>JALIRH010000003.1:58427789-58965289 GCA_023055505.1 Callipepla californica brunnescens | reverse complement strand
AAGGCTGGAAAAGACCTCTGATCATCTAGTCCAACTGTCCATCTACCACCAGTGTTGCCCATTAAACCATTTCCCTTAGTACCACATCTAAATGTTTCTTGAACACCTCCAGGTATGGTGACTCCACCACCTCTCTGGGCAGTGCCTCACCACTCTTTCAGGGAAGCTGTTTTTCCTAAGATCCAACCTTAACCTCCCTGGTGCATCTTGAGGCCATTCCCTCTTGTCCTATTGCTGTTACTTGGGAGCAGAAGCTGACCCCCAGCTTGGCACAACCTCCTGTCAAGGATTTGTAGAGCACGATATGGTCTCCCCTGATCCTCCTTCAGACTGAGCAATCCCAGTTCCCTCAGACTGGGATTACTCTTCCCTATAAGACTTGTGCAAAGCTTCACAGCGTTGTTGCCCTTCTCTGGCCACACTCCAGGGCCTCAGTATCTTTCCTATAGTGAGGGATCTAGCACTGGACACAGCACTGAAGATGCAGCCTCACCAGAGCGCAGTACAGGGCGATGATCACCTCCCTGCTCCTGCTGGCTGCACTATTTCTGATACAAACCAGGATGCCGTTGGCCTTCTTGGTGGCTCATTAAACTGTAAATACAACAACAAAAGCAAAATTAAAAAAAAAATAGAGGAAAGAAAAACCAGAATGCTTGGAAAAATTTGCCACTCAGAGGTCCACTAACATCATAAAGTTGTTTGTGGAATCTTAATTTGGTTTCCTTACATGTGTGTACGTGATGATCTGGGCTTTAACTAAATGATCGCGTGTGATTCTCTCCCCACACACACCCTTTGCCTCACTGAGCACTCACGGAAGGAGCAACTTTTAAATATTTTGTTTTCTTCTCATGTTCAGTGTGTGGCCCCAGTGCTTATATACTGCAAGATTCAAGCTCTTCTCTGAAAACATAATTTCCTTATAAGCATCTCTGCTGCTTGATGCTGTAGTACAAAAGTACTTCATGTTCTTAAAGGAATTTATTTTCACTATGTTTGTGTTTTTCTCATACATGTGGGAAATTGAAGTCAACAAGACTAAGATCAAATCTTCTGCCTTGTTTTAGACACCTATGGGCTTCTTTTTCAGCCAGAGTGTTTCGCATGTTTGCATCTGGGGGTGGTCAGCAGCACCGTAAAACTGCCCTAGAAACTTGCAGTCAGCCAAATCAGATGAGAATAAAAGTCTGCTCATGAAATAGGAGGAAATAATATGCACTTCTTTAGTTTCAGGGTATCATTTAGTGCTAAGATTGGGTTGAGACTCCTGAAGCTGAGCTTGTTCCCTTTTCCCCTCCTTCTTTTCTGCTCACTGCAGACTTTCTGGTCATGCTGCAAACAAAGCAAAGCTCCTGCAGTCTGTTGTTACATAACCCTGACACACTGCAAGTTCAAGTCTCGGGGCAAAGTAGTATATCATCACGGAACAAAAGATAATGTCCATTGTATAGTCAGAGACGACCTTAGATCTGGCATTTTCCTACGTCTCAGTATTGAACTTTACAACCTAATGTTCCTTACTGCTGATATGTTTTATGTTATTCTAAAATATTTTTAACTGCTAAATCAACAGCTGGACACACAACAGATACTGTCACCATCCTTCCTCAGTCTGTGTTTCTGCAAGAGCTATTAAATAGTTGTCCCTTTTGTATTTGAATCAGGCTGTCTCCTTCCCCACACTACATGGGTGGTCACACTCAGGAGGATATGAGGATGTAGTGTGTTCTTTTACATGCAGGAACTGGTGCATGAACTGAAGGCTAGAAGTTGGGAACACTCGGTAAGGACAGATCCTTCTTAAATTTCAGCTGAAGACTCTATAAAATGTTTTCTGAGTGTGTGCAAAAGTAAGATTCTTCAAAGGCTCCTAATTGTTGGCCAAATTTGGGATGTTTTCTTGGAAGATGGCAAAAAGTAACAAAAATACAGTCTCCTGCCAAAATTTAAGTCCCAGTTCTACGGTTTGGGGGATGCTTGTCTTCTCCAAAGACCGTCTGAATTATTTTTTTAAAACGACTTTTTAAGTTACAAGGCCATCTTTTCCTTAGCCTTAGTCTTTAATATAGCTGAATTGCTTAGCTGTGATTGTGGTATCCTTTCTTCCCATCAGCTAAATTAATCTGAGGCTAAAAGAGTCTGGAAATTTAAGCCACTTCAGTCCAAGTGGTTTAAACATGATGTTCTACATAACAATTACAGTAGGGTATTGTAATGAGAGACCTAGTAAATTGTAATGTGGAGGTACTAACTCTGCTTTGCAGGAAAAGAAACTGGCTGTTGCTGTCTGAGTTATTTCATAATAACATAAAACTGGTGTTCAAGAACTTTATTTTTAGATTAAATAACTCAATTTGGACTGGACAACTTGTCCTACTTTGATTTTTGCTTGATCAGGAGAATGTATGATATGTTGGCATTACACTGTGCAGACTCAATCCAGCCATCTAAGGCTAGTTTGTTAGGATATCATCTTGCAATATGAAATGTCTTTTTGTGAAAAGAATGTGAAGAATTTTATTACTAATAACATCTTACCCTTTATGGGTGAAGATATTTTGCTCCTTTCCAAGATGAATGCAACTGTCACCAACTCCGGGGAAGATCTGCTTTTCAGTTTGCCTTCTCTTTCAAGACTAGGTCTTTTACTGTGTAAAAGTACATAAAGCTTTGCTGATTTGCATCCACTCAAGTATTATTCAAGTATCTGAGAATGCTTTTATTTTAACCAGAATGTTTGGGTTTGCACTGTGCAAATTCAGGATTTTATTTTCCAGCCGAAGCTCAGTAAAACAAAGTAGGAGACAGTTCTCAAGTTAGTTTGCTTCTTAACCAGTTGCACGACTCAGGGGGAGATGATGGAAGGGAATTTTATTCCATGCAGTCTCTGTAACCAGCATTGCAGATTTATGTACCTTTTAAACCAGCATTGCCACCAGGGAAAAATACAGGAAAAGAATTTTTTTTCAAGTGATGTATTTTTTTTGTTAATATGATTCACTATTTGGCCTGTGAATGCTTGTGTCATAGCAGCAGTAGTGGGGGAAGAAGGAGCCATGGCATGCCAGAGTCAGGGAGCTGTTTTATTTTAATGGCAAGGTCAGCTTAATTGCTACAGCTTAACATAAGCAGCAGGGCAATTGGGTCAGCTGACAGAAGAAAAATAATTAGTCCTTACAGATTTAAGTGGGTACACAACTCAGTTTGATACATCTGAAGAGACTGAGGGCTAGTTAACTTCTTGACTTTGGTGGGTGGGAGGCATCTGGCCAGTCCAGGTTTCCTCAGCACCTCCTCCTTGTACTCATGAATCCTCTTGACTGCAAAATAAGGTGGTAAATCCAAACCCTTTTCCATTTTCTGGGATGTTGGCCTGTCTTTCTCTGGTTGACTGCAAACTCCTGAAGTTTGGTGTTCTCTGGCATTTCTCGTATGTTGGCAAGAGGTTGCTGAGAATGTAATTGTTTGGATTTGTGGAAGAAAAAACGTTAATTCATTAGAAGTCAGTTCGGGTATTAGGGGTCAAACATTATTACTTCTGAATTCTTTGTATCTTATTGATAGAATTCAAGGAGGAAATCAGGAGCAGTTAAGTATTTTCCATTTGTTAAGGTATCCTTTGGATTTTATTTTAACCTTAACAAAAGTGGTGGTCTTGGTATAAAATAAATTGGGTAAAATACTGATAATCTGCATTTCCAGGCTATTTCTCTTTGAAAATGATTGTACTAGTAATTCTAAAAGATACTTACCAACATTACAAAGAACTGTCACTTGTTGTCATTTTGTATGTTATTTCATTTACAAATATTACAGCTATTGTATGATTAAATTCCTCTTGTTTATTAAACAACAGGAGTAAGAACAGAGGATACAGAATGTTCCACTCTTTGTGGATGTTATCCTTTAAATAACAGCACTTGAAATTAGGTAAGGCAGTAGTAGTCCATTGACTAAGATAAAGTAGTCCAATTGAGTAAGATGAAGTCAGGACATGGTTTATGGCATTCTGTATTTCTTTTGAGAAAGTTGGTAATCTTAAAATGATCCTATCCTCCTCACACCAGAAAAACCAAAGTCCTCTGAGAGAAATGGCATAACCTCTTGTACTTTAATGAGACTGTTCAGTAGCTTTACCAGCTGTTGCAGTTCTTGAGATACAACAAAAGGTCATCCTTGAAAAACAGTGGCAGCCCTTGTATTCCTCTGAATTTGCAAAACAGAGAGATGCTATTTTTTATTTATTTTTGCTGAAGAAATTTGAAATGCAAAGCCCTCAGAAGGACTTCCTCAGAACCATGTCTTTTAAAGTCCATTAATCCATCAAAGGTTTTGATCCCGCTTCTTGCATCAAGATTTTGCTTGGGGAAAATTGCTTTTTGCCAGTTTCAATTCTGTTTATCATTCTTTCCTTCTTTTTCTCTCTTATTCTCTAGGAAAGGGAACATATAAGTGTTTGGTTAAGTGAAAGCATGTTTTTAGTGGTTTCTTGAGCTAGATCTCGCTTCCCCCTCTCTGCTGCTCCACCCAAGTGTTTTCTTCAACCTAATTTTTACATTCTAAAAGAATTGGAATCTACAGATTGTCCTTCCTCCACTGACTGTCTACCACATCTGATTTCAAACTGTAGTGAAATGTGTCTGTGAAGCCCTTTGCAAACTGGTTGGTCTTCCTATTCCATATCTTAGTAACTCATGAAAAACGTGGTGCATCTGGGGGTCGTTACACTGTTCTTTCTAGGGTGGTGGTTTTTCCTCCAATATGATAAGCAGAACAAAATAGTTTACAGTCAAAATAAAAAGATGAGGCATCAAACAGAATAGTACAAGGGGATGGAGTAACAGCGAGACTCCTGTGCTCCATGAAGAAGCTGTGCTCCTTCCCAGAAGACTTCAGGAAATGCAACGCTGTCTGCTGAAAGCGTGCTTAAGTTTATACTGAAATCTGAGCAAAGGATCGGATTTGAGAAGGCATTGGAGAGTACTGCTGAGGCCCTTTTTTATAGGGAAGTAACTTGATAGGCAAAACCTGACAATCATTGTATCCAAACATCCAGTATGGCCTTCAGCAGCTGCTTCAGGGAAAGATTCAAGGAACAAAGAAATTATGTAATATCCAGCCCAACTGTGAATCACAGAAAGATGTAAATACTTGAAATCTTCCACTGTGTTCAATATAAGTCATTACTCTTTTGTGTTTGAGAGGGATTTGTACATGCTACAAATGCATGTTTAGCAGTTTGCTTCTGAATGCCGTGGCAGTGACTTTGTGGGTAGATAGATGGAGGGGCACAAGCTGATCTCTCCTCCTGTAGGATTTTGTATGGAGAATGTGGGGAAGTAGCTCAGCTTAAAAATAGAGGTTTCAAGTAAACTAGCTGCAAAAAGTCTGTCATAGCTTGGCAAAAGTATTCACAAATCCTGATTTTATTTTATTTTTTTAACTCTATGAAATATTGGTCTCCCACCAGAAGTTACAGCCCTGTAAGAAAAATGACATTTCTCCTTTTTTTTTTTTTTTTTTTTTTTTGTGTGTGTGTGTGTGTGTGTGTGTGTGTTTGGAGTTTTTTCTCTATTCTTTTGTTACCTTAAATGGGACTCAGGGCTTCAGTATTCATGTATTGTCTGTTTTTATACAGTCTTAATTCCTTTGAGTTTATTTTTTTTTATTATTATTTCCATTATTGATGCATTAAAGAGGATCGTGGACAGAGGTTACCAAAAAAGGGTGTGACTTGGGAGGGAAGTAAATTTAGAATATCCACAATTTTTTTAAATTTATGACTCATTAAATGCTCAATATTTCACAGAATAGCCAGCTGACCCTCATTTTGCTTGTGCTGATGGATGTCCTGAAGTTTTGCCAAATAGTTTTGGAATTATATCCTCCAGAAAATATTATTCTCTATTAAAAGCTTGAATGTGACCTTTTCTCCTTTTTCTTCTCTCTGACCTCTATCTCTGGACACATCCCATGTTGAAATTCTTCTCTATCCACTTGGCAAGAGGATTGCACCTCCTGCACACCCACAGTTGTATTTGGTAGACGTAAAAATGGACGTTTTTTGCATAGTGCAGTATCTGCAACGTGACCTCTGTCTTTTGGCATCTTTGCTTCTGATTGTTTTGCATATAGATGTTGAGGAGTTGATGCTTCTCAAACAAAAATTGTTGAATTTTTATGTTTTTTATTTTTTAATAATATTTTAAAATATTCCTTTTATATATATATATATTTAATGCAGCTGTTGGTATTGTGAGCTGGAAGTCTGCAGGGGTATATGTGTCTGCAGCATATGATGGTGTTTTTCACGTTTATTGTCTGGAGAACACTTCAGATGGAGGGAAAGTAGTGTCAGCATACCCCACTGGGAATTTTGGGCACACTAAAATCCATTCATAAAATTCAGGATCTGTATATCAGCATCAAAAAGCATGGAAATGTGATAGGATCACTTTCTAGTGAGAGCTTAAAGGCTGTAAGATACAATTGAAAAAACCTGCTGGCTGCACTATTTCTGATACAAGCCAGCATGCCATTGGCCTTCTTGGCCACCTGGGCACACTGGTGGCTCTTGTTCTGTCAAGCACTGACCAATTCCCCCAGGACATTTCCTCTGCACAGTCTTCCAGCCACTCTGGTCCAAGCCTCTGTCATTGCCTGGGGATGTTGTGGGGGTCCAGCTCGATGTAGGTAGATATACAAATAAGTAGTTTTCAAAATGGGCTCAGATTTGTTCACTCACCTGACCTGTGTGGAGATAAAGCAGTAGCATGTGCAAATGAAGTGACATTGGTTCTGTGTTCCTCATTCCATATGAGTGTGCCTGAGAAAATCAAGTAATACTTGTGAGAAGAGAATAACAACATGTTATATAATATTCTGTTGTATAATGTGGTGCTTCTGATGTTCACTTACTGCCTCAGCAATCGTATTTGGCCACTTTATGGCTTCCTTTGCTTGCACAGAATGTGATTTGTGGATTGCAGGAAATAAGGAGAAATGAAAGGTATGGGCGGCT
The DNA here is from genome assembly GCA_023055505.1 of Callipepla californica brunnescens. Classification (NCBI taxonomy): domain Eukaryota; kingdom Metazoa; phylum Chordata; class Aves; order Galliformes; family Odontophoridae; genus Callipepla; species Callipepla californica. Next base: position 58,958,265 of record JALIRH010000003.1, on the reverse strand, counting down.
CAGTGAAGATGAATAAGCATGCAGAGGGGCTGTAAATTGTTCAAGGCACTGGTGCCTGTACATACGAATACACAGTCATCAGAGGTTAAAGAAGGTCCTTTAAATTTTAGTTCCTAATCTTGCAATTTCATTTGTGGTCAAGGGACTGTGTAAATACACAGGGCAAGCTATGCAAATCTGATTTCAGCACTGTTAGTGCATTAGGTTTCTGAAAATAAAAATAAGTAATTCGGATGAAATCCAAAACAACATTCTTTATGTAATACATCTTCTGCAGGCATCTTCTTTTTGTCAAACATGTCGAAGCACAATGTATTTTTATTACTAACCCTGTACACTATAACAAACATGCTTGATTTTTGTTTTATTGTGTTTTTCTGCCGAATGAATTTTGCAGATTTAGCAGAATGCTGTTAAAGAGACATTTTTTGTCCAGTTTGAATCATTTTACTTGAAAACAACAACAAGAAAACCTGCTTTTTAAAAACATGTGTGGAATAAAGGTACAGCAACATGTGTGTATGGTATATACATGCATACAGTATCATATCAGGAGTCGATATTCTTAATGGTAAACTTCAGTTACTTGACTTAATTCTTTTTTAGGCTCTAATTTTGTAGTGCTTACTATGTGGAAAAAATATTTTCAGAATGTCCAAGGAAGTTTAACGTGTCAGAGCTTTTCTCTCTAAACCGAAATCAGACACCTTGTTCTGCAGTGCCTGGCTAGGTGTCTCCTTCATACCTAGGGCATACAATGCTGTCGTGTGAGTGTAGAACGAAGACGTGGAGCCAACTGAATACAGTACCTCTATATTCTAGTCAACCTCATTTCAGAACATCTGCATTTTACTTCACTTTTTTTCCAAATACTCCCTTTCTGTTTTGGAGTAAAATACAGAACTTGGATGATTTCACCTATAACTGCATGAGGTTAACATTTAATTGCAATTCTGTGCATGAAACAAGAAGTGAACCTATCATTTCGTGACAGTGTTTCCACTTAAGAAATGGAAAAATACAAGCTAAGGATTTGTTCGAATATGACATCTTTCAACTGTTGATTACCTTAGTTAAGCAACAGAAATAAGTGGATCTACTACACCAAGAAGCTAATTTTCAGAAGCAATCAGTGAAACACCACAGGAACTATTTTAAATGTCTGAAAGAAGCTTTTTCAGCAACCAGCATGGGTATTTTTTAGGGTAAATCATGTCCTCTGCCCTAGGAAGAGGAATCCTTAGAATCCTTTTGGACTGTCTCAGGATTCATCCATAAAACTGAAAGTTGTTATAAAGGATGGCACTCTAATAACCTCATACAGGTCTCAACCAGGGCGAACACGTTTGATTCGTATCTGCCAAACACAGTGAATGCACAACAACCACACAAAAATACGTAAATCCTTCCTAGATGGTGATATTTTTCATATCGTATTTTTCTGTACTGTGCTCAAGTATTCCCAAAATGCACCATACAACATCTTTCAGCTTTCCCACTTTGGAGAGTAGGGTTGTGGGTGGGAGAGGAGGGACTGAGGTCATCGGCATACGCTGTTGCCAGTAATGTGCCTGCCATACAGTTGACTATAGTAAGCAGTTCTCGGCAGACTACATTTACATGGGTGAGTCACATCGTTTATAATAAAGAATCTTACGTGTAATTTAGGATGGAAATTCTAGATGCGTTTCATAAAGGTAGAAAAGATAATTAGGCAGGTTTAAGCACGCATGGGTTTTGTACTTATTATGTATGGAGAACATGCGCCTATCTCCTAAAATATCCTGTAAATTCCAGATGTTAAATGAAGTAACTGCAACTTTGTTTTGGGCAAATATGTTAGCTACCATTTATAAATCCTTTTACTGTAGCAAGAGTCGAAGAAGAAACTGCCCCTGTCTCATTGAAGGCTGTTACTTTTATGCCATTTTGGTGGCAAGTCTTTCTTTAACTGAACCAGATTCTTTGCAGGGACATTTACTGAGAGCTTTATTATGGAACCAGGTACCTGATGTGGTTTCTTATCAGCATCCCGTGATGGGATTCAGTATTATTTTTGTCTGTGCAATTAATTCTCTGGTCAAGCATTTTGCCATTTGTAAGGCAGTATGAAGTCAGGGAAGCAAGACCGAAGGATGATGCAAAGTCTTGTCTCAGGTACAGTGTTTGATGTACCGCGGGCTATATTTAATTTTCTCAAAAATGTGTTTACTCTGTTTCAGCAGCATTTTCTCAAACAGAAGTAATTACGTAGCATCAAATTTTAGCACTGTTTGATCTGTCAGTTTACAAATGTGTGTATTAAGCGTTGAGTAGAAATTCTGAAAAGCACTGGAAGCTTGAAATGCAGTGTTTACTAAAGACAATACTGCCTAATAGTGTGTCATCAAAGTGGCTTTATGAATCTTACATGGAAATAAGAAGGGCAGGTGTTTGTGAGCTCCTCATCACTTAAAGTCACCCTGAAAGAGCTGGGTGACTGGTGGCAGGGCAGGAAACATCTTGAAGAAATTGCTGTACCGAAACACAGGAACTCATCTTTAAGAAGGAAAACAAAGCCATTTCAGGCTATTTTTTTGTTAGTTCAGGGAAGTGAGAAACCTGAGGAGTGCCTCACCTACAGTTCTGTTTTCAGGATGAGCTCTGCAAAAAACAATTGCAGATATCCAGAAGTTTCTGTGCACATCTGGAGGAGGTCGTGTAGGCCTGGCTTTGTTCCGTTCTTCTGCTGAGGTGCTGCATCACTTCTTAAATGTGCGAGGTAGTCAAGTGCTGAGAGCTGCCTGACTGTGGACGATGATGCAGTGTGGTTGTAGTTTCAGGAATCTGTTGAAGTTGTTGCTGCTCTAGATAAATGAATGCATGAGGGTGCTGAGGGTGAGACTAAGAAGTGCTGAAAACCACGGTCTCACTTCTGTCTGTGTACAATGTGATTGTTTTGTTCTCAGCTACCTTGGAGTTGTTTGTGCTAAAGCACGCAAGGCACGTACCTCTTCCGTAAACAAAACTGTTTTGTGCTTTGTTGGTGATGAAGAAATTTGGGTTTGAATGGCAGCAGTGTGTCTAGCTGTTGGGCAGAGGGCACTTATCTGGTAAAGCTCAGTTAGTGTCTGTTCCTTCAGACAGGGCTGGGAAGGTATGCTGCTTGCTTCTGCTGGAGCTTGCATCTTGGAGGTTCTCCTGGGTCCTTCACCATTTCAAAAAAGGAGCAGCTGTGGTTCCATGCCTTTGTTTTTTCCATCTGTTGCTAGCCAGGAATTTGTGAACATCCTTCTCGGATGTAGATCTTGCTGAGGTTATTCACATCTTTGTCACCTCCTAGGATGAAGTACTGCAGTCCATGCTTGGAGCAAGCATTCACAAGCCTCCAGAGCATTTAGCTGGTGTGTAGGAAGCAGGGGCATACTTGCTGAGTGGGTTTAATCACCATGGGCTCGGGTTTTGTTGGTTTTTTTTTGTTTGGGTTTTTTTTTCATAAAGCTTAGAGCCCTGTAACTGCAGTGAATCTGCTGAAAGCTGCAGGTGTGTTGTATCTCTAAAAATCAGGTCTTGGGAACACACTGAGCTCATGTCTGTTACTCTCTTCTGGCTACCTAACTTTTTCCAGATGCTGTTCGAGGCAATAGCAGCTAACAGAGGAAAATGCTGTACTAGGCAACGGTAGAATAATGAAGAAAAAATGTTCCAACCCTTGGCCCAGAATTCATACAAATTACAGGAGGACGCTGTGTTCTGAGTAATCTTGTTTTTGTATCTTACCAACACAACAGCTGTGAGCTGCAGGTTGGGTCTCCTGTCCCAAGAAGACAAGCCTACACCCACCTCTTGGATGGAGAGGAAACAGAGTGCCACTCCTATTTAGTGGATGAAGGAAGAGGTTTCTAATATGCTTGGCGCATCTGCTGTAGCCTGATGAGCTTTCCCAATTAAGCCAGCAGCAGAATCACTGATGGCTCATACCCTTCAGCTGTCAGGGCTCAGATCCTCCAGCAGCACCAGTATCAGTGTGGCTCTGGCAGGACTAGCTTCTGGCTCCACGTGCTGCAAGGGCTCACCAGGGAGTGTTGGGAGCACCCACTGGGAGACAATGAACAAGCAAGATCACTTCTATTGAGATGGTTTACTACTGGTTTGGTTTAGCCATGTCATTAGCATCCTAAGAATGAAAGTGGTTTACAGACACCTTTTGGATAGAAAGATATTTGCTACCATGCTTATCAACGTGTAGGTTGGTACCCAGCCCTTTGTCCAGGTCAGTCAGCTCAATAATATGAATAATGCAAGCAGCAGTTGTGGAGGCTCAAGGCAATTCCCAATTGTCCCAAGGCAATTCTGATCAGATGTGTTTACTTGCCCACAAGAACGTGGGTCCTTCTGCCAGTGACACAACAGCATCACAAATCTGTGTCTGCCAGCTGTTGCTCCTGCTCCAGAGTTCCCGTGGCAGGGCACGGTGCGTGCTTCTTGATATCATTCCAAGCAAGAGAAGTAAAACATGACCTCTCTGGGCCGTTCTTTAGCTCTAGGTTAAAGATTTAGTAGAAGAGCTGAGTTTGGAAGATCAGTTCTGTGTTTTCTGCATTTCTGCTGCCCTGCTTTATTCTCTAGTACTGACCAATTATACCATCAGCAGCAGGTTTTATGTCAAGGCATCTTATGAAATGAGAATTTGGACTGTTGAAGTCTAATTTATGGATGTATGAACACAAGAATGAAGTGAGAATTAGATTTAAACAACCGGTGCAGTGTTAGTAATGAGTCCAATTTGGGGATTGTTTTTTATTTATTTTTATTTGTTTTTCAGTGTTGTAACAGTGGTAGAAAGTGGAAAAGATACTAAACTCCCTCACAGGATTTCACAGAAATTCTGCGAGAATGTCCCCACCGTTATGGTGATCTCATTCTCTAAGTAGAAATATTATATTTAGAGCAAAACCAATGTTGATTCATTACTCTAATAGGAAGTAATGGATGATATTTGTGCACGTCTATTCACTGCTCACAGTGAAGGCAGAAGATGAAATGCACTTTTTTGGTGGCACTTAGGTACATGGGATTGATGATGTGCACTAATTCCTTTTCAAGAGTGTTTCACAATATATGGTGGTCTTGCATTTCCATCAATTGACCTTAATGTTTGAATGCCTCTGGTGCCAAAAAAAAGGCACAGTTGTCCACAGTCTACACTGGATTTATGATTTCCTGTTTCTCCAATGGAATCCAGAATGTTTTCTTCTTGACAGATAAACAAGCACATCTTGTAGTAAAAATCTTGCACGGCAATCCATGGAGCATCCAGTACAAAAGCAGTGGCGTGCTATAGAATTAGTGATAAAACCTTGACTTTGCATTTATTTCGAATTGTGAAAGTAATAATGAAACCTCTTTTCTTAACATAAAATATTTTAAATGAAGCGTTGGTTATGCCCAGATTTGATAAGGCTACTTACCAGCCTAGACTTGTTTGTACACAGCAGTATCTTCTCATTTAAATTCAATCACAGTCCCAAAACAAGCCTGGCTTAGACTAGCTGAAGATATAAACTTCATTTTCATCTCATTAGGCCACCTGGAAGCAGCAATCAGTGAGTAGTCCTGACGTCAATGGTCTCTCTACTTCATTAAAATGTTAATTTCATGGCTTTAATTCCTTTTGTAAAGCGTGCTGCTGCAAGACACTATATGCAGATTTATTCTGAACCAAACAAATCTGCACACCATATTCCCTTTTTAGTTCCTTGGGTTTCTTTGGATTTTTTTTTTATTTTTATTTTTAGCCATTCCTATTTTTATAAACTGCTGTGAAAAGATCACCATAACAACCAAGAAGTAAATATTTTCTTAAAACAGCCTTTTGAGAATGTATACTTAAGAATCAAGAATTCAGGGTGCATTTTAGTGGCATTTTTTATGCCGTTCCCTTTTTTGGTATTCAGGAAAGAGGCAGGTATTGTTACTGGCTTACCATCCCAGACAAAAGATCCCGAAGAGGAAGCATGGTAAAGTAAATCAGAATTTCTCACATAGATCAGCTGTAGTGTCAGCATTCTTTCAGGATTCTGTCGGGACAAAATGACAGACTTTTCATCAGTTTTCAAATGCCATCTTGTTGTAGAAGAGTCTGAGTAATCTTACGTTCTTCCAAGTGTTACACAAGCTAATTCTGTTTTAGTACGTCTGTGCCGTTTCTAGATAGACGTAATTTATATTTCTGTTGCAGATGCTAAAACCAAGGTGCAGGGTCTGGACTTCTCAGGAGCTGTTGGTGACTGAGCTGTCTGTCTCAGGAATGCTGTGTGCGGTCGAGTAGCTCTTTGTGACACATTTGTGTCTGGGCTGCTGGCAAGACTAAGCAACGGATCTTCCCACTATACCCTTGCAAGTGCTGTTGCTTCAGGCTTTGTGCAAATCCCACCATGTTCCACAGGCAGCTGACACCAAGGCCTTTCTCTGAAGGACCCTGGATAGCATAATATACCCTGTTAATCTGGCTAAAAGCAACAAAGACTCCCAAGCCCCAGTGCAGGAAATAAAGGAGGGTTATCTTCTAAGTACTGGAAAGATCTCTGGGAATTCCAGTGGAGTTTTCCTGCAGCTGGCCCCAGGAAGAGGTTGCTGGTAAGTAACTAGGAGTTACTTATTTGGCCTCGTACCTGCCTTGAGTCTGCTGGCAGAGGAGTGTAGATACAGCTGTTGTGGTGCCTGTCTTTGAAGATGTATGGCTAAGGGAGGGATATAAGGATGTGCCCTGTAATTCTAACTGAGAAGCTACCAAAATGACTTCAAAGAAAAAACTTGAGCATAGCAAAATGAGCTTTCTGGACTTTCGTCAGTTTCCCATTTGGGATTAGGTGAAATAATTTACCAGTGAGTCTTAAAAAACATGGTATCTAGCTTATCACTCATATCAAGAAAGAAGTTTTAGAAAGTCAACGAAGACCGATGGACAAAAGCCAGTTCATTTCCATCTGGAGCAATTGTCGACAAAGTTATTTCATCACAGACAGCAGCGTAACTCACTGTACCAGTCAATTTATACTGCCAGTGTGAGCCAGAGTTTTACTCTATTGATGGAATTAGTCATTTGTGTCTGCAGTTGGTGAGAATGAAGTGATATCATGATGACTTCTCAGATTCCATACTGACCTAGAAAAATACTCCCATTTATAGTCTTTCTGTGATACTGGCTACTACTGCAGACACGTGTTCGCTTTTCTAACACTGTTTTTTAATTTGGCGTTCAATATATCTTATAAACTAATCTAAGAATGCTTCAATTTTGGTATGCAAACTTAACACTTACATGTGTTACTATGGGTGTTTGAACAGAAATTATCAGCTTGCAGAGTCAATTTTGTTGTCAGCTTTGATATTAGAAATGCCATTTCCACCATAAACCACCACAGTTGAAGTTTCTTTTGTCACTTAATGAAACTATGACTGTAGGTTGACATTGCTTTGGGAGAAGAAAAATATTAGGTCTCGCTTTGTTTTGCATTTCATTTGTCTTGGTCACTAACTGTGTTTTTGCAGAGGTATTCATGCTGTGATTGCTTATTGTTTCATTTGTTTGCTTTCAGAAGGTAGCGTATTTGGGAGAATTGTTGGGAGTTTGTTTTTGTCACTGTTGCTTAGGCGGAAAACATACTGAGATGGCTTTGGGTTTCAGCATTCATTTGTCATGTTTTCCATATACAGCAAAGCAGCTGAAGTTCTTTTGTCTTGCTGGGCAAGCTCAGTTTCTACCAAGTACCTCTTACAGTGTTAAGCTCTCTATGAACTCAGTCAAGTTACAATGGATTTTTCATCACCCCATAATTTGTTTGCAAAAGACCGACTGGTGCTTTATCATTTTGCAACTCTTGAAAAGCCTAACGCAAGCTGTTCCTCAGATGGTAGATGCTCTTCAGATAAAATCAGACTTTTCTCCCACCTTTGTTGATGTGTCATGGGAACCTGTGGCAACTTCTATGTTCCCATTCGTAATCGTGGTCTTTTTCCTTCCCTTTGGGCAGGAAAAATTGAGACGTCCAGTTGTACCTGGCTGTTAAATAAGATCTGTGCCATGCAAAGCCCTCCTGCGGGCAGCGCAGAGCTCTAAGCAGTGATGCCACCAGCCCTGAGCCAGTTCACTCCCCTGACCTTCCTTCTTCCAGGGTGGAGGCATCAGGGCATTTACCCGTGGCCAGGAGGATGTTTGGCCTTTCCATCAAGGCTGAAGGTTTCCACAGCTGGTTGTGTCCATAGTGCAAGCATGAGTGCAGATAGCTGTTTTCACATCAAGTCATGGCACTGGAGTCAGACTATCAGGGCCCTGAAGCTGGTTGTAGTGGATTGTGTTGTGTGTGTAAGCTCTAGTAGCTAAAAAACAAGTTGCAACCAAGGAACATGGAGCTTTCCGAGATCTGTTACTGATGCATGTTTCACATCTCTCCATTTGCTTCTCCTGTGTGATTCAGGATCTTACAGTCAAAGAAGTTGTGGGTTAAGGACCATGCAGTGCCTTTTGTGCTTGCAGTGGTAAGCCCGGGGAGCTGTGCTGAGGAGTTGTTCAGGAAACCTTGAGGGAGAGTGTTTCTGAGCTCAAATGTGTTAGATCTATTTGTTTCCTATAGCAAAGTGTCTTTAGGGAAAACATAGCTCAAAGGAATTTCCTGCGATGGCAAATATTCTTCCCTTAATTAAGCATTGTCCTCTCAGTGTGCTGCGTGAAGCTTGAGGGCCTTCATTTTTGTCTAAATTAAAATGCTTAAGAAAAACAATTGACTGTTGACAACAGTGGACTTTCTTTCTGCAAATCCTGTGCAATAGACTGAGCTGCCTTGATTCATTCCTTGTGAATTAGTTATGTACCATACTCATATTTGTGTCAAAAATCAACGTTCAAAACGTTAGTAACGACTGCTTTCACTTACCAGCATGGGATTACAAGACCACGGGCTCTTTGCTTTTCCCACACTTCTAGCTTTCAGAGAACATCTCTGTTGTTTAGGCTGTCTTGTGGGCTCATCTTTTTATTTCTAGAGACGAATCTTTTGGCTGCTATGCATTTAAAATGGCTGCAGTCCCTCAAGGCCGTGATGCTGTGTTTTCACAGAACCTGGGGTCTCAATCATCTCTTTTCCATGGCACTGTCGTGACAGCTTCTGTTGGTGCAGCCATTCTCGCATCGCCAGGTAAACATCAGAGCCAGAGCTAAGGGATCTGTGGTTCCACCAGCCACCACTGGAGAAAGCTCAGCTGCTCCTTAGTTTCCCCAGACCTGTTTTTCTGCAGGGCATTGCAGCGAGGAGGAGCAGCAGGAGCAACTTCTTTCCATTCTTTGTTTTCCCTGATGTTTTACCAGCAAATTGAAGAAAATATGGCAGGTCAGCACAGTGGTGTTTTCATTGACACTGTAGAAGTAATTTAGAACTGCCCCAAGTGCCATCAGGATGCAGTCAGGAAGGATGCTTGGTTTTACAAGGAGAATGACTAGAGTTTTAGTTTATGTTTTATAAAGGGGGAGGGGGGGGGGAGGGAGGAGGAAAGGGGACATGCAGTTATGTGCCACGTGTGCTTATAGGGCCATGACCTCTTCAAGAAATGTGTCCCAGTCAAGTGTAGTTTTATTCTCAGAGCACAGATAGGAAAGCCTAGAAGGCTCTGTGTTGTTCGCTTTGCCCTTGCTGCTCTCCTTCAGCAGCAGTGGGGGGGGGTCTGTGTGTTACCTGAGGTTACTCTGATTGAGGGGAATCCAAAGACCCTTCAACTTGGTGGCTCCTTTCCACCAGTGGAGCTCCACCAAGTAGCTTCAGTAGGGCTTGGGTCTGATCCCACGTTGTTACAGAGGAAAGGAGCTGTGTAATGATAATTACCCTTTTAAAACATTTTTAACCGCAGCCCGTGAAGGGATGGCAGTGCTTTATCTGACAAGCATGTCACTATCTTTCATCAGCTGATTATAATCATCACTGAGGTTCCAGTTTGTCTGTTTTTCTCTCTTCTTTTTTACCATTGTGTTTTGTTTAACTTTCCCTAATGAGCCCAGTGAAAAGCAATTGTTCTAAATAAACCATGTGCGCTACAAAGCAGCATATCACAATTAGGTTTCCATTATACTTTAATTAGGCATTCCATTATTAATTTGATGTCTTTGGCTTCTTCCAGGTCCACAGCCTAATCCTGAAACAAATTCTTCTTTGTGGATAAATATTAGTCAGTCGTAATTAAAGAGTATTCATTGGAGTTGTGGCTTTTCATCAAATCCCTTACCGATTAAGATGGCTCCCCCAAGTACTGGGCTGATTAAATTTAATAAGATTTGTCCACTTGTGTGTTGTGGTCTGGTGGAAACTGTTGTAGCACCAGGGGACTGGGAACAATGCGTCCATATCTCAGTGCTTGCAGTCCTGGGCCTGCATGCCTGTTATTTGGAGTGGCTTTATCGTGTATGTACCCATCAGAAAGAAGTCATAAGCCTAATGATTTTCTCTGTGCTGAAATTGTACCTTCTTGTCAGACCGCTGGTGCTGTTCTGCATTCCTTTTGCTTTGTGCACTGAAAGGAAAACAAGCCACTGTGACCAAGAATGGCAATAACGCAACCCGGTGAGGCATGAAATGCGAGAGATTGGCTCAGGATGTGTGTAGAAACACTCCGTTCAAATATTTGAGGTGGCTGCTAGCAGGTGTTTTTTCAGCATCCATTTTATATTCTATTTTTGTTGCAGGGTACATTTGCATCAACTATTTTGAATTGGCATGGGTCATATTTGTACTGTCAAACCTCCCAAAAGTTCAAATGTGGATTGAGTTTCTCCTCTTGTATCCCAATTACAGTGGCTCTGGGTGCATCATCTAGCCTAGCTGTAGCCTTGCTTCGAATTGAAGTTTATTTCTAATGCCAGGTTGCTCCAACTGGGGCTCCTGGAGGTTCTGTGGCCATGAGTGATGCCACGGACAATGCGAAGAGGTTGAGTTCATCTAAAAGTAGAAGGTCAGTAAACAGCTAAAGAGTACTCCCTAGCGGCTGATTCTGGGTAGTGATAGGAACAGACGGCAGCATGCACTGAATTAACAGATTGTGGCAATTAAGAAGGGAGAAGAAGCAAGGTAAGGCAATTAAGCTGAACCTTTATCCTGATCATAGAAGAGGGTGAATGTCATTCAGTAGAAGCCCTTGTTTATTTACTTATTGCTTCCACTGCGATACAATTGGATAATAATCCATTGGCATGAGCTAAGGGTCTGACCGAAAGTGACAACTCCATGGTATTCCTAAAAAGATAGCACACACTTTGATCCGTTGATTACTGTGCCACAGCTGCTTTCTTCTGAATATCTGCGGTGAATTATTTTGCTCTAATCCTCACACTCTGTCTCCTGCTGGTTTTGCAGTTTCACAAAAGACAAGACTCAAAATGCAGGGTCGATCTGCGAATCAGCTGGAGTCTAATGTTCCTGCATCTAAAACAATTCGAAAAAGATTAAAAACTGTGAGAAAATTGTGAGGAATTCCTACTCTACATCCTGGTTAATCCTGGAATTATTTAAAAAAAATGTCTGAAAAGGAAATAAGCAAAGGCTTTAGAAGACGTCAGGGAAATAAGTAACACAAATAGGGAGATAGGGAAGGGCAGCCCATTTAACACTTGTATTTCAGTCGGGATGCTGAAAGCTACATGACAGTTCATACAGACTGCTCCTTCTGGCAGCTTTAGGAGCGTGTCACTTTCATTCCCCAAAGCTCCCAGACTTTAAGCCAGCTGCACTGTTTACCTAGCAGCGATGTCCTGCAATTTGGAACATCGTTGGTATGGTGGTTGTGTATGTAAATGGTTCCAGAGTGTTTTGTTTGACTGTTAACTCAGTGGGGCCAGTCGGCATGGCAGTGGAAATTTCAGATGCGACAGCTGAATTGTAGCAGGACTGGGTTGCCTCCGGTAAGGATGTGGTTTTGGTTTTAGAGATTGATGCTGAATTCCATCGGTATTGCAGAGAGATTGTTCATGTAGGCAGAGAGCAAAGAAATACACATGGGCGCACTGCCTCTTTCTCAGATTCTCAGGGATTTCAAATGCCTACCAAATAACAGAGGAATTAGGTGGATAGTCTGTTATGTTACAAAGATAAGAATCAGCTTGAGTTGTTTGCTCATGCACTGTAAATAGATGGGATATGTTTTAAGGATATACGATACCTTACTTCTGCTTAATTGTTATGATGCTTAGCTTTACTGAAATGCTTGTACAACTAATTGAACTTCTTAAAGAAAAGAAAACAAAACAAAAAGCAGCTGTTAAGCTGTTTCTGATATGTGTATATTTGTCATCCTGCAAAGAGACCTTATGACATGGCAGGCTGCATGTGATGCTTCTAGAAGGATTTCACCGCAGTACAGTAAGTTATCTTTATTTAAAGCATAATTGTGATTTTCATCTGAATTTCTTGTCTGTTTGCCAGGAAATTCATGTTAAAGCTCAGTGGAGCTGATGAGTTGCGTACCAGTATGTCAGAGTCTGTCTCTTACATGAAACATCATTTACTCTACAAATAAGTAACAGTGCACAACAGGCCTAGAAACAGTATGTTTTCTCCTTTCTAGCGTGTAACATACCTCTGGAAACTGAGTTTCATGCGTGTATGTGGAGCAGAAATGAAGTGTGGGAAGCTGGGCAGTCAAGGCAATAAATATGGTATATTTGTTATCTGGATTTGATAAATATAGTTCAGGAATGATAGAGTAAAGGGTGGTTAGTCAGTTATGCCTGGTCATCCCTTGTGACTGAAAATAACTTATTATTCCAACCCTTTTATCCCTTTGCTCCCTACTCTCCACATATTTTGTATTTTATTAATAGCTCAAGCAGCTTTTGCTTTGCAATTCTTAAATAACCCTTTGGATCCTGGGAGAGAAGAGCTAAAGGCAGTTGCCATCTGGCGGCCTTACAGATGGAGCCTCCTTGTCCACGCGTTCCCTGTCACGATAGCTGTGTCCTTCACTTCCCCAGCACACGGCTCCTTCAGACCTGACTTTGATAGCAGTTGGATCCCAAGGCCAACATCCAGAGAGATGGTGAGGTAGAGATGGAGCTGTAAAATGTTAATTGTGAAGTGTTGTGATACAGGTGGAATTCAGCACCGCTGCCTGCACTCAGTGTGTTCAGATGATTCAAGAGCAGTTTACAAGGTTGGTAGATCAGACTAGCACTGTTTTATTTAACAGGACTGTATGGTTGAGAGGTAAAACCAGATAGATTCAGTATAGCAATAATGTACTTCTCCCCCACCTCGCTGGTGTAATTAATTGAAGGAATTGCCTATTTCAGGTTGAAAGCTTAAAGGCAACATGGGATGTCTGTCTTAGACTGTCCCTGTGCAAAAATGAAAGCATTCTGCATAAGCTCCCATGGCTCAAGAGATCAGTTTAGATGGTGATAACATTCCCTTCTGGCTTTAAAGTAATTAAATGAGGTATTTACAGAGATTTCAAAGTCAAAGTGGATTTCCTCAATCCTGTTCCCTCCCTAGACAACATCAGCTAGTGATGTTTTCTTATATGCATGTGAGACATGGCATCAAACTGCAGAACTGTGGTTTGAATGTACTGAATAAAACAATTAAGCTTGTGTAGTGTATGCTGATATTTTTGAGGATGTCCTTATACCTCTTGATCTCTATACTGTCAGGTGAAAGGTACCTTGGAATGGTTCCCAGCAGACCTCTGCTCCCATGCACAGCACCCAGAGCTCTGCTTCTTCCTTTTGCTGACTAGAAAACCAAGCATGGTCCCTTCCCTTGGTTTCCAGCCTCAAGGACGAGAGTTGCTGGTGCCTTAACTCCATCTTCTCCAGAGGAAGGTCTCTGTATCTCCTTTTATCACAGGGCCAAGAGAGAAAGGGATAACTAGAGAAAGATTTGGTAGGCAGGATTGCTATTCTCTGTTAATCAAGGTCATCATTATCCTTCCGTCTTTTTTGTTTGCTTATTTGATTTCTGCACTTAGCCAAAAAAAGGTTTCCAATAGCTACTGAGTTAAAAGTGATTTAGATGAACCGTGGTTGACACTGCTGCTTTAGAGAGGGCTGCCTGAAGTTTTAAGTCTCAGTGAGAATGATGCTTCCCAGGAAAAGCTGTACATTCTTCAATCTGCTCCGTTTTGATACTCTGGAATGTATTTTTCTCAAAGAAAAATGACTGAAATCTCAGGAGCCCACACAGTAATATTTCACAGTAAGCTGTTTCAGATAGCTTTGGTTTTAATGTCCAAAAATGTATCTTTGTCTCAAAGCTAGTGTAAAACAATCAGATATTGAGCAGCGTAGACAATCTGTTCTACTCATTTCTCGCTCAGCTTTGACTGTTTGTTTACAGATGCTGAGCTCCTCCTGCCTACTTTTCTAAGGAAATATATGTAATTATATTGAGGGTAAAGTTTTTTACTCTAAGGGTGGTGAGGCAGTGGCACAGGTTGCCCAGAGAAGTGGTGGATGCCCAGTCCCTGGAGACATCCAAGGTCAGGCTGGATGGAGCTTTGAGCAGCTGATGGAGCTGTGTGTGTCCCTGCTTATTGTAGGAGAGTTGGACTAGTTGGTCTTTAAGGATCCCTGCCAAATCAAATGATTCTGTGCTATTGAAAGGAGGATGAAAGTGATACAGGTGATGTTTATGGAAGTCTGAAGATGTGTGAAACATTCAGAGTCATGTGATTATGGGATTGGTATTCTGCTTTGCAGGAGAAAGATGTAGTTCCATTGTGGTGGGAGATGGAAAGGACAAGGGCCAGGGTCCCTGTATATTGACCAGACCCTACAAAGAACAGCTTATCTGAAATTTATCATGACTATTTGTTATGAAAGCACCTTAGCGTACCTCTCCTCATTCTGACTCAAAGACTCATCAACTCACCGCTGTGTGATACACTGCAGTTGAGAATAACATCTTCTCTACTGAATTAATGCAAAGGAAGAGGCCATATGATCTTCACATGATGTAAGATTGTGTCAGTGATAAGTGAAGTGGGACAAAGTCCAGCTGCTTTGATCCTCACTAGGAATGGAAACAGATAGTAGCCACCACTGCTAATGTTACCTGTTCACCTTCCAGACTTTTGAAAGCCTGAGTAGTGCACTACATGGATTTACCTCATTTTTGGCACACTGATGGTCATTTTGGCTTTTAAGAGCTGCTGCTCTGAATCATCATTTTGGCCCTCAAGTCAGTGCTTATATAGATCTCACAGTGAGCTTGCTCAGCATTGCTCTGTCCCAGGTATGAGCAAGAAAGTGTCCTTGTCACTGGTGTGAATCACTGCTGAGGAATGAGCAGTGCTGAAGCTGCAGAGTGAACCTTACAGTGCAGGGGATGAGGGTGTGCAACCAGCCTTCTTATTTGGGACTGCATCCTTGGGCTGAGCATTAGTTCTGACAGTTTTCACCAACCGCAGCTGCAAATGTATTTGAAAGAAGCTTAAAATAGTTTAATCCTGGCTTTATATTCAGGCTACTTTTCCCCCTAGAACTGGAATATTGTGCTGGCATCGGGTTATTTAACACACGCCATTAAAAGTCATTTTAAATTTATCCATGATACCTTTACTTTGAACCTAATAAGAGGCTCTTGATTGTAAGGTTTTACAGTACTGGGTTGTGAGATAAAAGGCTGATCTGTGCACACACAAAGGAGCACAGTGACATAATGGCAGGCAAGGAAATCCCAAAACACAGACAGAGAAATGGAGCCCTGTCCCAGCTCCTCCAAGGATGAGAAAGCCATCAGCCATGAGCCAGGGTGGACATCCATCACAGTGTGTCAATGGGGGAAGCTCGCGCTCATCACCTTGTAGACCAAGGGGTATTACTCTTTTCAGGATTTCAGGAATCACTGTGGGATTCAGAGAAGACTGTTTGGGGATTGTACAAGATTTATGGGATACTCAGGAGCCAGCTGTTGAAGCTGCTGTAGGTATGAGCTGGATGCTGGGAAGATCAGATGGTGACAGGTTGGCTGCTAGCGGGATCACAAGGTCCAACCCAGCACCATAGGGTGTGGGGTCAGCTGAGACCAGTTTGTATGTCTGTCTGTCTGTCTGTCTGTCTCTGCTTAAAACAGGTGGAAGAGAGGGCAACCTCACATCTATAGGGCTACTACAGCTGACGTTGTAACATAGAATAGTAATTGTGAGGGAAAGGGAACGGCTGGTGTGGTGAGTATGTCCTAACTTTTCCTTGGAAGTTTTTTTTTTTTTCTTTTCAAAGAAGTTATCATTCTCTGAGGTTGGTTTTTCTTTTGGCTATGATTCTGGTAAATTCTTCCCATGCCACCTGTAAGCGCAGTGCCCAAAGCAACCAGCTGTGCATTGTGGTTGCTTGAACTAATGTTGTGTATCAGCAGATCCTGAAATATAAATCAATTTGACTGGAGGACAGAATGTTTAAAAAGAAAAATCACAGTGTTTTTGTGTCGTTCTGTCAGACTAAAACAGACATTGCAACATTCATTAATCATTTACCTCGTGTTTGTAGCTGCTTAACAATAATTACAAAGAAATTTTATAGTCATTCTTGAGCACAATAGTAAGCTTTCTTTTTCTGAAGTGCTTCTGTAAAGTGAAGGACAGAGTACTCTTCATAGGTCTGGCTTTGCAGAATGAAAGTAAGGAGGATTTAAAGCTATGGAAGCTTAGGGCTGGGCTAACTGCCTGACATTCTTGCCTTAATGGGGGTTTCTTAGTTAAATCAGATTTCAGATGCAAAATTGTGAACGTTATTTGATTTTCTCTGTCCTTGTTACCAGGACAGGCAGGTTCTTCAGGGATCCCTGGCAGTGACTGGACACAGGGTCATGGATATAATTAGAGATTTATTGTTACATAAGAAAGAAATGAACAACCAGCATAGCTCATCATCTACAATTTGTAGCACTTAGCTTACAGTTGCACTGACTTTGTAGATGTCTGAGTTAGACACACTTCTCAGGTCACCTCGGCAGACCCACTGCAGATCAGGTCAAATTCTATCAGCCAGCACACAATTCTTGGATGCAAGTCTTAATGAGGAGTGGGAATGGGTAAGTGCAGAATAAAGGAGATCCCGTGGATGTCACAGTGTAAAGAGTGGCTTCTCCACTGGCAGCTTCTCTGAATTATGAACAAAAATATATTTAATTCACTTTGTTTTTTGACCCAGTAGACAAGTATTATGGTGTGATTTCCCTTAGGGCAATTTCTTCTTAAAATGCACAGAAACAGAGGTTTTAAGCAGATCTCTAAATTCATTGACCTCAGTGCATCTCCACTCAGGACTGGTCTTTCACTGGCTGGCCTTCATCTTGCTGTTCATCTGGAGCATTGGCTGTAAGGTATCTCCAGACTGCAGAGGGAACCAGCTTAACTTCAGAGAGCAACAGAAATGGTAAATGGGCTCTAGCCAAGGATGCACATTCCAAATTGCTGGATTAAGCCTAGCCTAAAGGAGTTTTGTCCCTGTTCCTGCATGGCCTACTTTTGTCTGCTGCAGTAACTTTTCTAGCAGATTCACTTGCAGCACATTTGGAAGTGATGTATAAACCCTGTCCATATTCTAAAATACTGTTGACAAACGAACAGAGAATATTCAGAACTCTTTTGTTCAAGCGTATGGTGTGGATCCAGCAGCTTTAGTTCATGTAACAAATGGGAGGACATGCTTCTTTCAACAGCTGTAGAAAACTGATTGAAGCTGGTCCTTTCCACCTGCTTGCCTTGCCAGGGAATTAAAGTTTCGGTTTGCCTTTTGTGCTTTTAAATATGTATGACTCAAACAAGGGACCTGTTGAGAAAGGCTGTAATCCTCTTGCATATGAAACCTGGTATGCTGATCTTTTCCTTCTGATGTTTCAGTGCTTTCAGATGTGATAAGTCTACCTTTGAAATAACCATAATTTGTTCTTGTGTAAAATAGGGTTTAATAGGTAAACTTTGCAGTTGGCTTTCAGAAGATAATGGTTTAAGTTAGGCACACTGAGGAGTTCATCATCATTTGCTTCAATTTCTCTGCTTATAATGCAGAAGAAAATAATGATCACCTTCTTGTATACAGAGCCCTGTTCAGGATAGCTAATTTAGAAGCTTTAGTGTAGTGTAGATGTTTTATAATAATAAAACTGCATGAGCATGGGGTCATCTGCCAGTTTTGAGTGTGCAAAGTTTATTGCATTACACAGCTTCTGCTGAGGTGTATGTGTCACAAGACACATGCCCACAGACCAGACTCACTGTACAAACTCTCTGCTATTTGCAGCTTTGGCCCATGTTCTGTATGCCAGCAATCCTAGCACATGCCCTGGGGGTTTCTGAACCAGAGATCCTAGGCATATCCCAAGCAAGTTTTCAAGCTACAAAAGACAGTGTAATCAACCAAATGTGCACGTATAGCAAGTAGTATGTAATAAACAATACTCTGGCAAAGAGTACATCTTACTAACAAGACATGTAAGTGCTTCTTTTAATCAGACTAATCTATCACTAAGCTGTTCAAGGCTTAACACAATTCTTACGATGATGTGGAAGTTTGTGTAAAGCCTTGAAATTCCAAGAACATTTGCACATCCCTTGGACTAATGGCAAACTGCCTGTTCAGCTTCAAAGACACAAATGGCTGCAAGATGAGTGAGAAGCTCAAGTAGCCCACAGCACTTGCCATAGAGGGCTTTTATTCATACAAGGATCTCAGGAATACTGAACATTTTCCAGGTTGCTCTTTAGAAACCCGAGACACAAAACTCTCTTGAATGAGACCATTATAATATACTACCGTTGTAAAATACTCTGAAAGACTGCATAGGGTTTTTTTTCCTCCCCTCTTGTGATAGTTGGAGTTGAACCTTAGATAAATTGTTTTGAACATGGCCATTTAAAGCCTCTGTTCTGTTCTCATCAGTTTTGGAGCTGTGAGGAAAGCTGAAATGCTGGGGTAGGAGAGCAAAAAGAAAGGGAGAGCAGGGCTAAGAAAAAGACTGTGGTTGTTTTTGCAAGAATTGACATCATCTATGAGAAAAAAAGTCTTCAGACACTGCAACTACAGACAGCATTTAGTCTCCAATTCTATTTTACCCTGAGACAGCCGGCAAAATAGAAACAGCAACACAGGATAAATCACTGAACAGTTATGCAATGTCCAGCGCACCATGCACCTATTTTTAGATCCATTTTATGCTAGCAGAGTTTAGATTATGAAATCTGAAAAGAATGTCTAGTCAAAGGCTGAGGGCGAAGAAGATACTTAGAAGAGCATCCGTGTAAAAACGGTTAGTACAAAGATGCGGTTGTAAAACCAACTTTGACAATAGTGCTGTCCTTTCAAGAGTGTTGGCTTGACCTGGTCTAACGAAGATCAGTTTTTTCGTCAGTATTCTCTTGAATTTCTAATCTACAATGGCTTTTTGAATGGTTAACTCTGGCCAGATAACAGGTTTACATAGAGCTCAACTTCTCCACCATTTGTAGTGCACCTTGTGTTTACCAGCTCTGGAACAAAGTAAGCTGCAGCTCACCCCAGTAGAGTACCAACTGGTCAAACATGAAGAAACCGTGTTAGCTGGTGTACTCTGTAGAGCTGGCTGAGCTACAGAGAGGCTCCTCAGCCTTTATCAGGCACCCTAGATTTAATGAACCTACTGATATTTACCTGGTGTGTGCTTCGTGTGTGCTTTCGCAGATGTTTGGTAAATTAGGACTGCGTGTGCTGTTTGCTCCAGATCCTAGTTCAAACTAAATATTTTGCTCTGTTCACAGGAACATGTGGTAGGTTATGTTTGATGAGTTAAAGATACATTTGCACCACACGTATGGTCGTTTTGGAAACACGTGTTAGTGGATTAGTTGTGCGTACTCCGTTCTTCTTCCAAGATGAGATTTGCTTCTTCTTCCAATTTGACTTGATCCTCTTACTCCCTGGGTTGTAATTCTACATTAGTTTGTGCAAGTGAGTGTGGTTTTGTTTCCAAATGTTTTTGCTCAGATTTAGAAGAGGTAATGAATGGGAAATCTCTGACCTCTCAGCCTTTGGATTCCAGAATATGAAACAATCTCTGTGTAGCTAGTATATCTGTGGGATTCCTTCTACAAGTTCTGGCAGTTTTCAGTCGTGCCTTGAAGTGAAGTAGCGTTCTGCTTGTTACATCCGCTGTACTGATCTTTTCTCCCAAATCTTTCTTCCAGGTAACAACCTCGATGCTATCCATGACATAACTGTGGCGTACCCCCAGAACATTCCTCAGACAGAGAAGCACCTTTTGAACGGGAACTTCCCGAAGGAGATTCACTTTCACGTCCAGAGATACCCCATAGAGACAGTGCCCACTTCTAAAGAGGAGCTGCAGCTTTGGTGCCAGAAACGTTGGGAAGAGAAAGAGGAAAGACTTCGACGCTTTTATGAAGGTGGAAAGTGCTTTGATGAGACGGGGCGAAGCATTATTCCCCCGTGTAAATCTGAGCTCAGGGTCCTTGCAGTCAAGTGCATCTCACTCCTGTACTGGACAGTGTTCCCGCTGGGTATGTTTGCACTGCTGTACCTGTACAGCTTTGCACGGTGGTATTTTGCAGCCGTGATAGCCATTTTTGTTGTGCAGCAGAAGATATTTGGTGGGCTGGAACTAATAGAACTTGCTTGTCATCGATATTTTAAAAAGCACCAGAAATATAACGACACAAAAATGAAAAAAACATAGTTCTTGCGTCAAGAAGGGCGTAATAATGTATGGCTTTGAGGGGTGCTGCAAATTTTACGAACAGGAAAGAATTTTTGCATGAGAATTGTCTTTTACTATTGTCATTGTTTGCTAGACATTTGCACTTAAGTCTGTGAAAAGAAAGAAAACCGTTCGTTACCGCTGCGTGTGAAAATGATAGTTTTTATCTCTGAATGTAATTTCAACATTGCTCTTGCGAGCAGCTAGCGACTGCATTCTGCTGTAATTAAGAAACGTTGCTGGATTATTGTACAATCAAAGGGGTGTTCATAAATATGACATGCACTGAAAGTCCATGTACAAATTCAAACTGTCCAGCTAAGAAAGACAGATGTATTACTTCTGTAAAATCATATTGTCATAAAGCACCGGATTTGAAAAGCTGCTAAGTTGAAAAGTGGTTTGATGGTAGGTGGAAGCTGGAGGAGGATGTTCCGTTTCTTTTTTTTGCTATTTCAAGTAGTCCAACTTAACTTTAAAATACTTTGACTTCAGCTTCTTCAAACACTACTGAATGCACCACACTATTCAACCTGTTCTGCCTCAGTCAATCAAAACTCAAAAGGGTTTTTAAGCCTGCCAGTGTTGTGCTGTGGTCCAAGAAACAGTGCTGGCATTGCCTCCAGTTAAGTCTTAACTGATTATTTAGTAGATCTCTGCAGCTTAGTTTTGATTTCTCACTGTTCATGCTGGTTTGGTGTCCCTCTTAGCTGTGGGAGACTCGTTCCTACTGTAGTATGTAGAGCTGCAGGACAGGGGAGCTGGATTTTGTTGTTCTTTTACTGGTATTTCTTATTTCTGGTAGGGGCAATAATATGTGTCTGTCTCTCAAGAAGCTGGCAAATGGTTTTCCAGAAAAGTCTCACTATAGACATTATTGGCTGATTTTTTAAATTTTATTTTATTTTGGAGCAAGCAAAGTATCTTTTCTTTGAAGGATTTTTGTTTTGTTCTCACATTGCTTCCTTAGACATTTCAGTTGCCCAAATGCATAAAGAAGAAGATTGCCTTTTCTGTGTAAGCCAGCCAGACCTGTTGGAATGTGTCCGATGCAATGCTTGTTTTCATATGAGTATTAGAAGAGATGGGTTTCAGACTAGAGATGGGTTTCCCTGCACACACAGTGCAGGGAAATTGAGTTTCGGCTTCTCTTTGCAGTATAATCTTTCATTGCCTGACAGCATCACTTCTTTTCCATGCTGCTTTGCAATTTTATATTGTTCTGGGGGGCTCCTGCTGCAACACTTTTCCTTCTTTTCATGATGTTAAGGGTTTCTGAATATCTTGGAATCCAAATTAAAATCTGACAATGCACTTTGCAAGTGTAATAAATGTAATATCCTCAGTAAAAGGTATAAGCATTGCCAGCACTTAGGAGACAGCTCAGGTTAGACTTGTTCAGCCTCAGAAGTGCTAGGTCACATGGACAAATGTATTGATGCAAAACTTTCTGGACATTTATTGTTTATTGCATGGAGGCTTAATTGAGCTAAACCAAAATATCCTGTCTGGATGTTGAGTTGTACTGCTGTGAAATACGAACTGCCTATCCCAAGCACTGGGTCGGCACTGTACGTACATTTGTTTCTTCTACAACACTAGAAATGCTGTCTCGTGTTTTTGTATCAAAGGCCATTTTTTGAATGAATCACCAGCCTCTATTCGACTGTCCCTCACAAGGCGACAAGTATTTTTTAATCCGTGCTTATAATAACTGTTTATTATGCAGAAAGTACTTGAAGCCATCTGTTTTATTCTGATTTTTTAATCCTTTTTTTCTTAAAAGATAAATAAAAGTAGGTTTATACTTAGGGTTATGTTTCTAAATGATTTTTCATATTTATATCGGAGTCCCTAAAGATGGATAACTGTTGTTTTGTTGTAGTTCTTCTGTGGTGTGATGACATTCCTTCATGTAATGTTGTGACATTAGAAGGCGTTTAGACAGAAGCCAAAATCTGCACAGCTTGGGGTGTTTTCACTTCGTACTCTGCTTTGGTTTCCACATAGCAGTCACCACAAGGGAGAAACTAAAAGTGGCACTGATAGGTAAGAGAGGAGACCCAAAAGGCTTTGAGTCTGTCCTGAGCTGCAGCTGTATTTTCACACCAGGAGTAGCCATGGCCAGGCCATGCCAACAGCCATATGATTCTTCAGGAATGACTTAAGAGGACAGCTTATGTAGTGGTGATGGAAACACCAGCTACACTTTTTCAGTCATTCAGAGAACGTTGTGATGTTGCAAAGTTTACCAGAAACATCCCTGTGAGTCCTGGTCGTGGAGCAGGGTAAGATTTCTAGTGTATTTTGTAAGTGTTTGGTGAGAGTTGAATTCTGAAGATGAAATACAGCGCTGTTCAGAATTGACCCTTGTAAGTTTTCTGTCGAGCTGGAGCCAAACGAACGTAAATCTGTAATTCATCCTCCTCTCCTGTGGATTCAGACTGAGCAGAAATAATCATCGCCTTGTTAGTTCTAAATGCTGCATTGGCACTGCCTGGTGACATAAAGTAGGGGAGCCTGTGGTAAGCGAGGAATCCTCCTCTCCCAGGGAAGACTGTTGGCTTTCAGACAGGCAGAGTTTTCAGATTCTGTGCCTCCATTTTCAATTAGAAGTGCAAGACAGGAAAAAAAAACAAAACAAACAAACAAAAAAAAACACCCACACCTTTTGTGATTGAAAAGTCATTAAAGTGATGAGGGAGATCTTTCTGTGAGTGCTCTTTTCCTATTTGATCAAAAAGTAGATTTTACTCAAAAGGTTTTAATATGCAGATTTTGGGGAGAATACTCTGTTTTTATTCACCCTGTTTCTGTATTCAAACTCTACTTACTAAGACATGCTGGGTAAATCACTTGAAGTGTTTTCAACTCTAATTTAAACATAGATTACGGTGCTAGCACTCCAGGAGTCCAACACGCCTACCTTTTGTGGACCTCATATTGGCACCAAGATTTCCCTTACTCATTAACCCAGTTTCTCATGGCTTTTGTCCTCTCAAGTGCTGGTAGATAGAGCGCATCATTCAGCCACAAGCACAGGACCTCCATCTCTGCTAAGTCTTCCTTATGTTAACTGAGGAAAATGACTTGCTTCTCTTGCCTTCAGTGATACTCTTCCTTTGATCCATTGAATGTTTCCTCATCTGAGCTGTGGTTTTCTCTCTCTTTGCTCTGAACTGAAAGTTGAAATCCTCTCATCAGTGTTCGTCCTGAAACTCGTCTGGCTAACAGGACATCGAACCAAGACATTTCTCTTGTGTTCAAAGCTGCAGGGCTCCGAGCTGGTCTGTGAGGTGTTGTCTTGTTCACATGAAATGTAGTTTCTAGCTCTGTGCATTGCATACATCTTTGTTGTTTAAAGAAGATGAGTGTTTTTATAACTTGATTTTATATATACATTGTATGAAAGAAAACGCCAGGACACTACAAACCTACAGAAAGCCTTAGTTTTCAAAGTCCATTGATTATATTAGGGTATTTTAACCATGTATCGATTACAGCAACAATAAAGTCTTGAAGCATTGCATGTGTTTAACTTCACTGTATTCATTTTACTGTGTGACGTATTCTGTATGCATCCTGTTACCGCCGGTGTAATTTCTGATTCAGAAAGTGGTCTGTGGCAGGGTTTGCTTACTTGCAGGACCTGTTTCTGTATGACTTTGCAGACTCAGTGTGATCTGTCTCTCCATTGTCTGGAAACTAATGTGTGGAAGGGTAAGAGCTGTGTTTCTTAGGAGTTGCTGTGGCCCTTTTTACCAGGCAGAGTAACAAGGGTAATGCCCTTGATGCGACTGTCACATTGTGGTCAAAAAGACCATAAGAAACAGAGACTCTGGTGGCTGTTTTTAAAGCTGGAGATGATATTTGGGATTGCTGCGTATGCTCAGAGCATTCAAATGAGGCCCCAAAAGTGGGAGTGTGCCCCACTCTGTATTGAGTGGCTTGTCTCTCTGAAGAGGCTGTTGTCACTTGCTTTTTGTTTCCTCGGGGCTCAGATAATGCATTGAACAATGCAAGGCTGCTTTCTTCAGCCTCCTCTGCACAGATATTGACCTCTCAGGAAGGTTTTGCTGTTATATCTTTCTGTGGGGAAAGAGAAGGCTCTTTGCCAGGAGCCCCAAATGGCGCACATCAGGAATTGTGTAGGCCTGATCACAGCAAGGTCTTGGATCTCCCTCTGTGTGAGGTGTGAAGGTTAAAGGCAGGCTCTCGCTTTCTACCTCAGCTAATGAAGAAAGTGCTACATAAGAGAGTGCCTAATTAGGGTTTAATGAGAAAGGAGCCTGTGGTTTTGTTATCTGCTGGATATGAGTTCTGTGGATGAGCAGGAGAGGTTGCATTAGCCGCTTCCTGCTGAGTCTTCACAGAAGGAAAATCCTTAGCAGGCCCAGGGGTGGAGGAGGGAGCAGCACTCAGCATCCACCACTGCAGGCTCTGGCAGAGCCCACAGGGCTGTCGGTGGGGGGAGCATTGCATTGGGACCTCTTTGGGGGCCAGAGGGGCTCCAGCTCCTCAACAGCAGCGTGCCCTTGTGTTTTGTCACTCTTGTCCCATTTTTTCAGCCTGATGGTCAGGAGAGGGCTGGCCCAGGAACAAAAGCAGAGTTCTTTGCTTCGTTTTGAGGCCATTCCTCCTCCCGTTTCCAGCAAGGAACGCAGGTGACTGGAAGAGATCAGGTCATCGAGTGTTAGGTAGAGACAAAGATAAACGCCAGGGAGGTAAAATACTTCGTCTTTAATTAGCTTCATTGTTCTAAGCTGTTGCATAAAAGCTATTAAAGTTATAAGAGGACATAATGTATGCTTGCACAGTCAGAACAACAAATATAGGCAGAACAGTCCTTGTCATAAATATCCCTCAGGCCTCCTCAGCAGACCTCTCTGCCATCGTTACGCAGCTCGTGGCCAGCCTGGCTGAGCAGTGCCAAGCAAACAGCCAGCACTGACTGCATTTAATGGCAGCAGCTCCTCCCCTTTCTAAACAATATGTGCAAACATGTCTTTCCGTCCCCTGGGGCCTTCATTGTTTTATGATTAGCAGGTCCCTGAGCGTTCCTTGAGGAGAGGCATCAAGACAAACCCGCTGACATGAAGCAGGCCTTCCCCCATCCATGGGGCTCTTGCTGCACGTGCCACAAGGAGACAGAGGCCGAGGGCTAAATCGCTGTGCAAAAACATTGCTCATGTAAGTGTTTCTCATGTCTATTAATTACGTTCGTTCTTTTGTATTTTGGATGCTTTCATGATTATTCTGCGTTTTGCCATTCAGTTGTTGCAGTAACACCTAGGCCCTAAAGTTGTCAGGCGTTATTTTTGTGAGATCACAGCCCAACTCCATTAACCTTGCTATTTGATAAAAAGCTCACCAGCTTTTCAAGCTTTCTGTATTGACACAGCGTGCTGTTAGGTGCTCTCTTTGCTTTATTAACAAAACCAGGTTCCTTTTCTATCACTAAACCATCACACAGCCAGGTATGGAGTCCTTTGCTTACTCCTGTGACCAAGGGAAGTCAGTTGGTGTGACTTTTTGATTTCAGCAATGCTTTTGATACTGTTTCTCTTAATATTCTGGACAAAATGCCCTGCATACAGCCAGACAGAAGCGTAATGTGATGGTGAGCAGGTAGCTGATGGGTCAGGCCTGAGGGGTTATAATAAATGGGGTTACATCAGGCTGGTGGCTGGTCACTGGTGAGGTTGTTCAGGGCTCCATTTTAGGGCCAGTTCTCTTGAATGTTTTCATAATGATTTGGATACAGGACTTCAAATTGAGCAAGAGCTAGTGTTGGGTTCTTAACCTCTGCTGAGGCAACCCTGGTTATATGAACAGACTGTGGAGCAGCCCTATGGAAGGGATCTGGGTGTTCTGGACAATGACAGGTTGAACACGAGCCAGCAGTGTGTCCTGGCAGCCACAGGGACCAACTGCCCCAGTGCTGCCAATGGGTAGGAAGGGGCTGTCTCCTCTGCTCTGTGCTTTGCACTGGGTGCAGTTTGGCTGCCACCGTGTAAGGACCTAAAGCTGTTAGGGAGCGTCCAAAGGAGAGCTGCAAAGATGGGGAGGGGTCTATGCAGAATGGCTGAGGCCCCTGGGTGTGCTCAGCCCAGAGTACAGGAGCTGAGGGGAGGCCTCGTGGTGGCTGCAGCTCTCACAGGGAGCAGAGGGCAGTGCTGAGCTCTGCTCTCTGGGGATGGCATGGAGCTGTGTCAGGGGAGGGTTGGGGGTGAAAGAAAGGCTCTGTCTCAGATGGCAGTGGGCATGGCCCCAGTGCTGGAGCTCAAAGAGTGTTTGGACAGTGCTGTCTGCCACTGATCTGGAAAGGTGGAACTTCCTCTGCATCCCTGACTCCCACAGGATCTGCTTCATCACCAGCTTTCATCCTCTTGGCAGCAGAGCAGAGAGGTCACACCAAACCTGGAATGTCTAGGGCCACCAAACCCCCCTGAGTTATTTAGTAAGCCTGTGTAGAATAAAGCCATGGAGAGCATAAGACCACCAAAATAAAACAAATAGCAGGGCAGTTATTCACTCCCTTGGCAGGTGTCTTAGTTCTTGTTGCTCTGCATGCACACATGTGCAGGTAGAATCACAGAATCATTAAAGTTGGAAAAGACCTTTAAGGTCATCTAGTCCAACCATCCACACACCACCAATATTGCCCACTGAACCGTGTCCCTTAGTACTACATTTACACACTACTTGAACACCTCCAGGGACTGGGACTCTACCACGCCCCTGGGCAGCCCATTCCAGTGCCTGACCACTCTTTCAGATAAGTTGTTTTTCCTAATATCCGATCTAAACCTCCCCTGGAGCAACATAAGGCCATTCCCTCTTATCCTGTCGTTAGTTATGTGGGAGAAGAGGCCAACCCAACCTCGCCACAACCTCCTTACAAGCAGTTGTAGAGAGCAATAAGGTCTCTCCTGCATCTTCTTCAGACAGAGTGCTCCAGACAAGATGCTGCCTATTACAGGCATTTATATAATTGAAGTGGTCTATATTTATCAGAAGTGCATGGAGTGCCCACCTCAAGGGTTGGATGCCCAGCAACTTGGAAAACATTAGCTTTCCTAATGAATCATCAGGGAGAAGAACCTAAAAATAAGACTGTGTTCTAAGAGGAGATGTCCTGGAGCTCAGGAAGCCAAGGTCAGGCAGCATCAAGTGCCATCCTGGCACTGGCTGTAGTTGGGATGCAATGCTTTAGAAACTCACTGCCTCTGAGAGAGCAGGACCTGTGCTGGATCCTCATTTCAGACTTTTGCTGCGGTGTTTGATGTTGAGCCAGTGTTGAGCCAAGGAAGAAGACCCCTGACCCATACAGGGGTCTGCTGAAGGTGTTCTGAGGACCACTGTGGCTGCTTCACCTTGAAACCGAAAGCCAACACAGATTCAGCTTTGCTTTTGTCTGGGAGGTCCTACTGTATGTGCCTGGAGACAGCAAGGTAGTCAGCCTGCTTGAGGGGTGTTTCTGTTGTGCGTGAGCAGAGGTGGTTAAGGAGAGGTATCTTAGGCAAATTGAACAACCGGAGGAGAATAATGGATGGTCTCTTGGTTGTTTGTTACTGTTTTAAGTGGTTATGTTTCCCCACCATGCCCAAGAGCACAGCTTAGTTTCGGCAGAGTGGTCCTCTCCCTTTGGACCCTATGCTGATTTTATGCAGTGTCCAGAATATGACATCTGTCTTTTTAAACTCATAATCTCTGTGTCCTGGATCATAATTCTGTCTTCCCTTATACCAAATGGAAGACCTTCCTGCTGGAGGCAGAAACTGGCCATGTATCTGCATGGGCTTTTCTATGTCTTGATGGGTCCACTTGGGTGACCATCTTGATGGCTCTGCATCCCTGTAGTGCTCCTTGCAATGCCTTTGGTCTCCAGCATCACCTAGTTCAGCATCCTGCTCCATACAATGTGTGTGTTTGCTAAAGGTGATGCAAAAGGGGCACCTGCAGTTCACTTACACAGCGAATCCACTTGAATTGCAACACAATGATAGAGAAGTTAAACTGCACGGAGTCAGTGAATTAGTGACCCGTCACAACCAAGGTCAGTATGCCTCTCAACAGCAACCACAGAGCAGTCATTCAAGTGAAATAATCCCAGGGGCTCACTCTGACCCATCTGGAGCCTCCACTTTTTGTTACGGTTTGGAAAAGCTTCATCAGGAAGTGTTATCTCATTGCTATTGTTAAATGCTTCCGAAGAGCAGCGCTGTGCTGTGAATGTCAGGGTTGAGGTTACCTAAATGAGCTGTAGAGCTTCCCGACTGCTGCAGCCAGTGTTAATTTAGCCTTGAAAGAGGGATACTGCTGAGCTGTGGGCTATGAGAAGAAGCAGTCTTGGGGACGGTGGAAGCGATGCGCAGAATGAGAAGACAGGAGGTGCAGCAGCTCAGGATGGAGGGACGTGGGCACAGGCTGCCATCACAGTGCTCTGTACAAGTGTCTCTATGCACTCTTGGTGTGAACTGCACCCGAGTGCTTGCCTGTGGGGTTTCTGTGCTCACTGCTCAGCCCACGTAGCAACCCAGACACCCATCAGTGGCACTGGACTGGTCCTCCTGAACTATTTCTCCAAGCAGCTGGGGGCAGATCCCTGCCACTCCTGGCTGTGACTTGTCCGCCCAACCCAGTACCACCAGCGTGGATACACTGGTCAGCCCTGGGAGGTGAGGCTCTGTTGCACAGCCACCAAGGAAAGGCATTAATCCAAAACTAACCATGGAGCTGTTCTGCACACTGCATATTTCTTAAGCAGGGTAATTTATTTGAAGAGAGCTGGTTCTGGCAGTGCTCCCCATGTGCATTTTCTGCTCCCCTCCATCCTCCATGCAGACAGCTCTGCTGTTCCAGAGCTCCTCTCTCCTGCAAAGGCTGCTGCAATTGCTTCTTATTTTCGAGCCCTGTGCCACAAATACCTGACCTTGATCACTTGCAGCTCCAGCAGCTTCACACATCCTCATTTAGCCACCACTGGTAACCAGTTGGGCCCTACAGGTGCATGGGGCAGAGGAAGCTGCCCCACAACTGCTCCTCCCCCAAGAGAAACTGCAGGGGCTGGGCTCACTTAAACCCTGCCAGATTTCCTGCTGGCAACAAAAAAGAGTCCTTCAGGAGTTAATGGGATGGAAAACTGGATTATGGGCTTTGTGGTATTGTTTTCCTGGTTTGGAACACAATCTAAATGACCTCTCTTTTTTTTTTTTTTTTTTAATCCTTCAGGCCACCCCCTGAGGGGGGATGCAGGAGACTTCCAGCCTTCAGTTGCAAGGAGATGTATGTAATAAATCAATCTGAGAGGAAGTGTGACCCCCTAAAGCAGGGATCCTGCTCAGGAGGATGTGGGCCCACGGGACGTCATGCAAGGGAGGATATTAGTGCAGCCTCAGTCCAAGAGAGAAAGCCAGACCTCCACTCTCAGGCTTGGCTGTAAGTACCCAGGCATTCAGAAGTGTGGGACTCTGAGTTCTGGGCTTGAGTTTTGGTGGCATCTGCTCCTGGCTGACTTATTGAGCTGCCAGGTTCACTGCAGAGTCTCCTAATGCAAAGACACTTTGGCAAGCTTTCTCTTACTCCTTGGGCTCAAAGGTGAGGTTGAGCCTAGAGGGTTCATGAGTGCTGCACTGCACTTTTGTGGAGAGCGCGCAGAGCCAAGCACACACACAGAGGGATTTGCCATGGTGCATGTAAAGATATGGGAAGTGATGGGAGCCTGCTTGTGGTGCCGTGCTGTGGTGATGGGAGAAAACGTGCTCCAGCCTGTACTCGTGCTGGGGTTGGGAATGTGCATTCAGTGCTACAGCCAGGTCTGCTGCAAAATGTCAACTTGACGAGTGCCCGAGATGCTAAGTGTGCCCTATGAGAGATCCTTCACCCTGAGACAGCCACTAGCTGATACATGAATTAGCATTTCCCCCCCAGCTTTCAGAAGAGGCTTACAGCAGGCTCTCTAATTGCACGAGTGTTTTGCACGTCTTGACTAAATTTCTCCAGGCACTGCTAATGAATCTGCTGGGATGAGGAATGTCTTCCTCTTCTCACCCACAGCTGCTACAACTGCTTCTCGTGCTGCAGTGCTGCCTGTGCAAGGTCTGGTGCTGTGTATGGAGCTGCCCTGCCTGCTTGGTGCAGGTTGTCAGTGGTCGCTTCCTATTTCAGCAAATAGCTTTGGAGGAAAAGGACTGTTCTGTAAGTCCCACGTTGTCCTCCTGCCCATGCCTGGTAGGGAAACTGAATAAAACACAGGATGCTGCAGGAAGATGCAAAATTTAAATAATTTCCCCTTCCTTCTCAGTAATAACGGTGTTTCTCCCTTAAGAGCTCCTTGATTAATTGATCTCGTGACCGATGCATCGAGGAAGGGGATTCAAAATCCAATTGAAATGGAGGAAGACGGCATTACGCACCGTCTGATGCAGTCAGCGATGTCACAGAACGGAATGACTGCAGAAAAATAGGGCCTTGTGCTGGAGGAGCCGTCACTAAGAAGTGGTGAGGGTATTATTAAGTAAAAGAACGTTGATTTTGTTGGAAGGATTTGGCCGTCCGTGTTAAATATCATCTCGGTAATGTGATCTCAGTAGTTGCTTGAAATGTCAAGCTCTCTTGGCTCCGTCTGTTTGCTGGGGTTGCTGCTGCTGCTGTGTCTCTGGGAGAGGTGCTCAGCACTGCCACCAGCTCAACCTGCCAAGATGGGGACAGCAGCCACGTCCCAGCCTGGGCAGTGCTTGGGACTGGGTGAGCTGTCAGGTCCCTAGCAACCCAAGCCATTCTGTCATATTTTCAATGGGAAAAGAAAAAAGAAAAAAAAATGGAGAAGAAAGTGGGAAGAGGGTAATTTTGTGTTTGCTGGGGGAGTCCGGAGGCCACGGGGAAATTATACACAGACAGCAAAAAAAAGCCAAACACACAACTTTTGTGCGATGCCAGCAATTTTTGTTTCCTCTTCTGAGAAAGGAGCAGTGTGAATGCGAGGTGTGAGGTTTTGCTCTTTTAAATGGCTGAGTCAAACAGCAGCTCAATTACAGAGCGCAGTGCAGGGACACAAAGGACAGGAATGGCCACATTTTGTCATTCCTCCTGCAGACTCAATGGGTGCAGCGAGCGGGAAGAAAGAAAAAAGGTTGTGCTGGAATTCAGACAGGGTTTTGATCGCAGTTTTCAGATGAAATTTAAAGGTTGCTTTTAAACCCAAGTGCAGGGTTCTGCTCCAAGCGTGAGCAGACTGGCAAACGATCTGCATTTTTCCACTTAAACACTTCCCTAGAAGTAATATTACCACATAGGCAGGCACAGCAACCTTAGGGGGAAGAAAAAAGAGTTACAAATGTTATGCTGGGTGCACAGTGAAAATACATACCAGCAGAGCAACAGCTGGAATTTAGAGATTTTCTTAATCTGAAGGTTTTCTTCTCTGTAACTTCTCCATAGCCGGAGGCTGATACCAGTCTAGTGCCAACATGGGGTTGTTTTGGGGGCTTTGCTGCCCTCACGTTCACTCTCCCTTGCAAGCTTTGCAGATGCTGCCCTTCCTTCTGAGCAGAGAAGGAGGAAGGACGCTGCTGCCCTATGCAAGATGAGTGCCCTAGCACTCCCATGTGAGGCCACGTCTTGCTGTCCTGGCATGTGCGCACTGCCTCCACCGCCGCCCTCCATTGAGCTGTGCAGTGAATGATGATGAAGTGACATCGTCATGGCAACACGTGTTGACTTCCTGGTTGCACGGCAACCTGATGCAGGCTGATGTAAGAAGTGTGCTTGTTTCCTCTGCTGGCAGCGCTCCTTTGATGTGCCCACGAGATTCGGGCTTGTTTTAGTCTATTTTCTTTCATTTTCTGGACATGTTGTGACATCAGCATGATGCTGTGTGTGTGCACAGAGGAAAAGAGATAAAGCTTATCTCCTTCAAACGTCCTCCTAGGCAGTAGCCTGCCTTGGGGCATGAAGGTACACAGCTCGTTTTTAGCTCGATAGTATTCAGTCTTGTCACTGTTCTGTGTAACACAGACTCGCGGATACGAGAAGATACCTTGAAGTGATTCTGTCTCAATCTGCCCCTTTTTATTTTGCAGTCTTTTCCAGCTGCCCAATATCTCTGTGTGTGGGGCAGGTCTGCTTTTTGCATCATCACAGTTCCATGCCATAGGGAAGCTGTAGGTCTGAATTTTGTATGGAGTCGGTTAGGTTTGCTGTTTCGTGGGGCATCTGCAGTAGAGGAAGACTACTAAATCTTTGTTTACAGCCATCACGCTGAATTTTTGCACCTGATCAAAATCTGCAGTGTCCTCCTTGCTGAAGGATGTGTTTCTTTATATTGAAGCAGAAGCAACTTTGTCGATGTAGGTCAATGGAAGATGGAGAAACACTTCTGGGTAACAATATGTATGGCCCAGGGAGAGAATGAGAATATCCTGAGTTGGAAGGGACCCAGAGGGGTCACCAAATCCAACTCCTGAAGCAGCAGGTTATGAGACAGCTTGGAGAGGGTAAGAACAACAAACCCAGGCTTTGCTTTAGGGTATCACAGATGTAGGGCCACCATGGGGACACCAGGACCTTCTCCATCAGGCACCTCAGCTCAGAGAGGGGTGAAGCTGGAGGTGAGGGCCTCCTGCATGCAGACCTGTGGCAGTATCTTTTTGTACTAAGTGAGGAGGTAAGACTGGGTACTTGGGGAACTCTACACCCACCTGTGCCATCATTCACGAGCAGGATTTGCCCTAACTGGTTTGGGAGAGGAAGAGGGACTGCTTAGCACTGGAACCTACTGGTGTTTGTTAAAGAGAAAACGTCCTCACCCCGTCCAGAAAATCTATGTATGTCCCAGTAACTCCAAAATCTAAATTCTGATCACAGTAAATACTTAAATGAGCAACAGAAAAATGCTGTCAGGTTTCATCAGTATGGCATCACCATTGCTGTAATGCAGTGGTTTCAGAGTCAAAACACACCTGTAACCAAGGTTTCCTATCATCAGGTCCAGGAGGTGCAGATGCAGGAATCTGAAAGGAGATATTGATCTTTTATCATGCCAAAGACAGGCTGAATCTCTGTGTGCATCAGTCCTCAAACGTGCAGGGTGTTATTTAGCGATGGCAGCCTCCAAACAGCTCTTCCACGTGACTG
This sequence comes from Callipepla californica brunnescens, assembly GCA_023055505.1. Lineage (NCBI taxonomy): Eukaryota > Metazoa > Chordata > Aves > Galliformes > Odontophoridae > Callipepla > Callipepla californica. The sequence continues at coordinate 58,924,420 of JALIRH010000003.1, read as the reverse complement.
ATGGCAACAGAAAGTCATCTGTCACTGCTTGGCTTCAGGCTTTTCCAGCAAAACCATGTGTTTGCTCAAAGAAGAAAAATACTTTGACAAAATCTGTGGGAGGCTGAGTGCTTAAAACCAAAGAAGTTATTGTTGGCTCTTGACATGTGCTTGGGAGAGGCTGTGGCAGCCTTTGAAAGACCTCTTCAGTGTCACAGAGATGGCTAACTGGCTCGCACAGCTCTTCCTTTTCTCACCCCATGCCCTTCACTCTGTAATGAGCAGAGAGTCTCTTACTGATTCTTTTCTTCCTTCAAATTACTCCTACGTCTGCACTGGCATTAACAAATCACTGTTATGATTTCTTTCTTGCCCCATCCATTGTGTGGCACGCTGTCTTCCTCACAGCCTTGGCTCTGCTGTCAGATGAGCTGAACCTTCAAGGCCATGCAGAGGTGGGAGTGCTGACCTTGCTTACAGTAGCTCTTCTTTTGGCTGTTGTGCTTGGAGGAATGGCTTACTCTTCTTGATTGACCTGTTTGCTTCAGTTTTGTCTCGTTTGATTGATTTTCTGGAAGTCAGACATGAGTGGTTTGGTGGAGAAGAATACTCTCCCATACGTTTGGCACCATACTTATCCAGGAAACAAAGGAAAATGATTTTTTTTCTGAGCAACTCCATGTCCTTGCAGCATTTTTACTGCAGGCAAAAATGTGCTGTGATTTCCATACTGGGGTTTTCATTGCACTTCTCAGGGCAGAAACGAGGCTGCAAGAGAAGCATCTGGGCGCTGTAAGACTGAGTCAGTCAGTCTGCCAGGAGAGATGACTGCCTGTGCTGTGTGTCTTTGTGGACGGGTGTTGTCTGACTGACTCCTAGACAGATGTGCTGGAGAGACCTTCAGGCAGCGTAGTACAGCCTTTGCTTACTGCTGGGCATTTCTTCAGACAGCTGGCAATGTTTTAATCCCAGCTCGACCTGTCTTTCCCCACAGGTCATGTTTGGAAGAGCCATTTTCATTCTCCTTGCCCTATAATGGACAGGACTTTCTGGTAGGACTCCACCAAGGGTCTTCCCTCTTCTCTTAGTTGAGGGAAGCCCATGGTTGTGTGCTGGGTCCTCTACACTGATCTCTACCACAGCCAGGTGTTCCAAGGGCACCTCACCTCATGCAGGTGTCAGGATGGGCACCACACCGGGTTCCAGCTCTTTGCAGTGCAGTGGTGGCCTCCTATCACAGCCGTGGGGCCAGGGACAGTGTCAGGACAGATGCTGTGTGAGCTGTTATGGCTCAAAGATACAACAGCTGTCAGAGATGTGTCACGCCACAAGAGGAAATAGGGAAATAAAAGCTCAGACAAAGACAAGCGGTAGTGATTCGCCTCCAAAATCACTCATTCCAACCATGCTTGAAAACTGCCTCTGCATAACATGTAAGCGCTATATTTGTCTGCAAGGCAGGAAGAGAGCGAGAGAAAATATTTTTATGTTGAGGTCATTCTCACTCACATTTTCCCTCTAAGAAAACCAGTGTGCTCCCTCACCCTTTCTGTTGCCCACCGTGCTGCAGGCTCACAGCTCTGGGTTCCCTTCGATAATAGCAGGCAGAGTCTTCAGAGTTCCAGTTTTCACATCTCTTTGCATTTTCTGTCCCAGCAGTCATCTTCTACCCCTACATCAACCCCACTCATGCTTCTAGCCTCACTCCCACCCACATATATCTGAGCAGGAAGGGGCAGTGAGAAGCCTCTGCCTCTGGCTGGTTGAACACTGAGCACACCTCAGCTTTGGATCAGCTGGAACACCTCCTCCTCCCCTGCCCAGGCAGACGTCCGAACAGAAGAGTTTCCCTAACACTGTTCTTGAAACACCTTGGATGTTTCAGTGTAGGCAAGGTTTTGTTTTTCCTATAGGGAAAGTTTTGTTTGTCTCTGACTTGAAATTACCCCCCCACAGATGGAAGACTTTAATATTACCATAGGAAAACTAAATGGAACAAAAGACATTTCTAATTGCCCGGGTACCAGACTCAAAAATGCAAAACGGCAGCTGGGCAATTCAAGGAGAGCTGGTGTGTCTTTTCCTGATGGGTTGTGGCTGTCAGAATTGAAGCTTACTTCATCTGAAGAGCCAAAGCAGGAAGAGCTGGCAGCCTGCAAGTGCTGCACTGAGAAAGGACCACTGAGATCATCATGTCCAACCACCAACCCACCCCCACCGTGCCTGCTGGCCACGACCCTCAGTGCCACATCTCCACAGGTCTTGAACACCTGCAGGGATGGTGACTCCATCACTTTCCATAGACTTGCCAAGTGAAGTCAAGCGATGAGCCAAAATCCTGCCTCTTTAGCTGAACACCTTCACGCAGCAGAACCCGAATCTCCCCTCTTTTAGTTTGAAACCATTTCCCCTTGTCCTGTCACCACAGTCCCTGCTAAAGAGCCTGTCCCTCCATACAGATCCCTTTAGACACTGAGAGGCCGCTCTCAGCTCTCCCAGAGCCTTCCCTTCTCCAGGCTGCACAGCCCCAGCTCTCTCACCCTGCCCTCAAAGGAGAGGTGTTCCATCCCTGGGACCATTTTTGCAGTCTTCCTCTGGACACGCTCCAACAAGATGGCAAGAGGAGGAGAGGAGGTTCCCACAATGGACGAAGGCTGTGATTCAGCACCCTTTGCTGAAAAACGGGGGCAGCACGTAACATGAATGCCTGGTAGGTACGATGCTCGCCTTGTAGCATGCAGATGGTTCGTTCCAGTGCCACTGGTCCTGTGGATTTGGTCCCTTCCTGCATACGCAGCTGTAAGTGGATTCCAGCAGGATTGGCGGGGATTTGGGGAGAGGCAGATTAGAGAGCTAGCTGCGGGCAAATGCAATTATGGAAAAGTAGTTCAATGACTACAATTACAGCTGGTCAGCTTCATTGCTCAGTGCTATGAGATCCGGTGCTTCCTCCTCCGTTGGCTTCAGCAGGAGCTGCTCTCCTCGCTCTTGTCACGCTGATGGCAGAGCACGGGCCAGTCTTTAAACAGGGAAGGGAAAATCTAGCATTGCCTCATCGATGCTGCAAGCTAGGGCTGTTTCCACGCTAACATTTAGGCCATTAAAACAGGGAAAAGAGATGCTTTTCCTCAAAGGTTTTGAGAAAGGCACTACATCAAATGCTACAACTCCTTCGAGGTAGCTGAGAGTGATGGTGGAGGCCTCGACGTTTGTCCTCAACCTGCAGCTTTTCAGCTCTTTTTCTCCTCGCACCGCATCCCAGGGCCCACCTGCTGGATGCTCCGCGGGTACAGCCCGGCTTTGCTGCTTCGGAGAGCCTGGAAACAGATGAAGCGTGCCGCCTGCAGCCCGTGTCTGGGACTGCGGGAGCACCTGCTGCTGTGCAAGCAGGGCAGGGGCTGCATGCCCCTTCCTTAAATACGCTTCTCAGCCGAGCTGCCCGTGCTTACACTTCCCAGAGGTGAGAACAGGCGAAACGGGTTTCGTAAGAGGAATATAGAGGCTATACGAATGCTGTGTCACGGTACTGCCGTGTTTTGTGAAAAGAAAGTCTTGTTCGTGTTTTCCAGCTTGAGGAATTTGGTTATGTTTGTTGCAGCCTGCTGAAGAAGCAGAATAGTCAGTGGTTTTCTTGTCTCATTTCCAGCATGCATTTCAGGACTTGTGGGGCACTGTAGGGACACTATGGGGCACCGTGGGGACATTATGGGGCCCTTTTGGGGTTTTGGAGGGGCCCTTTTTTGTTTTTTTGGGGGGCCCTTTTTGGGGTTTTGGGGGGTAAATTTGGTCCCTTCTGGGGTTTTCATTGGGTCTCTTTTGAAAACCCAAAAAGAGCCCCAAAAGAAATCCCCCAAAAGGGCCCCCCAAAGAAAGCTAAAAGGGCCCCCCCAAAAAACCCAAAAGAGACCAAATTTACCCCCAAAACCTCAAACACCAAAGGGGGCCCTAAAGAAAATCCCAAAAGGGCCCAAATTTACCCGAAAAACCCCAAACCCCCAAAGGGCCCCCAAAGAAATCCCAAAAGGTCCCAGCGCTGTCCCTACAGTGCCCCACAGTGTCCCATTGTCCCCAGCACCCCAAGGACCTCAGTGCCTCCTCTCTGGAGCCATTGGTGTCCCCATTGCCCCCACTGCCCCCTGTACCCCCTGTGACCCAGTTCAAAGTTCAAAGGTCAGCATGGTGTCAAAGGTCAGCCCGGGGGTCAAAGGTCAAAGTTAGACCGGGGTCAAAGGTCACCTCGGGGTCAAAGGTCACCTTGGGGTCAAAGGTCAACATCGGGGTCAAAGGTCAAAGGTCAGCCCGGGGGTCAAAGGTCAAAGTTAGACCGGGGTCAAAGGTCACCTCGGGGTCAAAGGTCACAGGTCACCTTGGGGTCAAAGGTCAACCTCGGGGTCAAAGGTCAAAGGTCAGCCCGGGGTCAAAGGTCAGCCTCGGGGTCAAAGGTCAAAGGTCAACCTCGGGGTCAAAGGTCAAAGGTCAACCCCGGGGTCAAAGGTCAAAGGTCAATCTCGGGGTCAAAGGTCAAAGGTCAACCCCGGAGTCAAAGGTCAAAGGTCAGTCCGGGGTCAAAGGTCAAAGGTCAACCCCGGGGTCAAAGGTCAAAGGTCAACCCCGGGGTCAAAGGTCAAAGGTCAGCCCGGGGTCAAAGGTCAAAGGTCAACCTCGGGGTCAAAGGTCAAAGGTCAGCCGGGGTCAAAGGTCAAAGGTCAACCCCGGGGTCAAAGGTCAAAGGTCAACCTCGGGGTCAAAGGTCAAAGGTCAACCCCGGGGTCAAAGGTCAAAGGTCAACCCCGGGGTCAAAGGTCAAAGGTCCCGGGGTCAAAGGTCAAAGGTCAATCTCGGGGTCAAAGGTCAAAGGTCAACCTCGGGGTCAAAGGTCAAAGGTCAAAGGTCAGCCCGGGGTCAAAGGTCAAAGGTCAAAGGTCAACCTCGGGGTCAAAGGTCAAAGGTCAGCCCGGGGTCAAAGGTCAAAGGTCAAAGGTCAACCTCGGGGGTCAAAGGTCAAAGGTCAGCCCGGGGTCAAAGGTCAAAGGTCAACCCCGGGGTCAAAGGTCAAAGGTCAACCCCGGGGTCAAAGGTCAAAGGTCAACCCCGGGGTCAAAGGTCAAAGGTCAACCTCGGGGTCAAAGGTCAAAGGTCAACCCCGGGGTCAAAGGTCAAAGGTCAACCTCGGGGTCAAAGGTCAAAGGTCAAAGGTCAACCTCGGGGTCAAAGGTCAAAGGTCAGCCCGGGGTCAAAGGTCAAAGGTCAAAGGTCAGCCCGGGGTCAAAGGTCAAAGGTCAACCTCGGGGTCAAAGGTCAAAGGTCAGCCCGGGGTCAAAGGTCAAAGGTCAAAGGTCAACCTCGGGGTCAAAGGTCAAAGGTCAACCTCGGGGTCAAAGGTCAAAGGTCAGCCCGGGGTCAAAGGTCAAAGGTCAACCCCGGGGTCAAAGGTCAAAGGTCACCCCGGGTCAAAGGTCAAAGGTCAGCCCGGGGTCAAAGGTCAAAGGTCAGCCCGGGGTCAAAGGTCAAAGGTCAACCTCGGGGTCAAAGGTCAAAGGTCAAAGGTCAACCTCGGGGTCAAAGGTCACCTCGGGGGTCAAAGGTCAGATGACAACTCAAGGTAAGAGGTCAACGGTCAAATTGGTGTCTAAGTTCAAAGGTGAACTGGGTTCAAATTGGCAGGATGGGGCAGGTTATAGGGCATACCATAGGGGACTTACGGGGCAGGCTTTAGGGGATCTATAGGGGGTCTATGGGACAGGCTATAGCGCAGGATGTGGGGCAGGCTATGAGGCGATCTACGGGGCAGGATGTGGGGGGTCAGAAGCATCAGTGGGTGCCAAGTTTAATGAGATTTTGGGGTCAATGATCCCATAATGATAGGGGCTAGTGGGGGTATATTTCTGGGGCATTTTTGGGGCTTTTTTGGGGTTATTTGGGGTTTGTGGGCATTGGGATTTGGGGTAAATTTGAGCCATTTTGGGGTTTTCATTGGGGCCCTTTTGGGGTTTTTTGGTGCCCTTTTGGGGTTTTTGGGGGACCCTTTTAGGTTTTTTTGGTTCTTTTTGGGATTTTAGGGCCCTTTGAGGGTAAATTTGGTCACTTCGGGGTTTTTTGGGGTGCCATTTTGGGGTTTTGGGTTTTTGGGGTAAATTTGGTCCCTTTTGGGATTTTTGGGGGGCCCTTTTGTGTTCTCTTGGGGGGCCCTTTTAGGGTATTTTTGGTCCCTTTTGGGGTTTTTAGGGCCGTTTTGGGATTTCCTTTGAGGCCCTTTTGGGATTTGAGGTTTCTGGGGTAAATTTGTTCCCTTTTGGGTTTTTTGGGGGGGGTCCTTTTGGCCTTTTTGCGGGGGCCCTTGGGGGTTCAGGGCCCTTTTGGGGTTTGTTGCCCTTTTTTTTTGGGGGGGGGGGGGGCTTTTGGGGTTTTGAGGATAAATTGGGGCTCTTTTGGGGTTTTCTTTGGGGCCCTTTTGAGGATTTGGGGTAAATTTGTTCCCTATTGGGGTTCAGGGCCCTTTTGGGGTTTGGGCTTTTGGGGGTAAATTTGGACCCTTTGGGGCTTTTTGGGGGCCCTTTTAGGGTATTTTTGGTTCCTTTTGGGGTTTTTAGGGCCGTTTTGCGATTTCCTTTGGGGCCCTTTGGGGATTTTTTGGGGGCCCTATTTTGTTCTTTTTTGGGGACCTTTTGGGGTTATTGGTGGCCCTTTTGGGGTTTGGGGCCCTTTTGGTGTTTTTTTGGGGAGCCTTTTAGGTTTCTTTGGTCCTTTTGGGGGTTTTGGAGCCGTTTCAGGGTAAATTTGTGCCATTTTGGGGTTTTGGGGCCCTTCTGCCCCATAGCACTGCCTCCCCGCTGCTCCATAACGCCAGCTTCCCTCTGCGATCCGTACAGGAGAATGGGCTTTGCTGCCTTTGTGAGCTGCATGCTGCGCCTCGAAACCATGACCTGTGAGTTCTGGAGCTTTAAACACAGTGTGCTTGTGAAGCCAGGCTGAGCGGGAGGCAAGGGGAAAACTGGCAGATGCTGTAATACAGACGTATAGAGCTGCATGGGCCAGAAATCTAAGCCCAGCCCAGGCATCCCTTTGGGCTTAGGCTTTTCCAGGGTGGCACTGCCTGTACCACAGGAGGGAGACTGCATTCACTCATGTCCAGTGAGGAGAAATCAGAGCAGCATTAAGGCTGGAAAGACTTCTGAGATAATCTAGTCCAACCATCAACCCGTGCTGTGACTGCTGTTGACCACATCCCTCAGTGCCACATCTCTATGGTTCTTGAGCACCTCCAGAGATGATGACTCCATCACCTCCCTGGGCAGCCCATGTTCTAGAGCCTCACCGCTCTTTCTGAGACAAATTTGTTCCTAACACCCAACTTGAACATCCCCTGGTGCAACTTGATGCCATTATGTCTTGTCCTCTCACTGTTACCTGGGAAAGAGACCAATTCCCACCTTGCTACAACCTCCTTTCAAGCAGCTGTAGATAGCAATAAAGGTCTCCTCTGAGCCTCCTCTGAAGTGGAAGGCTTTCTCTTTCTCTCCCTATTTTTACTTTTATTTCTTTAACTGGAGAGAGATTCCCACTGTTTTCACCAGAGTTCTCCTGAAGTTTTGGAAAGGAGAAGGTGTGAGACCCTTCACACCTGGTTTTCTTTGGGGCCCCAAAATTATTTGAAAATCCTTTTGAGGATAAATTGGGGCCCTTTTGGGGTTTTCTTTGGGGCCCTTTTGAGGATTTGGGGTAAATTTGGGTTTTCAAAATGGCCGTAATGAAAATCCCAAAAGGGCCCCCCAAAAAAACAAAAGGGCCCCAGAGACCAAAGGGGATCAAAAAACAAAACCTAAAAAGCCCCAAAAGGGCCCAAATTTACCCCCAAAACCCTAAACCTAAAAAGGGACCCCTAAAAAACCCCAAAAGAGTCCCCCCCCCCAAAAAAAAAAATAAAAGAGCCACCCCCTCAAAAAAACAAAAGGGACGCAAAAAAAAAACAAAAAAGAGCTCAAATTTACCCCAGAAACGCAACACCCCAAAAGGGCCCCAAAGAAAACCACAAAATGGCCCCCAAAAAAACCCAAAAGGAACCAAGAAACCCTAAAAGGGCTCCATAAAAAACCCAAAATGGCCCAAATTTACCCCAAAAACCTGAACCCAAAAGGGACCAAATTTACCCACAAAACCCCAGAAGGCCCCAAAGAAAACCCCAAAAGGATCAAAAAACACTAAAAGGGTCCCCTCAAAATCCAAAAGGGCCCAAATTTAGCCCAAGGAAAACCCCAGAAGGGCCCAAAAGAATACCCATAAGGGCCCCAAAGAATACCCAAAAAGGGACCAAAAAAAGACCCCTAAATGGGCTCTAAAAAAGCCACAAAAGGCTCCCAAAAGGGCATGAAAAAACCACAAAATGGCCCCCAAAAAAACCCCAAAAGGGCCCTGAACCCCACAAGGGTCCCGAACCCCAAAAGGTACCAAAAAAAAACCCCTAAATAGGCCCCCAAAAAACAACAAAAGACTCCCAAAAGGGCACGAAAAAACCACAAAATGGCCCCCCCAAAAAACCCTAAAATGGCCCTGAACTCCACAGGGGGCCCCTAACCCCAAAAGGGACAAAAAAAAAAACCCTAAAAGGGGCCTCAAAAACCCCAAAAGAGCCCAAATTTACTCCAAAAACACTAAACCCCAAAAGGGCTACCTAAAAAACCCCAAAAGAGTCCACCCCCCAAAAAAATGAAAGAGCCACCGCCCAAAAAAAAAACAAAAGGGACACAAAAAAAACCCAAAAAGGGCCCAAATTTACCCCCAAAACCCAACACCCCCAAAGCGCCCCAAAGAAAACCCCAAAATGGCCCCTCAAAGCCCCAAAAGGGACAAAAAAAATACCCTAAAAGGGCTCCATAAAAAACCCCAAACGGTCCAAATTTACCCCCAAAAACCCCAAAACCCAAAAGGGACCAAAATTACCCTCCAAAAACCCAGATGGCCCCCAAAGAAAAACCCCAAAAAGGGATCAAAGAAAACCCTAAACAGGCCCCAGAAAAGACACAAAACAGTCCCAAAAAGGCCCCAAAAAAGCCAAAAGGATCCTGAACCCCACATGGCCCAGAACCCAAAAGGGACCCAAACAAAAGTCCTAAAAGGTCCCCAAAAATCCCAAAGGGACCAAATTTAGACCAAAAACCCAAACCCTAAAAGGGCCCCAAAGAAAGGGCCCCAAAGAAAACCCCAAGAGGGACCAAATTTACCCCAAAAACACCAAACCCCAAAAGAACCCAAAAAAACCCTAAAAGGGCCCCAAAGAATACCCCAAAAGGGACAAAAAAACAAACCCTAAACGGGCCCCAAAAAGACACAAAAGAGCCACAAAAGGGCCCCCAAAAACCACCAAAGGCCCCCAAACAAACCCCAAAATGGCCCCAAAAAACACCAAACGGACCAAAAAAAAAAAACCTAAAAGGGCCTCAAAAACCCCAAAAGGGCCCAAATTTACCCCAAAAACCCTAAACCCCAAAAGGGCTACCTAAAAAACCCCAGAAGAGTCCACCCCCCAAAAAAATGAAAGAGCCGCCCCCCAAAAAAACTAAAAGGGACCCAAAAAAACCCAAAAAGGGCCCAAATTTACCCCCAAAACCCCCAAAGGCCCCCAAACAAACCCCAAAATGGTCGCCAAAAAACACCAAACGGACCAAAAAAACCCTAAAACGGCTCCATAAAAAACCCAAAACGGTCCAAATTTACCCCAAAAGGGCCCCCAAAAAATCCCAAAAAGGACCAAATTTACCCCAAAAACACCAAATCCCAAATGGGCCCCAAAGAATATCTCAAAAGGGCCCCAAAGAATACCCCAAGAGGGACCAAATTCACCCCAAAAACACCAAACCCCAGAAGGGCCCCCTAAAAAAAACCCAGAAGAGTCCCCCCCTGCAAAAAAAATGAAACAGCCGCCCATGAAAAAACCAGGAGACCCAAAAAAACCCAAAAAGGGCCCAAATTTACCCCAAAAACCCCAAATCCCAAAAGGGCCCCAAAGAAAATCCCAAAACCTCAGAAGGCCCCCAAAGAAAGCCCCAAAAGGGATCAAAAAACACTATAAGGGGCAACAAAAAAACCAAAAGGGCCCAAATTTAGCCCAAAGAAATCCCCAAAAGGGCCCCGAAAAATCCCCAAAGGGACCAAATTTACCCCAAAAACCCCAAACCCCAAAAGAACGCCAAAATACCCAAAAGGGCCCCAAAGAATACCCCAAAAGGGACCAAAAAAAAACCCTAAATGGGCTCCAAAAAAGCCACAAAAGACTCCCAAAAGGGCACGAAAAAAACACAAAGGTGCCCTGAACCCCACAAGGGCCCCCAAAACCCCAAAAGGGACAAAAAAAAACCCTAAAAGGGACCCAAAAAAAACCCAAAAGGGCCCAAATTTACCCCCAAAACCCTAAACCCCAAAAGGGCCCCCTAAAAAACCCCAGAAGAGTCCCCTCCTCCCAAAAAAATGAAAGAGCTGCCCCCCCAAAAAAACAAAAGGGACCCAAAAAAACCAAAAAGGGCCCAGATTTACCCCAAAAACCCAACACCCCAAAACGGCCCCCAAAGAAAACCCCAAAATGGCCCCTCGAAGCCCCAAAAGGGACAAAAAAATACCCTAAAAGGGCTCCATAAAAAACCCCAAATGGCCCAGATTTACCCCAAAAAACCCAAACCCCAAAAGGGACCAAAATTACCTCAAAACCCCAGAAGGCCCCAAAGAAAACCCCAAAAGGGATCAAAAAACACTAAAAGGTCCCCCTCAAAATCCAAAAGGGCCCAAATTTAGCCCAAAGAAAACCCCAAAAGGGCACTGAAAAATCCCAAAAGGGACCAAAAAAACCCCTAAACAGGCCCCAGAAAAGCCACAAAAGAGTCCCAAAAGGGCCCCAAAAAAGCCAAAAGGATCCTGAACCCCACATGGGCCCAGAACCCAAAAGGGACCAAACAAAAGTCCTAAAAGGGCCCCAAAAATCCCAAAAGGGACCAAATTTAGACCAAAAACCCAAACCCTAAAAGGGCCCCAAAGAATACACCAAAAGGGCCCCAAAGAAAACCCCAAGAGGGACCAAATTTACCCCAAAAACACCAAACCCCAAAAGAACCCAAAAAAACCCTAAAAGGGCCCCAAAGAATACCCCAAAAGGGACAAAAAAACAAACCCTAAACGGGCCCCAAAATAACCCAAAAGAGCCACAAAAGGGCCCCAAAAAACCACCAAAGGTCCCTGAACACCACAAAGACCCCAAAAACCCCAAAAGAGCCCAAATTTACCCCAAAAACCCTAAACCCCAAAAGGGCTACCTAAAAAACCCCAGAAGAGTCCACCCCCCAAAAAAATGAAAGAGCCGCCCCCCAAAAAAACTAAAAGGGACCCAAAAAAAACCCAAAAAGGGCCCAAATTTACCCCCAAAACCCCCAAAGGCCCCCAAACAAACCCCAAAATGGTCGCCAAAAAACACCAAACGGACCAAAAAAACCCTAAAACGGCTCCATAAAAAACCCAAAACGGTCCAAATTTACCCCAAAAGGGCCCCCAAAAAATCCCAAAAAGGACTAAATTTACCCCCAAAAACCCAAACCCCAAATGGGCCCCAAAGAATATCTCAAAAGGGCCCCAAAGAATACCCCAAGAGGGACCAAATTCACCCCAAAAACACCAAACCCCAGAAGGGCCCCCTAAAAAAAACCCAGAAGAGTCCCCCCTTCCAAAAAAATGAAACAGCCGCCCATGAAAAAAAACAAGAGACCCAAAAAAAAACAAAAAGGGCCCAAATTTACCCCAAAAACCCCAAATCCCAAAAGGGCCCCAAAGAAAATCCCAAAACCTCAGAAGGCCCCCAAAGAAAGCCCCAAAAGGGATCAAAAAACACTATAAGGGGCAACAAAAAAAACAAAAGGGCCCAAATTTAGCCCAAAGAAATCCCCAAAAGGGCCCCGAAAAATCCCCAAAGGGACCAAATTTACCCCAAAAACCCCAAACCCCAAAAGAACGCCAAAATACCCAAAAGGGCCCCAAAGAATACCCCAAAAGGGACAAAAAAATACCCTAAAAGGGCTCCATAAAAAACCCAAAATGGACCAGATTTACCCCAAAAACCCCAAACCTCAAAAGGGACCAGATTTACCCTCAAAACCCCAGAAGGCCACAAAGAAAACCCCAAAAGGGATCAAAAAACACTAAAAGGGCCCCCTCAAAATCCAAAAGGGCCCAAATTTAGCCCAAAGAAATCCCCAAAAGGGCCCCGAGAAATCCCCAAAGGGACCAAATTTTCCCCAAAAACCCCAAACCCCAAAAGGGCCCCCAAAGAAAACCCCCAAAGGGCCCCAAAGAAAACCCCAAAAGGGACCACATTTACCCCAAAAACACCAAACCCCAAAAGAACGCCAAAAAAAAAAAACAAATGGGCCCCTAACCCCAAAAGGTACCAAAAAAACCCCTAAATAGGCCCCAAAAAAAGCCACAAAAGACTCCCAAAAGGGCACGAAAAAAACCACAAAATGGCCCCCAAAAAAACCCTAAAATGGCCCTGAACTCCACAGGGGCCCCTAACACCAAAAGGGACCAAAAAAAAACCCTAAAAGGGCCTCAAAAACCCCAAAAGAGCCCAAATTTACTCCAAAAACCCTAAACCCCAAAAGGGCTACCTAAAAAACCCCAAAAGAGTCCACCCCCCAAAAAAATGAAAGAGCCACCCCCCAAAAAAACTAAAAGGGACCGAAAAAAAACCAAAAAGAACCCAAATTTACCCCCAAAACCCCCAAAGGCCCCCAAACAAACCCCAAAATGGTCCCCAAAAAACACCAAACGGACCAAAAAAAACCCTAAAACGGCTCCATAAAAAACCCAAAACGGTCCAAATTTACCCCAAAAGGGCCCCCAAAAAAATCCCAAAAAGGACCAAATTTACCCCAAAAAACCCAAACCCCAAACGGGCCCCAAAGAATATCTCAAAAGGGCCCCAAAGAATACCCCAAGAGGGACCAAATTGACCCCAAAAACACCAAACCCCAAAAGGGCCCGCTAAAAAAAACCCAGAAGAGTCCCCCCCTGCAAAAAAATGAAACAGCCGCCCATGAAAAAACCAAGAGACCCAAAAAAAACCCAAAAAGGGCCCAAATTTACCCCCAAAACCCCAAATCCCAAAAGGGCCCCAAAGAAAATCCCAAAACCTCAGAAGGCCCCCAAAGAAAGCCCCAAAAGGGATCAAAAAACACTATAAGGGGCAACAAAAAAAACAAAAGGGCCCAAATTTAGCCCAAAGAAATCCCCAAAAGGGCCCCAAAAAATCCCCAAAGGGACCAAATTTACCCCAAAAACCCCAAACCCCAAAAGAACGCCAAAATACCCAAAAGGGCCCCAAAGAATACCCCAAAAGAGACCCAAAAAAAACCCTAAATGGGCTCCAAAAAAGCCACAAAAGACTCCCAAAAGGGCACGAAAAAAACACAAAGGTGCCCTGAACCCCACAAGGGCCCCCAAAACCCCAAAAGGGACAAAAAAAACCCTAAAAGGGACCCAAAAAAACCCAAAAGGGCCCAAATTTACCCCCAAAACCCTAAACCCCAAAAGGGCTACCTAAAAAACCCCAAAAGAGTCCACCCCCCAAAAAAATGAAAGAGCCACCCCCCAAAAAAACTAAAAGGGACCGAAAAAAAACCAAAAAGAACCCAAATTTACCCCCAAAACCCCCAAAGGCCCCCAAACAAACCCCAAAATGGTCCCCAAAAAACACCAAACGGACCAAAAAAACCCTAAAACGGCTCCATAAAAAACCCAAAACGGTCCAAATTTACCCCAAAAGGGCCCCCAAAAAAATCCCAAAAAGGACCAAATTTACCCCAAAAAACCCAAACCCCAAACGGGCCCCAAAGAATATCTCAAAAGGGCCCCAAAGAATACCCCAAGAGGGACCAAATTGACCCCAAAAACACCAAACCCCAAAAGGGCCCGCTAAAAAAAACCCAGAAGAGTCCCCCCCTGCAAAAAAATGAAACAGCCGCCCATGAAAAAACCAAGAGACCCAAAAAAACCCAAAAAGGGCCCAAATTTACCCCCAAAACCCCAAATCCCAAAAGGGCCCCAAAGAAAATCCCAAAACCTCAGAAGGCCCCCAAAGAAAGCCCCAAAAGGGATCAAAAAACACTATAAGGGGCAACAAAAAAAACAAAAGGGCCCAAATTTAGCCCAAAGAAATCCCCAAAAGGGCCCCAAAAAATCCCCAAAGGGACCAAATTTACCCCAAAAACCCCAAACCCCAAAAGAACGCCAAAATACCCAAAAGGGCCCCAAAGAATACCCCAAAAGAGACCCAAAAAAAAACCCTAAATGGGCTCCAAAAAAGCCACAAAAGACTCCCAAAAGGGCACGAAAAAAACACAAAGGTGCCCTGAACCCCACAAGGGCCCCCAAAACCCCAAAAGGGACAAAAAAAACCCTAAAAGGGACCCAAAAAAACCCAAAAGGGCCCAAATTTACCCCCAAAACCCTAAACCCCAAAAGGGCCCCCTAAAAAACCCCAGAAGAGTCCCCTCCTCCCAAAAAAATGAAAGAGCTGCCCCCCCAAAAAAACAAAAGGGACCCAAAAAACCCAAAAAGGGCCCAGATTTACCCCAAAAAACCCAACACCCCCAAAACGGCCCCCAAAGAAAACCCCAAAATGGCCCCTCGAAGCCCCAAAAGGGACAAAAAAATACCCTAAAAGGGCTCCATAAAAAACCCCAAATGGCCCAGATTTACCCCAAAAAACCCAAACCCCAAAAGGGACCAAAATTACCTCAAAACCCCAGAAGGCCCCAAAGAAAACCCCAAAAGGGATCAAAAAACACTAAAAGGGCCCCCTCAAAATCCAAAAGGGCCCAAATTTAGCCCAAAGAAAACCCCAAAAGGGCACTGAAAAATCCCAAAAGGGACCAAAAAAACCCCTAAACAGGCCCCAGAAAAGCCACAAAAGAGTCCCAAAAGGGCCCCAAAAAAGCCAAAAGGATCCTGAACCCCACATGGGCCCAGAACCCAAAAGGGACCAAACAAAAGTCCTAAAAGGGCCCCAAAAATCCCAAAAGGGACCAAATTTAGACCAAAAACCCAAACCCTAAAAGGGCCCCAAAGAATACACCAAAAGGGCCCCAAAGAATACCCCAAAAGGGACAAAAAAAACAAACCCTAAACGGGCCCCAAAAAGACACAAAAGAGCCACAAAAGGGCCCCAAAAAACCACCAAAGGGCCCTGAACACCACAAAGGCCCCAAAAACCCCAAAAGGGCCCAAATTTACCCCAAAAACCCTAAACCCCAAAAGGGCTACCTAAAAAACCCCAGAAGAGTCCACCCCCCAAAAAAATGAAAGAGCCACCCCCCAAAAAAACTAAAAGGGACCCAAAAAAAACCAAAAAGAGCCCAAATTTACCCCCAAAACCCCCAAAGGCCCCCAAACAAACCCCAAAATGGTCGCCAAAAAACACCAAACGGACCAAAAAAACCCTAAAACGGCTCCATAAAAAACCCAAAACGGTCCAAATTTACCCCAAAAGGGCCCCCAAAAAATCCCAAAAAGGACCAAATTTACCCCCAAAAACCCAAACCCCAAATGGGCCCCAAAGAATATCTCAAAATGGCCCCAAATTCCCCGAGGGACCAAATTGACCCCAAAAACACCAAACCCCAAAAGGGCCCGCTAAAAAAAACCCAGAAGAGTCCCCCCCTGCAAAAAAATGAAACAGCCGCCCATGAAAAAAACCAAGAGACCCAAAAAAAACCCAAAAAGGGCCCAAATTTACCCCCAAAACCCCAAATCCCAAAAGGGCCCCAAAGAAAATCCCAAAACCTCAGAAGGCCCCCAAAGAAAGCCCCAAAAGGGATCAAAAAACACTATAAGGGGCAACAAAAAAAACAAAAGGGCCCAAATTTAGCCCAAAGAAATCCCCAAAAGGGCCCCAAAAAATCCCCAAAGGGACCAAATTTACCCCAAATACCCCAAACCCCAAAAGAACGCCAAAAAACCCAAAAGTGCCCCAAAGAATACCCTAAAAGGAACAAAAAAAAAAACCCCTAAATGGGCTCCAAAAAAGCCACAAAAGACTCCCAAAAGGGCACAAAAAAAACACAAAGGTGCCCTGAACCCCACAAGGGCCCCCAAAACCCCAAAAGGGACAAAAAAAAACCCTAAAAGGGACCCAAAAAAATCCAAAAGGGCCCAAATTTACCCCCAAAACCCTAAACCCCAAAAGGGCCCCCTAAAAAACCCCAGAAGAGTCCCCTCCTCCCAAAAAAATGAAAGAGCCACCCCCCCAAAAAAAACAAAAGGGACCCAAAAAAACCCAAAAAGGGCCCAGATTTACCCCAAAAACCCAACACCCCAAAAAGGCCCCAAAGAAAACCCCAAAATGGCCCCTCGAAGCCCCAAAAGGGACCAAAAATACCCTAAAAGGGCTCCATAAAAAACGCAAAATGGCCCAGATTTACCCCAAAAACCCCAAACCTCAAAAGGGACCAAATTTACCCCCAAAACCCCAGAAGGCCCCAAAGAAAACCCCAAGAGGTCGCCCAAAGAAATCCCCCATGGGGACCAAATTTACTCCCAAAGGGCCCCAAAATCCCCAAAAAGGACCAAATAAACCTAAAAGGCCCAGTTCTGTGATGATTGGTGTAGGGGACCCGCAGACCCACGGCCCAGGAAAGGGGAAGGACGAAAGGGAGAAGGGAAAAGGGCCTAGAAAGAAAACAGCGGCAACGATCTGAGGAGGAAAGCTAATTTACTAAATAAGTTATCAGAAAGCACACAACATACACAATATAATACAATATAATTGGAATTGAGGCTAATGAATCAAAGAAAATGAGCAAGAGAGAGTGTCCGATAAACCGAAGGCCTCATGCTAACACTGAAGGCGGACAGCAGCGAGCACCCACTGCTGAGTCCATCCCGAAGGAAAGAGAGCGTCCCGTGACTGCAGACAGTTTTTATCTGTTCCCTCTGAGTGGAAATACGTAAAAATGCAAAGCATCGCGAAGTCCTCTGGGGAATGGAGTTCTTCTTCTCTTCTGAGACAGGTATACCCAGAACTATCAATGATCCATGGAGCTGGAGTATTAACTCTTTAACTCTTCATGCACTACATGACGTTATGATGTGGAATACCAGTGCCGAAAATCATAAAACCATGATAAAGGGCCCCCCCAAAAAACAGAAGGGCCCTGAACCCCAAAAGGGCCCCAAAAACCCCAAAAGGGATAAAAAAAAAAACCTAAAAGGGCCCACAAAAAAAACCAAAAGGGCCCAAATTTACTCCCAAAACCCCAAACGGATCCCGAACCCCAAAAGGGATCAAATTTAGCCCAAAGAAAACCCCAAAAGGGCCCCAAAGAAAACTCCAAAAGGGCCCCTAACCCCAAAAGGGACCAAAAGAAAAGCCCTAAAAGGGCCCCCACAAAAAAAGCCCCAAAAGGGCCCAAATTTACCCTCAAAACCTCAAACGCCAAAAGGACCCCAATAAAACCCAAAAGGGCCCCCCAAAAAACCCCAAAAGGGCCCTGAACCCCAAAAGGGCCTCTGAAATTCCAAAAGGGACCAAAAAAACCCCTAAAAGGACACTAAAAAAAACCCAAAGGGCCCAAATTTACCCCCAAAACCCCAAACCCAAAGGGCCCCAACAAAGAACAAAAAAGGGCCCTCAAAAAACCCCAAAAGGGCCCCATAATGTCCCCATGGGGCCCCATAGTGTCCCTACAGTGCCCCACAATGTCCTCACGGTGCCCCACATGTCCTGAAATGCGTGCTGGAAATGAGACAAGAAAACCACTGACTATTCTGCTTCTTCAGCAGGCCTCTTCATTGCTGCGGCAAACAAAACCAAAGTCCTTAAGCTGGAAAACACGAACAAGACTTTCTTTTCATAAAACACTGCAGTACTGTGACACAGCAGCAAATGTCTGTAAGAAAACCCAGCTTCACATCTCCACAGTTCTCCAGAGCTCCATGGACGGCTCTTGAATGGGATGACCTGGAGGTGCCTCATCCCAAAGAGGAGAAAAACCACCTAAAAGAGAGGTGAAGAGACTCGCTCAGAACACAGACAACTGGAGGTCAGGCTTCAGAAGTCATTGGGACTACTTTTTGCATCAGAATTTCAATCCACACGTGTTTTTCCACAACACGGCTGTAGTTGGAAGAGTTTCAGTTCTGGGGGGGCCGTGCTGTTGCTGCCCAATCACCGTTTGCTAGCAAGTGGGGAATTGCTGAAGAGAAAGCTTACAAACACCCTACAGGCAGAATTTCATTCAGAACTGGTAAGAGAAAATTATGATTAATGATCTATTTGCAGAAGTTATGATCGGTTTATGAATGATTCATGAAAGGAAAAAAGGAGACTAAATAGGCTATGAATATCATTTGCAGGCGGTAATTTAAGCAACTTAATCCCCAAAGTGAGATCCTTCTTGTCTCATATTTACCTAATAGCACCGTGTGGTGCAAGGGGTGGGTGCTGTGTTGCTAATAACCTGCTTCTACACAGCATGAATACACCAAAATGCAGCTTTGTTGAGACAAAGGGAAGGTGTGCCGTCCAAGGCAAGTCTGCAAAGGGCAAACCTTCAGGTAAATAACGACAAATACACTTGGAAAGTATTGCAGATTTAAGCAGGGAGGCCCAGGGAGCAGCTGCAATTAGCAGCCAAGATAGGGGAGCAACTGGGCACGAATGCCATCCTGAAGCCAAGGGTGAAAGAGCCTTGGGTCTAAATCCACCTCTCTGTCTCCCCAGGGGCTGGGATTTATTATATCTCTCCCCTTCTGACTTCTCATTGAAGCTGGCATCCAGTGTCAACTGCCTTCAGGAGCAGGATGTGAGACACCAGACATTCTGCTAATGTATTATTTATGATCACAAAAAATCTGTCTATGGAAAGCCTCACACAAATGCAGTCTCTGAATTCCAATGAGGATCCTGGGTTTGGTTTTGTTTTGTTTTGTTTTTTTTTCCACTCAGATTTTGGACAGGGCTGATAAGGCAAGTGTGTGACTTTGCCCAAAGGTGCACAGTGAATTCCTGGGTCCGACCTCAACGTATCAGCAGGGCACTTCTGGTTCTTCACTCTGTCCTTTCTCTAAGAATTGTTTCTCTTCTCTCTTTTCTCCTCAGTGCCAACTGGCTGGGACCAGCACTTTACCATTGCAACTGGGGACACCTGCATCCCAGTGGATTAGCCAAAATACGACGGCTGAGGTGGTTTGTTAATGAGACAAGTTTTGTAGGAAAAGGTACAGCCCTTCCCTAGAACCAACTAGCAAAGCTGGAGGATTTAAGTAAACTTTGTTAAAAATGGGCTATCAGACTGACAAAAAAGAAAAAAAAAACACCAACGAAACCCACATCCCAACACTCTAGTTGGCTTTAAGTTACACTCGAGTTGGTTTTAAGTTTGCCTCTTTTAGGTAAGATGTACAGGAGTAATTTCATGCCTCAGAGGCAGACAAAAAAAGCTAAGTTCTACTGATTGATCTATTGAATATGTGTTACCTCACATGGAAAGAGAGGGTGACTGGGCCACTGGCAGTCTGAGCAACCTATAGTGCCATCAGCATTTCCCCAAAGAAAAAATGCCAGAAGCCCAACAGTTCTCCTTGCAGCCCTCCATTGCCTTTGCAACCCCTTCCCAGCACCCTCACACTGCAGCTCTCACCTTTTTTCTTCCTCTCAAATCCAACCAGATCTCAGGGTGAGCTGTCTGCAAAGCCCCCACCCCGACTCGTGTTCCCTACGGTCAGTGTAAGGGCACCTACCCCTTTCTTCTCAGTGTGTATAGTACTAAGGAGATTTCTCACCAGCACATTGAGCTCTGACAACTCTTCAGATGTACATGACAAGAGTCAGCCACTGGAAAAAGGAAAAGGCACATTTAGACAGTGATGCTGCACTAAGTCTTCAGGCTTGTGTCTCAGCAACTTCAGGCTGGGACCTGGTCACTGTGGTCCTTTTGTCCTGAACAGAACAGTACAGGAGTTTTGAAACTGTGTTTTCCCTTTACTACAGTTCAGACCCAGAAACACCTCCCATGTGTTACTTCCCATGATAAATTACTGCAGCAGCTGCAGCAGGAGAAATTGCTGGGAAAGGATGGTACCTGCATGGCTGTGAGTATAAGAGGTAGCAGGCTCCGGGAATGCGGCTATCCTTTTAATAAAACCTTTTCAACACTGTTTTGTCAGAAAAAAAATAGCTTCCAGACTGATAAAACGCAGCACTCAGGCACATCACTATAGAGCACAGCAGGATTTTTGCTTCAGATTGACTGATGAAAGGCTCAATATATCTCCATTCAGCTCTAGCTATCCAGGCTGTGCTTTGTTAAGGCAAACAGGAGCAGCAAGCACTTGGCTGCTCTTTCTTTCATAAAAACAAGACGTTTTGCAGTCCTGAACTAACAGATGGGGCACTATGAAGGGAGGGCATGGATTTTTGTTTGTTTGTTTTTGTCGCTTCTTCAAAGCCAGTGTGAGCAACGTTTCCACCAGTGACAGAGCTGGGCCTGCACTGGAAAGCATGGTGTTTTAGATGTGGTTGGCCTCCACCGAGCTGCCCTCACACTAGTGAGGCTGTGTGAGTAGAGAGCTTCAGGTAATGCCTCCTGGGATCCATCGTGCACAGCCAGCCAGGTAGAAGCCGCACTGCAGCAAAGCTCCTGGCACTGCCACACCACCCTCGGCATCACCCTCCTGCTAATTTAACTCTGTGGTCCTGCAGCGGAGCCAGAGAAAAGGAAGGAGAGTCCATACCTCCATCACTGTCTTCAAAACTAGCGGTCCACCTCTTGCTAAGTTTTGAAATGCATCTAGGGATAGAACAAAGAAGATCTTATTTCAGGAGGAGGAGGAAGCAAGAAGGCAACACGAACTGGAAAACAAGCCCTGGAGCAGAGCTGTGGTCCACGTGTTGGAATGCTCTGCCTTGCTCAGGTGTCCATGTGTACTGTCCTGCCCGACCACATCGTATTTCCATGCCGGGTACCCCCTCTGCCTCAGCCCTCACGTCACAGCCTGGGAAAGCATCCCAACTGCACATCCAGAATTTGGCAAACATATAGGCACAGGAGCGCTCCACGTGACTGCTTCCATCTCCTGCCGTGATTTGTTTCAGTAGTACCTCCAGCCTGAAGGATGGCAGGAGAACAGCACACTAATGAAACATCTTCCCCCAGGGAAACTCACGTTGGTCCTTTTCCATCCTCCCTTTCAGTGAGTGATTACAATGTGCCCTGAGGAAAGCCATTCTCCTGATGTCATTAGTATGCCTTACCAGGTTTTTCCAGGGAATAGAAATGCAGATGCTGCTGTTATTCATCTCGAGTTTGAAATTAACGTTGCTTAAAGTTTTCTGACAGAACCCTTTGCCATCAGGAAATTTAAATTCATTCGAACACTGATATTCTATAAAGCGCATTTCTATTTCAGCTCGTCTAAAAGCGTTAGCAAACCCAAATGCTCAGATGAAACGAAAGACGTTATGAGTTCCTATTTATTTTGAAATTATTCTTCTCTTAGAAATGTGCTGTTATAAACAGTAATGAAAAGTTGAAACAAATCTAAGTTTATCTGTCCTTGAATGGAACAGTCCTCTAGGAGCCTGTTTCTCGCCGTGAATAGAAAAGGCATTTTAAGATCACAAATGCTTCAAAACCTACCCAGCTCTAGAGAAGTGGAAGGTTGCTGGGAGAGCGTAGGAATAGGGCCCAAGGCCCCATTGCTCATCAGCCCTTTAGGACAAGAAGGCTTCCTGGGCTCACAAGCAACCTGGGCAACCTGTATGACCCAGAGCAGAGAGAAGGGAGGGAGGAAAGTCAGCATAATGAAGAAAGCCATCCTTTACTGCAGTGAGGAAAGTGCGGAGAACAAAGAAGTGCCTGTGTTGCACCAGCCCTTGGGCAAGGCTGTATTTGCAGGGCAGCTTCTGTTCAGCAGTCTTTCAAGGAAGAAAATTACAGTGCTGAAGTTGCCTCCTCTGAGCAGAAGTGCCCCTTTACTGCTTCATTACCTCCACTTAAATAGAATTCGCAAAGAAGCTGTTGCTTTTGGTTTGGGTCTCATCTCTGGCGATCCTGAAAAGGCTGAGTAATGATTCAAGGAGACAGACTTGTCTCCACTGCTTCGTTCACATCCTCATAAAGGTGGAATGTCTTTTCTTTCTGCCTGGCTCCCGTACCCACTCCTCTAAAAATCTTACAGTGAATTGGAAAGGCTGAGAAATGCATTACACATTAAACCCTCTGTAAAGTGATAACTGAAAGCCTTGATAGCATCTTTAGACACTCATATTTAAAGATTCTTGTCCAAATGGATCTAAAGGAGTTGTCTTTACGCTGGCACTTTAAATTTAAAAGGATGTTTTCCATGATGATAAAATTGCTATGGTGCTGCGTTAGGCATCAGAATTCCCATCTACAGTAAGTGACATAATCGTAGAAATAAGGGTGTTTAAAAGTTGCCTGTTTTTAACAGAAGCGTTGTAATCAGGACATGCTCTGACTTTCTGAGCTGCGTTCTGTTGAAATGGATTTTTAGGCAGTGGCACCCAGGCAGATCCACTGGCAACTGGTGGCTCCTAAAACACCAGTGCTAAAACACAGGCCAAAAATAAACCCTCATCTCCACATGCTGCTGAAACACGGCTTGTTCCAAAGATGAACTAAATTGCTGTAGCAGTGTTCTAGCACGTGGGTTACAATTGCTGGATATCTTTAACTACTGCTATTTCCAGTCAAAATGCTTATAATCATAGCAGTAAAAGCTATGCTTTCATAAAACAGAATATCCTTTAATTTTAGGCACTTTCACTTACAGTCACTCCCTTCCTTACCAGACCATACAAGGACTCAGCAGAGGAAATGCATTTGTTTTCCTGCTGTGAAGGGTCTCACACCTTCTCCTTTCCAAAATTCCAGGAGAACTGTGGTGAAAACAGTAGGAATCTCTCTCCAGTTAAAGAAATAATAGTAAAAATAGGGAGAGAAAGCCTTCCACTTCAGAGGAGGCTCAGAGGAGACCTTTATTGCTATCTACAGCTGCTTGAAAGGAGGTTGTAGCAAGGTGGGAATTGGTCTCTTTCCCAGGTAACAGTGAGAGGACAAGACATAATGGCATCAAGTTGCACCAGGGGATGTTCAAGTTGGGTGTTAGGAACAAATTTGTCTCAGAAAGAGCAGCGAGGCTCTAGAACATGGGCTGCCCAGGGAGGTGATGGAGTCATCATCTCTGGAGGTGCTCAAGAACCATAGAGATGTGGCACTGAGGGATGTGGTCGACAGCAGTCACAGGACGGGTTGATGGTTGGACTAGATTATCTCAGAAGTCTTTCCAGCCTTAATGCTGCTCTGATTTCTCCTCACTGGACACGAGTGAATGCAGACTCCCTCCTGTGGTACAGGCAGTGCCACCCTGGAAAAGCCTAAGCCCAAAGGGATGCCTGGGCTGGGCTTAGATTTCTGGCCCATGCAGCTCTATACGTCTGTATTACGGCGTCTGCCAGTTTTCCCCTTACCTCCCGCTCAGCCTGGCTTCGCAATCACACTATGTTTAAAGCTCCAGAACTCACAGGTCATGGTTTCGAGGCGCAGCATGCAGCTCACAAAGTCAGCAAAGCCCATTCTCCTGTATAGATCACCGTAGCGCACGGCCATCAGGCGCAGGATCTGCTCGTTGATGGGCAGGCCTGTGGGGGAGAGCAGAAGGACAGCACCTGAGGGTCACAGTGGGGTGACGAGCCGGCCCTGCTGGCCTCATGCTCCCCTCTCTGCCAGACCAGGTGCCCTCGGGGCCCCTGCACAGCAGCATGAGTTCCCTCACAGCAGGGGTGGTGGGAAATCCAGGCCCTTCTCCTCACACGAATTGTGGTTACTGGAGAATTAAAGATTCTGGAGTTGTCTTACTTTGTGTTTTTAGCTTTTATTTTCTCTAAGAAAGGGTGATTTTCTTTTCTATGGTGCATAACCGCCAAAGTGTGCGCGTAGCGCTCACAATACCACCAGCAGTTTCTGCTAAGCAGGAATAGGGCACACTGCCATTATGCAGCACGGCATGCCCAGGATTCTTAATTTTTACATTTTCTCTTATATCAGAAAACGGTGAAAGGCGCATTTCTTTTTTTTTTTTATTAGCTGATTATTCAGTATTTGTGTCACAGCCTATTTGGATGGAAATTGGTATTGTTCATTCAACTGAATGAACAGAAGTTGCCTTCTAGAATGATTCTTTTATAAGTTAAATAAAACTAACCTAAATATGCTGGCTACTTGAGGCATGATTTAAATATTTATTTTGGTCTGAAAGCTGATTTACTAAATAAAAGAGAAATTTCATGCAGAGGGCCGGACTGATTGATAGCTTCAGGTTAACGCATTCTTTGTGACTCCAGAAAGTCTCATTTGCTCACCTCCAGTTTTTCAGCAGCTCAGTGGCAAGTGAAGTACCTTTCCCCCTTTTATGAAGCCGTTCTAGGCTTTTCAGTTTTAAATGAACTCATAACAAAGTCAAATTAGTTGAGTGAGCAGAAAAGAAAATGGTTTCTCTACAGCTTTATAGGGGAAGATGCAACGGATGGAAGTGGGTTAGCACGATGACAAACCCTGTTTGCACAAGCCTACCCAGAGAAGGTCTCCAGCAGAGATACACACAATGTCCAATAGTTACATAATGGAAGCGCAATTATGCTTACAATGCATTTCAAATTAACATAAACTTGCTTTTAGATCTTTTTGCTAGGAGGAAAGTTTAGCAATTATTAAAAAGTAACTAATGAAATTTCTTCACGGGTTCTTGTTTTAAGCCACTGCCAAGAACCACTGCAGCTGTGAGAAAGGAATCCTACCTCTTTTTTAACCCTTCGAATCAAGTGGGAATACAACCAAACACTTCCTGCACGGCAGATTCCGTATAGCAGGGCAGTATTGCTCAGAGATGTTCTAATAACATCTTACACTACTAAAACACAGGCAGTTTTGAATAGTCAGTCTAGGAAACGCTCGCTCTGAAATTTCCTCACCTGGCAATACCTCTCAATTAAGCTGGATGCGTTTATTGGTGCCAGTAGGTGTTCATAAATAACTCGCAGCCTAACATGCGTGGAAGCTGCCACTTAATGGTGCCTATTTATCCCTTCAAAGCCACTTCTCCCAGCTTCCACTGTAGCAGAAGTGGCCTGGCAGCTCCCTTGCTGACATTTGGCACGTTAGTGCTGCACTCCTCAGGTATATGCAAACGTTCTGCTTACCTCTCAGCAGCAGAAAAACTACTCATCCATTCTGAGCTGATGATCCCCACGGACAGGGTCAGCACCCACTGCAAGCTCTGGGTACACAAGTGGGAGTTTCTCTACTGTACGATTACAGATTGCTGCCTGTGAGCTATATTTCATGCACAAAAGTCTCTGGAGAGTTAACCCAGCAGTAATGCCTTCTTTGTGCAAAGGGGCACCATGCACTCGCTGTGAGTTTCAGCATCTGCGTAGCCAACAGAGGTCAGTGCAAACTAAATAAATGCCTGTCACTGTGGCTTTCCACAATAGACTCAGTTACTGCCTCAGTGAGAAGCTGCAGGAATTGGATTGTGTGTGAGCTCCTTGCTCCTTTCCCCAGCTGTGTATTTTGCCTATGACTGAGGGAGACCCTGCAGGCTGTGCTTCTTTCTCTGCATCTCTTCTGGCTGTCTGGCTGCAGTTCAAAAGGTGGATCATCTGTACAGATGGGTGCAGGTGGCCACAGGCCCACACAGCAAAGGAAAGGTTTCTGAGCAAAATGAGCTTTCTGTCCCAGTGCTCTGAAACAATGCGGTATTGTGTGCAGAGCTGTGGCCTAACTGGCACTTCTGGGCACTCCAAACTGCTTTACTCCTGAAGTCCTTTCTTCTTTTCCACCCTTTTCCACAGGGACGGGAGCTGCTCAGCACACACGGACGTACCTGCTGCCTGTATTGCACTCTTCAGTTCATACACATCAAGAAATCCAGAACGATTTCTGTCTTCCCTCCTGAAGAGATCCTGAAAAACAGCAGGAAGGCAGATTTCAGGCCTTTATCACCACTCCCCAAAAGTATTGCTGCATGTCAATAAGCAGAATGCTTTCCTTCCTTAATAAATTTGCTGAGAGAAAGTCAACGGATAAGATGGGGTGACCATGACAAGAAAGCTCGGTCTGTATATTATAGCATAAAACAATTCCACTTTGGGGTGGGTTAAAGCCCTTTTTGCTCACCTTCCTGGTTTATGTGCACAGGTAACAATACGAATACTCATACTTCCACTGACAAAAATACATCATCTCTAATACATTAAATCTGCCAGGAGTCCTCCTGTCACAGAATGTCATGGGTTCATCTTTCCCAGCAAAACTGAGGTGCTGTCAGTGTGAAGGATGCTGCTGCTCGGCAGGGAACTGGCACTCCATTGTCCTGGGTGGCCACAGACTGCCTTGAGAGGGACAAAACAAAGCATGCCCTGCCCATTTCAGAGCCTTCAAGGAATCCTCTCCTCCTGCAGTAAGACTGGAGGAAGGAGGACCTGACCCAGAGAAGCTGCCTGCAGTTAGGTGGGGTCCTAAATGTCAAGCTGGTGCCCACATTGTTTCCAAACCTAATGCTTATCTCAGAGCAGAGACATTTACCTCAGGGAACCTTTCAGCACATCTTACACATCTCTGCTACAAACAGATGCAGTGAGAAAGTGGCATTTTTCAGGTGACAGTTCAAAAATTTGTTTCAACTCAGAAAGCTTCCAAAAGAGTTCCCAGTAGTGGCACAGATTTCCATCAAACCCTGAAACTAACTGTCCTTCCTACATTTTCCCACTTCAGAATAACCCTGGTTGCTTGCTTACAGCATTCACACTCTCCTGCTTCCTGCCCTCAGCCTTTGCTTGTGAGGACAGAAATCTGACCTGCTGAAGACACAATCTTTACAACATTTTTCCCCATACTGCTTTGATAGTGCAGCACCTGCACCTTGGTGATGAAAAGTACCAGGAGACAGAGAAGAGAAAGCAACCCCATATACCGTATACTTGGTGACACTTCTCCAGAGGTTCTCAAACTCCTGCAGCGTGAGTTGTCCATTTGAATTGAGCTGTGCATTTCGTTAAGAATCAAGCAGTTAACGATGCCTTCATTGCCAAGGATGCTGCCTTTGTGTAAAAGGAGCCTCAAGATGCAGCCTTTTCTGTTTGTTGCTATGTGTTTAGAAGGACAAGATCTTTTCTGGTCTCAATTATGCTCGGAGTTAAATTTGCCTTTTCTGGCAATTTGTGCAGCTGCTCATATCTATGCTCACAGCCAACAAAAGGTTTCTATGGTGTCCTGAACCTCAAGGGTTCCTGTAGCAATCTCTGCAGCTGACATTGAGCCCCTGAGCACTGCAGCTGCTGTGGAGGGGCAGAACCTCATGCTCCAGCCCACGTGTGCTCGTGCATGGGACAGCACGACATCAGCTCTGACGGGATTCTTCTGGGAGAAGAGGGAGTGAAGGAGCCAAGAGAACACAGAGCTGATCCTGATGCCTGCTCTCAGAAGCCATGGAGATGCTGCAAGCAAGAAAACACTTCATCAAAAGCTACATGAGTCCACAAGTGAAACTTGACTAAAAAAAGCTGCTATCATCTTTGCAGGCCAGGATAGGTCACACTGTATGTGGGCCGTAGACAGCCCAGAGAATGAAAAATCCACCTTGAATCAAAGTAGAGCAGTGGCTTTGCCAGCTGCTTGCACGTGACATGCATTCACAGTGCCCACTTAGCCTAGGGGTTGCTTTGGAAAGGGGGAAAAACCTCTTTTGCTTGCAAGATGCAGAAAGCTGGAAAGAGAGGGATTGCATGGCATTTTTATTCACTCCCTGCCAGTTTCTAAAGATCTGAAAATGTCTCAGAGTTATTCCAAGGCATGGAAGGAAAGAAATGGCAAGCTAGCAAGTGGGAGAAAACACACAAGGGAGGATTTATGTTTTCATCAAGGAGTCTTCTTGTTCTACAATGGCCGGCAATGTATTGCTGGTGTTGTTAACAGTAAAATGACTGTGGACCCATCTAAATAGGGGAGGCACTTTGGGAAGGATGAATGGCCTGCCAGTCTCAGACGCACGGCTGTGACTGGGCAGAGACAGTGCTTTCCCTAACAGCAGCTCTGCTGGCAGTGCTGGCAAGCTGTGAGAGCTACCATCAGGGGCTGCTGTGGCAGCACCAAGCTGTGTCTGGGGCCTGCATCTGAAGGTGAAGCTTAGCAAAGTCCTGGGCCCCAGAGAGTGGAAAACGAGAGCGAAGGGTTGGTTGCTAGCAGAATGAATGGACACACAGGTTGACTCTCACCTTTCAGAAGAAACAGTCCCAGAGCCAAGGCATGCATAGCAAAGTCCTGCATATAGGCTGTGGCAGCTATTTACTAAGGAATATGGCTAATATTTACTTGCAGGTTCTCACACTGGGATGCTCAGCTCAGCTATAACTCAAGGCAAGGATGAGCAACACCAGGGAAGTTTATTGCTTTTGCTGAAAGGATACATCCGTCAGAGCTAAAATGGCTCGGCATGAATCAAAGCTGAACTCTCCTCCCAGGCTGGTCATTTCATCTGCAAGGATTGACAAAACAGATGGAATAAGCAAGAGCAAGCCCTACATCCAGGCCACCATTTTTTCGGGGGGGGAGGGGGGGAAGGACACCAGTTTGAAGGCTCGTATAGCTACACAGCCCCAGATCTAGCTCAAGATTCTCAAACAGCAAGAAGGGCTGAGGTCCACTGAAGGAGTCTGATCCACCTCGAACACCTCCACTACTTCTTTTCCCATTTAGAGCTCCCAGGTGGCTGTTCTGCACCATCTTCACCCACCTACATACCCTGATGGAAACAGAAAGCTCTTGGAATAATGAAATGGCAGTGATGGCACGTTAAGAAGCACAGGAAGTGCTAAATACCAGATTGAGGCCTGAGAAGCCAGGGCAGGGCAGGAGGAAATTAGGAGCCGGTGAGGAAAGCAGGGAGCACAGCTCCCCAGGTTACTTGCTGGAGCACTCCAGCTGGGCACTGAGTTTCCAGAGTCTGGTGGGCATGGAAACTGGTGGTCAGTTCCTGGACCCCAGGAAATGGGGGGTCAGGATGGGGCACTGGACATCTCATTTCTCAAGGAGGTCCTCATTCTTCAAGATCTAGTAGCGCACTAAGCCATGCTAAGTGTTATTTTGAAGGGCATAAAGACATCACTAAATCATCTCATTTGTACTGGACTATGGATAGGAAAGCACTAAGGGTAAAAACTTTACCTTGCCGGACCACATCATTAAGTAGTTGTTGCAGCTGCAAAGCATCAATAGCTGAACCCTAATGCAAAATAAAGAGAGGTCTGTGAGAGAAAAGTCTTCCCCTGCCTCACTTTTTGCCCCCAGTATCTTTACTCATGCAACTAAGAAGAACCTTGATCAGATGCTTGACCTGCACAAGAGTGCACAGCCCTTATTGTTTCTGGGCTGTTCTCCATCCTTCCCTGTGAGGGTCTGCAGGGCAGCCACAGGCTCCGTTGCCATGGAGTGTTTTCAGTGGCAATGGGGACATTTGCTCCTTTCAGCCACATCCTCCTCACCAGCCCCCCCAGCAGCTGCCTGCTTCTCTCTGAGCCACCCATCCCAACAGCAAACCAGAATGCCTCCCTGCCTGGAACACCACCAGGGCTTTCAGCAGGGCAGCTCCTGTCCATTTTCCCCTCAGTGCATCGACACAACTATTAAGGGCAAAAACTTTTGGCAGCGATGTATTTTTTTTTTGTTCTCCTAAGTGAAGCAGTTTTGTTATAATGGTTTATTAAGCCATTAAACGCATCTCCTGTGAATGCGCAGTTTGGCTCAGAAAAAGCAGGAATCAATTACTCAAACACTCACTGATGTCTGGTTTCCAGCTGCTGCAAAAGCAAATGGAAAACGATGCTGATGAGAGGAGGGAATACCCAAAGCTTTCTAATTGCTCTCTATACATAAACAAACCAAAGCCAGTAAATAAATAAATAAATAAATACACACGCATGTCCATCACTAGCACAGACCCAAATCTTCAACCCTCCTCTGAAATGTGGGGATAGTCAATCTGTCCCAGCTGAACTCCTGTTTCTCTGGGGATTCTGGCAGGTAAATCAATGCTGTTTTCAGGGTCTCTGCTTAAGGACGAAGCTACATTTCCAAAAGAACAATTTTCTAAATGGGTCAGTATGACCACTGGAGATTCGTTTTCTTTTTCGCAAGCCTACGTGTCTTTTTTTTTTTTTTTTTTTTAATACATATTATTATTTTTCAGCAAGATGCTTTAGACAGTGTACCTGCTTTGCATATTTTAGGAAGATAGCCTTATAGGAGCTGTCCTGCTTCTGTCTTGGTACATCCTGGATCAAAGAAAAAATGCTTACATAAATAATTCAGTTAGAAAACAATTGGAAGCAGCAGCCTGAAGATCAAACAATGCTTTAGAGAGGTCCGGAGTATGAACTGTAGAAATTAAGTTTTAGCATCCAATAGTAAAGTATAATAGGAGGAAGAAAGCTGCTGCAGTGAAGGAAGAAGCATAGTTTGGATGTGAACACTTGGCACAGGTGGGAGGGAGCAGCACAGGGCTTGAGGAAAGGAATTTTAACATTTTGGGGTGGAATTCAGCAAGTCAATATATGAGAGCATAAATATCAGGCCTGATATTTATTGATAGGCCTTGGTTGAAACCTCTGGCTCAGGGCACATGAAGGCACATCAAGAAGGGCATGAACCAAGAGAATGGAACAGGCATTGACTTTCACTTCTCTCTTGCTCCAGTGCAGGCTTGACTGCACCTGAACAACTGCAGCTCTCTATGGCTGCATACACCAGCCAATATGGAGAAACATCTGTAACTTTATAGAGTTAAAAAATATGTATAGAGAGAGTTTAAGCCCCAATGCCTTCAGTTCTATGCAAAAGAATTCATATTCATACTAGTGAAGTACAATTCCTGAATAAGATCAGAAACTGCGGGTACCATAATTTGTCAAAGTCAAAACATTGGCTAATGACAACAGCCAAGTAAACTGACAGCTTGTCAGTGGGAAGAGATAATAAGCCAGCATTTACACTACCTCTCTAATGGGGCTTAATTGCAGGCTGGCAAATGAATCATAAGGGAAGAACTCTATTTCCCATTCTCTCGGAGCACCTTTGGCTTCACAGACCCACATTAAGTTTATGCTGCTATAAATAACAGCCTTCTCAGTGGCAGGGTTTTGTAAACGACCAGTGGCACAGCAGCACGGACTCAACAAGGTCTGACAGCACTCACAATTAACAGCAAGGAAGTCCAGATCATAGAACTATTAAGTTTGGGAAAGACCTGTAAGATCATCTAGTCCAGCTGTCAGCCCATCCCCACCAGCATTGACCACATCCCTCAGTGCCACATCTCCATGGTTCTTGGAACACCTTGGACAGTGACTCTACCATCTCCCCGGGCAGCCTGTGCCACTACCTCACTGCTCTTGCCAAGTATTTTTTCCTAACATCCAGTGTTAACTGGATGGTAACTGGGCTGGACAGGCCAAAAGGTGGGTTGAACTTGAAGTGCTCCCAGATTTGAAGTGCAATTTCCCTCAAGTCTGTGAAGATAGCAAGGTGAACACCTAAAGATATCTGCCCTACCTCTATGAACTCCAGTTCTTTATAGGGTGCAAGCACTAAGAGAAGCCACTCCCATAGAGAGAGCACGTACAACTCTGCTCTGAGGTGTGAAGCCTTTTGAGAAATGGCTAGTATTGGGCTGCAAAGTTTTGTTTAGTTTCTCCCTCTCTGCCTTGGACGCATAACCATTTTACAGACATTACAAGAATCAGTTATCTTTGAAATGCTTTCCCCCCTGCTTATCACCACCGCTATAAGCACTGGTTTTCAAGGACTCTTACCATTGGTAACACTGGGTCGAGCTGAGAGTTTGAGTTCCTAGAAAAGAGATGAGTCACATCACACTGGGAGAAAATGGGCCTTTCCAGAGCATTGTTTTGCAAATGCGGCAGGAAGCAGGCAGCAACCAATTTGTTTGCCCAGCCTTCAGCCCAGCACTCACATTTCGTGCCTGCTCTAGGGCTGCTGCCCTCCCTTATCCAGGCCTGCTGGCAGCAGCAAAGAAAGGATAACTGGTTTCATTCTCAGGACTAATCTCCCCACACAGGCCAGGGTTTCTGTGAGGGGGACTGTGAGCCAGGGCTCACAATCTCTCCTGGAAAGAGCTACTTCCAAGGACTGAACCTTCTTGTGGATGAATCACCATGCTGAAGGTAGTCTAGCCAACAGCACAGACTCCTCCTGTTTGTTTTCCACAACTAAGGAGCTGCCTTATTTGCTTCTGAGCCATTTTAACTAAAAGCCAAAACCTAGAAAGCAAGCTCGTTATTAAGATATGGACCTATGACATAAGAGCTGCAATCATCCACGCTGTAAAACTTAATTAAGGAAAGGCACTGCGTATCTGATGCCTAAAGGTTATTCGGTAATGCTGAGCACCAGGGTTTGCTCTTTAAATAAAGCACACCAGATACCTACATGCAAATGAAATAGGAGCTGCCTTTGCAGGAACTGGGATACCATTTTTCCACCACACTTATCCATCAAGATCCCTCTCATATGGAGAAGAGACATACTGGCCTACGTATTTGATGACTAGTTGAGGAGATCAAAGTCTTTCACTGCTTTTTGCTCCTTTGCTGGTGATTAGAATGGGACCTGATCTACGTGGGGTCCAGCTGGCACAATATACAAAATCATATTATGGCTGTGAAGAAAAAGCAGCTCTCAGTCCTTACTCTATTAAAGAGAGATTTCTCTGCAAGTTGGCAGGGCTTATTCCACAGTTATTGCTCATTTGTGCAGCTCTTCGTACCAAAGCTGGGCTCATTGATGGCTACTGATGAGCTATTGCCCAGTTCTGCAGTGGCCATCTCTGCACCTGTCACTACACAAGAGATCCCCCTCAACGTGGTACTTAACACTGAGCTGTGTCTTCCTAGCACATTAAATTGTTAAATCCTGGCATACAGCAAATCTGGGGCCTGTATGGAGTACTTGTCATTATCTTACTCATAGTAGTCTTGATTCTTTATGAAAATTCGTAAGACAAAATCAAATTCTTGGTCCTCTGCTGCAGCAGGAACGATAGCGTAAGTTCCTGGGCTCAAATTAAAGTAGTTGCTCACATCTCGTGTAAGGGAGAAATCTTGTTTCAGAACTTTGGAGTTCTCCTGAAAGAAAAACATAGACATTACCTCACCTTCCATGTCAGGAATCAAAGTTAATCAGTAAGTGTACCCAGAGCAGCCTTACATTCCCACTGCTCTCTAAATCTACACTGCATCTAATATGCCTTAACCTTCCCAGGGGCATGGAAAGTTTGAACAGGAGACAGACTTTGTGCAAGCACACACCAATAATACAAAGAGCTGGAAGAAGTTGGAAAAAAAAAAAAAAAGAAAATATATGTAAGTGGTTTTGAAGAGAACTTCAACTAACATTAAAAATGTTCTTACTAAAACCTTCCAGAAATCTAGCATAACCCAGGGAGCTCACTAAGCATCTCACTCTGATGGCAATGCTTCAAGAATCACAACTCAAACCTTCCAGCAAGTGTCACAAGATAACAGAACGTTCTGATCTTTCTTCTGTTGTTCCAGTATGTCTGCTGAGATGAAACTAATATAAAGCAACAGCTATTATTATGATGACATGTAAAGATAGCATAATAAAAAACCCTTACTAAACACATTCACCCAAATATTTCAGCATGTATAAATTCCATTTAGAATGGTTGCACAGCGTGGCAGAGTTATTTATGAGCCATGCCTTTGGGAGAAAAATAGCATAAAACTGCTATTCTGGGAGGAAAAAAAAAAAAAAAGATGACTACTGTTACAGAGGGCTGGGAGGTAAGTAGACTGCCAAATATTATGGGTCAGATATTGAGCAGATAGAAATGGGCAGCACTGCTAAGAAATAAATGGCATAATCCTTTTTCACCTTTGTGTCTGATTCTACATTCCTTCTGGTAAAAAAAAGTGGAAGCAGATTAATATCTCAAAGAAGTCAAAACTGGCGTGAGATAAGAATACAGACTCTATACATTGCTCAGCTCTATCACACAACATTAAACTTCCCTCACAGCTATGTATTAGTTCTCCACACCTATAACTAATTAAAGGCATCATAGAGCTATCAGATATGTCTATCATGGTTTGCATCTTTGTCTGTGCTGCAGGATGCTGTGCTCTCTCATCCTGCCAATGGATGACGCCCTTTACTTCACAATGACAATATGATGCACCTCAAATGATACCGAACAATGAATAATGCTGCTGATGAATAATGGCAGTGAAAACAGTGGAGGGAGGAAGAATGAACAACATGAATCTTAGCAATTGCATCCTCCTTCTGAAAAGAACACCTTCTTAAACTTTTTACACAAAAATTGCCACTTCTGACTACTCTCAGGCACTGAGGCGAGACACTGGGAAATAAACTGAGGGAGTAGAATCACTCTGGTTGTCTTTCCTTCCCCTTCAAGGTGTTTCACAGAAATCCTACTGCCCTTGGTAATCAGCTGTTCTGACTTTGCCCATCAGCTTCTGCATGGGAGCTCTGACTTTGCCCATCAGCTTCTGCATGGGAGCTGATCCTGGAACCAAAGTCAACCTGAGCCTGAGGTGAGCCATGGGCTGACACCTCACAGAGGTCACATCATCCAGAAGTGACACACTCAACAAATTTCATCCCACCTTGGGAGCAAAACAGAACGAAAACACCTTAGCACCAACTAGAGGGGAAGAAAGATGAAAAGCACAGCAAGTTTTAAACACAAAACAAGAACAGACCAAATTTTCTGCCTGATCTACTGCCTGACTGAACAAAAACGTCTATCCAATGGACTGTAGAACTGTGCCCTGACAACTCAAAGGTCCTTTTTATCAAAATGAGTGACTAATCAAGGTGGGCACACATCATACTAGTGCATGCAGGGTCCTCCATGTCTGGTGACTGTTGGGGGACAGTTTATGAGGGTGCTCTAAAGGAGTAGGCTTCCTTTTTACCAAGAGAAGCAGCATGGCTGGTCTTGTGGCACCCTGAGGGAAGAGGAGGACATATGCATCATGAAGAGGTTTTCCTTTAGTACAGACAGTGAGCAGTGAGTTCCAGCTACTGAAGAAACGGTCTTTTTTTTTTTTTTCTTCTTTCTTTTCATCTTTTCATCTTTTATTTCTCATCAGATATCAGACAGTTTTTATGAGCAACAAGGTCATGTTCTTTCTTCCTCTGAGGATCTGTTCAACTTATGGCATCAGCTGTTCAAAGTATGGGACTAGGACAAACCTCTCCGGTGATCAGGAGAAGGTGAAATTAGGATCGTACCAGTCTTGGCCTCCTTTTATTCGTCAGGTGAAGAATAACACTCTCCAACTCCCTTCATCCAACAGCAAAAACACTTTGGAAAAAGCTAGCTTCCATCTGCAGTAGCATTTATTCTTTCAGTAAGCCTGGCAATGCTCTGACAATAACTGTCCTTGAAATGTCACATCCCTGCACAATCACCAATAAAAAAAAAAAAGGAAATTTTACTTGGAGGTCCTGGGTATCTGACTGGATTGACTCTGTGTTCCCACATGAGGAAAAATAACAAATGGGTTTTGCAAAGCATAGCATTTCTGTGATAGAAAGAGGGGGGATAAGCAAGATAGGCCCCCTCTGGGGGAACAAGAGGCTGTTCTCTTTCCTGCTTGACTTAGAGCACTCCTCAAGCACTGTGGGTGGTGCTGGCTGCCAGGCCTTGTGCTGGACCTACAAGGCATATCAGGTCACTAGTACCGCCAGGCACATCCTGGCATCATTTGTAATCTGTGGACTCTGAGCCTCCAGAAGCTATTTTAGGATTCTACTGAACTGAAATTTAATGTTTCTTCTCAAGATACAAAAAAAATATATAAATAAATAAACCGTTTGCCTAGTCTCACTTTTCCTATGGCATCTTAATGTAGAAGACATCCAGAAATTCACTCCAAATAGGCTGCTCTCCAAAAGACAGTCCAGAAGACAATTAGATCCTTCACTTTCATGGACAGGTATAACAAGCCACGTAGCAAACAGCAGAGCCCACATAATACTTAACTGTGCTTACCATGATGATAGAAAAACCAATCTTCAATTTCTGTGCATCCTGTACACCCTCTGCGTTTTTTTGTATGAGCGAAATGACCACATTGTAGGATTCAGGGTCATAATCTGTCACTTTGAAGTAATACCGAGGGTTCTTTGAGTCTGCACCTGCTGAGGAAGTGTTATTAGATTAGTATTAGCCACTCAAACATCCCAGTAGTAGCCTCTTGTGTTAGATCTTGCTTACAAAGATGCAGGAGAAGAGGAAATTACTTCTCAAAAATGCTTTTGATGCAACAAAGCACTGCGGTTCCTAACTTAGTAGTAGGAGTTGAAGAATCTGGAGTTAAACTAATTGCCCATTAATCATTTTAGAAATCTCTGGCAAAGTCATAGATGTCAGATTTCTCACCCACCCGCCTCCTTTTCACCTACATGGCACACTTTCCCCTAGGCAGGAAAACAGTGATTTTCAATTCCCTGGCTGACCCAGTGGCTGAGCTGAAAAGTACTGGAAATCACAAGCCCATCAATAAAAAACACAAAATGATCCAAAGATATCCCCCTCTTCCTACCTATTACCATTTGTGATGCAGAAGACAGTGCTGAGGATCAGAACAAAAAGGCCAAGGATTTAGTTAACAAGAAGCATCCCTGACAAGAAGTGAAATGCTGGAACATGAGGAAAAGGTCTGAGATGTCAACATCTACTTTAGACAGCCTATATTTGAAGCTGTATCGTTGAACGGCCTCAAAAGCTTCTCCAGACCAGTCCTCAGCCTCTCCTCACAGAATGTGCCTTCCAGCCCTGTTACCAGCTTTTGCTGCCCTCCTCTGAGCTCTTTCAAGGACCTTACTATCTTTTCTGTATTGTGGAGCCCAGAGCTCCACATGGTGTTCAAAGTGAGGTCACACTAGCACTAAATATTGCGGGAGAATAACCTGTTCTGATCAGGTGGTTATGCTGTGTTTCAGCCACTCCAGTAAAACGCATGGTCTTATGTGGTCAAAGGACTTTCTACCTTTGAAAACTGAGCTTTGTAGCACAGTTCACAACCATTTAATTTCAGAGTACTTCTTGCTCTAGGGAACCAGCCACATATTTTCCAGACCAAACTTTCTGATGAGGCTCCCTGTAGCACCTACTTCAACA
Organism: Callipepla californica brunnescens; assembly: GCA_023055505.1. Taxonomy (NCBI): domain Eukaryota; kingdom Metazoa; phylum Chordata; class Aves; order Galliformes; family Odontophoridae; genus Callipepla; species Callipepla californica. Next base: position 58,887,139 of record JALIRH010000003.1, on the reverse strand, counting down.
GGCTGAAAGAATATAGACAGGCACATTTTGATTTAAACAGCCTATGATCTCTAAATCACAAGCTCTCTTTTCCCCTCCACCCCAAACTCAGCAGCCAGTACTGTTGCTTTCTATCTGTTTCTCAAGCTGATAGGTGCTGTAATGGGAAAGAGCAGGCATTAACAACTACCAATCAATATTTCTGCTAATTGTTGCTTGTACTGAATGTTTCAGTGTAAGCACTGGTGCAGAGGAGGAGAGGACTGGGTGACTGCAGGGAGCATTTATTACCAGAGGACCTGCTGCTCCTGCCAGTAGTGAGGTTGATGTGTCTGTCCACAGACCATGCCGTGTAGCATTGATCTCCGAAGTCCAGAAACGTTGGGGTGCAGTTACATATACACACCCAAGAAAACTGCTCCTGAAAGTTTTCATAGGACATCCTGCAAAGGAGAAAGCTGCACCTTTCAGTCTGAGACACTGGTTGGATATCCCTGTTCAACCCCACCCAGTGTCTTCAAAACAGGGTTACATTGCAGTGCTACGGGATGCAGGCAAGCTGGCTGCCACCTTTCAGTTAGCTCTCAGTGCATTTGGGCTGCCCTAAAAACATACCGAATCCTTGAGAAATTAAAGGGCGTGTTCAGCAGTGCCTTGATGGAGTCCTGCTATCTCCAGCACATCCCTGCCATGGTGCCTCGCACCGTCCCTTTCTGGTGTCCTGTCCTGCCTTCTATGCTGTGCTCAACCCTGCAACGTCCATCCCAGACTAACTCTCTGTTCCCTCAGAACCTCACAAGGCAGGTGTTCACTTTCTGAAGAATAAGAGCTTTTGTAACTATTGGCTATCCCACGGCTAACTGGATCTGAGAGTAACCGGAGGCTGTGAAGAGCACTCAGGTGTACAAGCCCTAAGACCTCAGTCACCTATTCCTCTGAGCAGTCTGAAGTTCAAGCTGATCACTTGGAGAGTGACAAAATCACTAGGTCTCATGGAACTGGATTTTCACTACTACTGCTGCTTCATTTTCTTTCCATCAGATTTTTGCATAATATCAGCCAGTTTCACTTCTCCAAGCTTTGTTTCATCTGATACCATTGCGACAACATCCAATTTGCTGTTTGCCCACAACTAACACAGGAGTGCTTTGAGCCATCACTAAGAGCAGAGAAAACAAATACCCAGGTGACACTTCTTTTGTAACAAACACAAAGAGAAAACCTGAGAGACAAAAGAATCAGTGGGGAAATACCAGAATTCTCCATCATTTTTTTTCCTGTAGAGCTCTTCCTTGATTTCAGGCTCGACATGGTCCCATTCTGAAGAACTGTAAACAGAAACAAACAGCTGAGAGATGCAAGTTTCCATCTTTCCAGCCAGACTATTCCTCTACCCAACCTATCAAGTTGGGAGGGATCAAGAGGGGTAAGGAAACTGCACGTGGGAACAGAACTGTGTTAATATTCTCATAACCAAGACCAGCAAACTGGGGACCTTTGCTGTGCCTAACCCTGGGGTACCCATCCTGGAATGGAAAATTCTGCCTCTGCCCCCTGGCTCTTAATGCTTCCAAGCCCTGATATCACATCAGGGTACATTAGCCAGTTGGATGCATTGTTTTTAAGCAGCATGTTTATAATTAAGCACTGATTGTACTTTCTGTTGAATGCAAGATAAACGTAATCAATAACTCCATCTGTGCAGCTTACCTGCTGGGAAAAATGCACGAATCAACAAAAAGTTATACCTGAGTTAGGCTTAGTGATGAGCACGTAGAAAAGCAACATTTCATGAGTTTTCCCCCAGCTGTATTTCTATCTGCAGTGGCTTTGCAACTGGCATCAGGGCTTACAGTGAATTGATTTAGAAGCATCTGTTACATTAAAATGGGTGCGAGGTAAAGGTACTTTTTAAATAAGCCTATACAAGAGTGATTTGTTTAGGAGATAAGTTCTGAGGCCATACCCATCACTCCAGGGCCCCTTCCACTCCCCATGACCCCACGGATTCCAGACTCTGATGATATGTTCCCAGTAGTTCTTGAATGGTATCTATAAAGAAGGAAACAAAACAAAACAACTATCAGTCACAGTTTTCCACATACATGATATTCAGTGATAAGATGGAAAATAAAATGCATTTTCTGTACTACAGAAGCCTGGTTTAACCACAGCTACAAAGACAGTGCCCTTTGCTGCTTGTAAAAGAGTGATGACTTGCTTTCTCAAGGGCATCAAATAGCAGAAAGTTGACACAGATGAGACAGCCTTCCTGCTGTGCCACAACATCAGCAGCTCTGGGCAAATCCAGTGTCCAGCACATGGAATGCCTTGACACTCCTGTAAGGTGAGACATATATCAGCTCCTTTCAGCACACATCATGAGTGGCAGGAAGCTAAGAGTCCATTCCTTTCTGCAACATGACTTGAGATTCTTCCAGCCCCAACCTGGAGAGAGCCAGTCAGGACCTTCTCATCAGGAAAAATTACAGGATTCTGATATCCTCACACTTTTCATTGTTCTTGAACCTCTGTATCTCCCCAGATTGGCACTTGATACTTTCAGAAATCCCTCCTAATGGTGAAGTTAATTAAAATTATTCTGAATGGAACAGCAGTGTGGCTGCCTTCCATATCCCTGTGCTGGACAACCAGTATGAGACCACTAGGCAGGGACAACTCCACAGTCTTACCTTCACAGCTCCTGTGACAGTGTAGGCATGACCTTGTACAATCCCATTCCTTAATACACGGTTTGTCGTCTGTGAGAGAGTGAAAATGCAGCTTTTATCTCTGCCACACTTAAAAGGAACAGCCGTTAACCCTCAGAACTGGCATGGGAGAAAGAGACTCATTTTTAATTTCAGCAGTATCTCAGATGTACTAGCTCCAGAGAAATGTGACTGTAGCTATGAGCAGTTCATCAAATTTAAAAAAAGTACAGGTCTTTCCACAGTTGAAAATTTTTAATGGTACAGAGCTGATGCGACTACAGTATGATGTGGATTGGGCTGCTGGGAGGATGAGAGCCCCAGCATCTCACTACACCCCAGTATTATGCTCCTGACCTGAGAGGCTTCTCCTTCACCTGCTTGCAATAGCCAAATTTTCTGTCCTGATAAACCAAGCAATACAGAAGTTAAGCAAAGCACGTTCCATTGCATGCTGTGTAAACCCTTGTCAAGTCTTTTAAATAAAGTACTTAACACATCACAAAATCTTACCCAGCTTCCCAGCATTAATACCAGTAGCCTGCAAATCACCATATAACAGTATCCCCTTGAAGAAATCAGGCACATTTTGGCCTTGCTAGAATCAATCACAAAGCTCTGAGACCAGAATCAGCCCTGCTGCAAGAAGATAGCACTCAGTCACAGTGGAATTGGCCAGGAGACACACATGGCTCAGAGGCAGCTGTGTAATTGATTCTATCAAGGTCAAAATGGAAAGAAGGCCCCTCAGAGATGGCTGTGCATCTTCCCCTCACTCACTTCTGTCATCCATATCTGCATTTAAACCATCTATATCTACCCCAAAAGCCTTTACATTCCATATTGCATAACCTTATTTACTTTCTGCTGCCAAGATCTCAGCAGGCATCCAAGAGCTGTGGCCATGACAGAGTGATTATGGATGTCTTTCATTCACTTGATGCAAAGGTGGCAAACAAAACAAAGGTGTGTTTCTGGCCTTGTGACTCACCCAGCCTGAGGTGCTACATCCTATCAGACAGTGAGATCTGCTAGCAGCTTTCAGGATGTCCTTCAGATCAGGACGAGGGTTCTTTAATGAGAACTGCACTTGAACTCCACCTGTGAAGTCTACTAAAGCATCAGAAATGTAGCCCCCGTGCAAGTTCTGGTAGGAGCCCTGCAGTCTGAAAACAGAACAGAAATAGTAGTCCTTACCCTGTGGTTTTCATAAGCAATGTACAGTGATGGCTTCTGAAACAAACACAGGCATCGAAACAGTGAAAATGGGAGAGACAGAGACATTAGGGACAGGTAGTAAGAAGAAACATGAGTGAAATAAATGCCCAGACAAACACATGCCATCTGGGATGAGTGAGGCAGGGGGACTTCTTCCAGAATATTCTGGAACACCTGTCTAGATTTGTTTGGATAGTGGGAAATACATGAAATGCATCTTGTATTGATAGACACACTTTAGGGACGTGAGCTGAATCTCATCCTGAAGCATTCACTTTCTTTCTTCTGAATCAGAAGGGAGACAAACATGATTAGTTTAAACGAATGTTTCAGGTAAATGAAGATGAGCTGTTATCTCTTATGTAATACTTTGTCATGGCTCCTCACAAAGACGACCAGAATTCCTTTTGCAATTGGAAAATAGAAGTTGCTTCCCTGAATTTCCAGTGCAAAACAGAAAAAAGTTTTCAGCACTGTTCCCAAATTACTCTGCTAGAGCGCAATAGGGCAATAATTTAATCCTGTCAACACAGTTCCTCTGTCTTTATCATGTGCTTTTTATAGAGGCAGCAAATAAGCTGGAACACGTTGTATTTAGAAGAAGTAGATCATGCTGTTAAACCTCACTGTGCACACTGTATTTAATGTATATAATAAAATGAAATCTGTGGCTAACTGTATTTTGAAGAATTGTCCTTGTCCTCTGTGGATGAAAAGAATTAGTCATGGGCACTGGGGAGGAACTTCTCAAGTGGGAATCTCATAAAAGAGCATCTTCTGCAAATTTAATTTAGTAGAGGGTTGGTTTTCTTTGTAAATAAAATCCTATGCAGCAAACTAATACCAGCTCCTGAGTCAACTTTTCTGAAATACCTCAGGGCAAAAAACAATCCTATTCTCGAGTTACTCAGATGCTGCTTTAGCATTTGCTGATTCTCAACCGGATTTGATAAAATAATTAGCTCTCATTACCATATTGTGCTTTGCAACAGTTTGTTCCAGGTCATGTCTGCCAAGCCCCAGCCCTTCAGACTTCACTCTAGCATGAGAATTTTTCTTTAGAGTATTTAATAACAGGCAGTGTTACAAATGCTAAAGGATAACATTCTGATCTCATTGTCTCCACCCAATGCCCGCATGGTCTCTTGGTGACTACAAACAGAGGTAATCCCTGAACAGAGTCTGCAGTTTTTAACAGAGGAAAATATGGAAAAATGAAGCAAAAAATTTTGCTTAAAATAACAAGGGGAAGCCCAGCCCCTCCTTGTAACCAGTCATTACCTTCTTCATTTTACTTCTCAGACACTAACAACCCAGAGTTGGACAGTGTATGTTTAGGTTCACAGCATGAGATCTCTCCAGCTTATACTGACCCTGTGCTTGCGTGCAGCCAGTTTCTTACATAAGCACAGCACAACACGTGCAGCTGTGAGCCTAAATTCCTCCCTATGTGATCTCTGTAAAGCAGAGGGAGAAGCCACCCCTATAAAGCACTCAGCACTACATGGGAGAATAGTCTTACTTGGCATATGCTTTTTCCAGCAAGGATGGCCAGAACTCATTTGATGTTCGAGGGTGTACAGACAGGTAATTCCCATTTAGGAAAGGCAGCCGGTCATCTATCACTACATCCACCCAGTCTCCAAATTGCCAGAACTGAACGAGAAAAAAGAAAAAAAAAAGAGAGAAAGAAAAGAATAAGCCTTTTTTAAGAGCTCATGTTCATGCCAAGCAACTGTCTCTTGAAGCAGCACGGGAATGAACCTGAAGTGTGGCAATGTGCAAGTTCTCTTCTGAACTACTTCAAGCTAATGGTCTAACTTGTTGACCAAGCGACACAGAGACTATACTTCCCATGGCAGAGGAAATCATTTGGAAACAAACAGTCCTGCAATCAATGGGAGAAAAGATTCAATATGGAAAAGATGCTAATATCATTGGGTGATAGCAAGGGTTTCAGCTGATAAAGAGCAATTGAGCAGACACACTGGTGAGCCTCGCACCTCAGCTGCACTTGGATTTTCCCCTGCAGTACTGCTCTGGCCAGAGAGCCTCTGTCACATTTGAGTCTCCAGATTTTCTTTCAATTAAAATTCTGATATGTGCTGTTGTGGAAAGGGACAGTGTAGTGACTAAAGATCATTTTGAGGTGTTATCCATCTCCTTGATAGATGAGGAGTATGGTGGTAGTGGACAGAGCAGATGTTTCCAGCTTATGGAACCTTTTAATGGAGAAGGCAGGAAAGGAGACCCATAGGGATGGCCTAAAGGAGCCATTTCCAGAGTCATTAGCAGATTAATGTACCTTAGCACGATTCACAGTCATAAGAGGCCAAGTTCTTATTTGCAGTAATGTTAAGGACTCCAATGGAAGTTTGCCAGCAATAGATTTAGTCTACCATCATTTTATTTCACCATCTTCGGCCAATGAAAAACCTCAAAGTGAGCTGTTCTGTTAGCAAAAGACAAGACCAGTTCAGGTCAGATTCCCCTGTTTTAAGTTGATGCACTCTGCCATAAGACCCTGTAGTCCCTGAGAAAAGTTCATGTTCAGTGCTGAGCTATTCCTTGCTCACACGTGGCAGACTCTGCCTCAGAGGTATCAGTTTCTGTACAGAAATACTTTTTTTTCTGCTAAAAACACAAGACCAACTTAATCCAGGTAGGTCCTTTAAGTTTTTGGAGGTTAGGTGGGCTCTTACGTCCCAGTTGCACAATCTAAATAGCTCTTTAAATATTCCTTGTGAAATAACATCACTGTAATCATTCTCTAGACAAAAATGTTATTCATCATAACTACTGCTGATGAAGTGCTTAACACCCTTAATTCTTGCTGATGAGCAGCCAGAATCGTGGAGGAAGCTGAAGCAGCCCCTTGCATTGCTGAGAAGCAATGTGCTCCAAATCCAGAAAGGAAAATATCATGCAAGTATAAAAATTAGAACTTATACAGTTTGTCTTGAGATTCTTCACTGAACTGAGGACTGGTGGCTTAGCCTGTGGATGGCAGTAAAATATCTTTGATGGAGTAATTGAAAGACATTGCCGAGAAGTCATTTCTATTCCAAGTAGTTTTCTCAGGGGTTTATTACTTGAGGAAAGACAGAAACAGTTGCATTGATTTGCAGATGAGATGTCAGGAAAAACATTTTCAAATACCGTAAGGTATTTATGTTACTTAAGATTTAAGGATTGTTCCTAACTAATCCTTTCAGAGCTCTCAAGAGAGAAAATTTATCTTGCATCTTTTTAATGTGTTTTAAGTGGTCTAGCATCCCTTCAGCTGGGTTGTCTCATGTAGTGCACCTCTGCATGTTGGGAAAATGGAAAAGGGCCAAGGCAGAAACATCTGGTATTCACAAAATTTAGCCTGCCTGTGAGATATTCCTACTGGTGCTGCTCCACGAGAGCACCAGTGGGTAAAAGAATTGCCACTGCCAGAGATCTCTGTATATAACAAAACAAGACTTGTGAAAAAAGGAGCATGATGAGAGACCAAGTAATGTACTAATTTTCTCTATCTCCCATTTATCTTTCAGAGCTTAATGGTATGGTAAATGCTTCTAATCCCATAAGATATTTGATTGACTCAGATACAAGCAGACAGGGCCTGATAGTCACTCACACCTCCCTGTCTCTCACCTGAGAGGTTCAGACAATATCAGGAGTTGGTAGAAAGTGATGCTTACTACAGAACCTTGCTCCTCTCTCTGAATTAGATCTCCGTCCCCCTGACCTGTCTCCCAGGATTTGTAATTTCAAGTAAATCCCACCCAGCTCATAGGGAAAATTAAGTATATTAAAAAACAGAAATGAATCCAAGCAGATAAAAAACTGTAAGTGCACTGACTGTCACAACAAGCCGTCCAAAGCAAAGCAGAAATCAGAATGTCATCTAGAATATCTGTGTACACAGATCCATCCAAACAACAGCAAGCTGTACCTCTAAAGTTGGCTACAAGTCATACCTTTCAGTAAAGGGCTTCAAATTCCCCAGAGTTTGATTGCACTGCCTGGAGAAGAGTTTTACTGCAGAGTTCTTAATCAGTTCTCAGAACCAAAGCACTTGAGGATGTTGAGATGTTCGGATCCCTAAATAATCCAACCAAACAAGCCTGAGCAGTACAAATACAGCAGATTACATACCCGAAAATGGAAAATCCCAGCATAATCACTCTGGAATCCTTGGTCCTTTGGTAAAACATTTTCCAAAAATCTCTTCTGCATTGTCAGGGAGCCCAGGGCAGCCAGCATCCAGCAGTCACCTTGAGGAAGGGAAGGATCCAGTACATTCAGTAGGTTATACACTGTGTAAACAGTAACTAACTCCTTAGAAGAACAGACAGACATCTAAGAAGCAGCTTATTAAAAGAAGCCAGCATTCTTCTGTCTTCCTTCACTACTTCAAAAACATTGAAACACAACCAGGCATTTACCAGCAATGTCCCATGTGAGCCCTGATGTCACTTAGCCATCCTTGGCTACTTTCGTACTTATCTTTTGTGGTCATGTTGAGATCTGCAGTCTAGGAAGTAGCAGAGAAAAAAACTTCAAATCTCCTAGAGGGCTTAGAAATGGGAAGACAGCTCTTACAGTATGGGAGCAGAGCTGCTCTCAAAGACAAAGTTGATTATGAGCTGGGAGAATAAGATGGAACTCATATGAGATGCAGATACATATCTGGCTGAGTACTGTGGAAGATGGACAGAAGTGCCACAGAAAAAAAAAAACAACACTAAACAATAAGAGTGACCAGATAGAGATGTTAGGATGAAATACATATCAGAGTTGTACCTACTTGCTTTAACTGTATTTGATCCTCGTATTCAAAGTTTCTGCCTGTTCTCATTTAGTCCTTGTCCTTTTATATAGAGGGCAAGTGCCATGTACACTAAAGTAGCAGGGATTAGAGCTGCTGCATTTGGAAATCCTATTTAACACCTCCAATAAATTGTGTGCAGACTTGCAGCAGACTGGAGAGAACTACACTGTTTACTGAAGCTACCGTGATCTGTGCCTTTCCACCGAGAACTCAGAATATCACAAAGCAAGCACAGGTTATTGCTCTTTGCCAATCTTTTCCAAAAAAAAAAAGGAATAATCTTACCTATTTCTCCTTGAATAATATCAAATCTGCTAACTCCATCCAGTATCAAATAGGGGTTTCTCAGAAGCTCCTAAAAGAAAGAAAATTAAGTGTGGGTAGCCAGCCTCTGCCAGCTACAAGTTCCTGCCCCTTTCTGAATCCCTTAGTAGCTTTTTATTTGGGTTTGTCTAACACTACAGATATATTTCTGAAGGCTCTGTGCACAGCTGCCAAATCATGCAGTTTTCATGGAATAGGGTTCCTAGTGAGGTGGTGAATGCCCCATGGCTGTCAGTGATCAAGGAGCATTTGGGTAATGTCCTCATTAACATGCTTTAACTTTTGGTAAGTCCTGAGGTGGTCAGGCAGCTAGACTTAATGGCTTCTGTACAACTGAACTATTCTTCTAATCTACTCTACTCTATATTTGTGATGGGAGTAGCACTTTAAAAATCTAGCCCTTCTCAAGCAGAAGGAAAGGGAGGAGAGGAAATCTCCATTTATCTCCTTATTCTTCCAAGAAAATACAGTGGCCATAAAGCATCATCAGGAACTCCTGTCTGTTACTGCAAAACATAGCTATGTGCCTAGTTACTTTGCACACTGATATGCAGACTTTACAATTCACTAGCACTCAAATTGCATGATAAATACAGAAACTAGATTTATGTTTCTAGGAAGTTTGCTGTGTTTCATGAAAAATTATTATGAGGCTTTGTAGCATTTTTCTCCTGGACTCTTCCATTTCAGTGTTGCACAATTTGGTACTCTATCTGTATAAAAGAACACCATAGAGAATCTGCTTAGCACAAGTAGTTGAATTAGCTGAAGTCTAAGACCAAAGGCTGATGAACTTTTGCCTATCTACAAGTGAGGAAGGCTACAGAGCCTGGAAAATAAGAAATTAAGACAGACTACATTGACAGACTGCCATCACTGTCCGATACTACAGCCCTGAAGACAGGAGAAAACAGCTCACCTTGAGGCAATGAATGGAACCAATCCAGAGCAGAAAGACTTCCAACTATTGGTACTATTAGACTGCCAGGTGAGGACTTGGGAGTGAGGAGTGTAAGGGCAAATTCACCTATGGATTTCTTTGCTTGGGGAATGAAAGAACCTTAGAAGAACCCAGCTTGAGCTATTGCTGTAACCTTAACTCTGAAGAAGATACATTTTTGTTTCTACCTTAGCATTGTGAACCCTGTTACAGTGATTGACTTGCATAATCTCTATACCATTAGTTGGAAGGGGAAATAAAGAAAAAGAGAATTCAAAGAGGAATGTGGTCTCCTGTCATGTTATTTACAAAACCAGCAGTGAAGTTAACCACACAGGCTGTTAATCAACCACTCTGCCTGAAACTAATTCCCAAGGAGAAACTTATTACTTGCTTACCCTGGCCCATTGAAGATTTCACTTAAATTTCAAGTTCCAGCTAGCTCATCCTTTAGCAAATGCTATCTGTAGATGTCCCTGTACATTGCAAGGGAGATGCTGGCTCAGACCAAAAACCTGCCTGTTGCAATGCTGTCTCTGACAGGTTGGCAAAAAGCAAGCTCAGTTGCTCCTCCTGATGCTCCTGCATATGTCCATACATCTTCCAACCACTGGGGGCCAAAAGACTTCCTTGGCTGGAGACTTTATCAACAGTTCTGTGTTTAACACAAAATTGAGATTCCCATTTTTGAATGCCTCTTTTTTTTTTTTTTTCCCCCCTCTCCATTTCTCCTTTTTCTACTCTTATTCTGCCTTTTCTTTGATTTTCTCTTAGACATGAAAAACCAGGCTGATCTGAAGGGGTTTGCCCACACTATCAGAAATCAATTTCCTGCTTTGCAGCAGGGTAACTCAATTTCTGTTCACATCTTTACAGCACAAATACTGCAGTGGCTTCAAAAACCTGCCCTAGCTCTCTATCACAGCAGGGATGTGGGTGCTCAGACTGTGCAGACAGGAGCCCACCAGTGTGAGAGGAAATCCCTGCTGGAGAACAACCATCACCAGAGGCAGAAACCCATTCAGACTGCACCTGCAACTCCTTTACGTGGTTCATCACTAAAACACAACAGCAACTGCAAACAAAGGAGGTAAATACAGGATTAACTCAAGACTTTGAAAGGAGAAATACTGAACAGGATAAAAGGAAACAGCGCATTTCCATAATTGACTTAAAGCAGCTCACATGACTATGTACATATGTTTTTTTTTTTTCTATTTTTATTTGATAGGTACTCTTGCATTCCCCCTCTGTGCTGTTAAAGCTAAGATTTTAGGTTAACTCCAAGCTGCCATCTGGTTTCTTGTCTGAATAGAAGTTGTCTGTTTCTCTCCTGCGGCTACAGATAGGCCAAGACTGATACAGTTGGAACTCCAGCTTAGCTAAGCTGTGTGGGAAGATCCTAATTCCAAAAATACTCTTTTTTTTTTTCCTTTCTTTCTTTTGTTTTATTTTTAAGGGTTCCGTTTTATTTCTTCAGTTTCTGTGTTCAGATTTCTTTAATGTTGATGCTATTTCCAGGAAATCTCCGGGAATTAAATAAAGTGCCAATAAACAAAGCATCACCCAAATCAGTGTAAAATTAGTGTAAAATAAAAAATAGGCCTTTTGTTCCTGAAAGAGCTGTCCTTGCTTTGCAAAGGACAGAGAAGGAGAGGTCAAATGTGAGCAAGCATTTTTGCAAAATGACTGTATCAAATAACGAAACTTATACTATTTAAATTAGTAGTGAGTCCCATTAGATAAGCATCGTCTCAAACTCTATTTTTTCCCCCAATACTTTTTAGATACTAAGTGCAGTGGCATGGTGTCTCCCTAAGACTTTGCTAAGAGATGATTAATGCTTGAAACACCACAGGAAAAATCTGTCATGAGGCCTTGGGTCTGGAGCATTTCCCATCTAGTGGAAAACCACAACTGCTAAACAGTTAGGAAAAGGGACGTTCCAAATGTTGTCTAGGCGCTCCTGACCTACCCACTCCTCTAGGAAGTCCCATCCCAGTTTAAAGTGCAGTTTAAATTGAGGAAGGTTTTCAGAAGAGAGGCAAGTCCAGGAGCAGACTTAAAGGGGCAGTTGGTGAGCCCCAGGACCTGGAGCAGACAGAAGAACCTCGACAAAGGAATTGTTTAGCTCCCACCCAAGCAATCAGGGCATGCATAGAACATATGGTACCTTCCATGGGCTGCTTGCAAACCTCTCTGCTTACTCAGGTGTTAACAGCATCCTTCACCTTTCTGCCCTGGTCTGCAAAGAGCAGCTCACGCTGGACATGAAGAAATAGATGCTGTAAACATGTTAACTTCCTTCCACGTGTTTCACAATAAGGATGCCTTCTTTTAATGTTGCATTCCCAGTGCTCTCCTTGAGCCCTGTCTCCCTGCTTAGCACAGGCTTTTTCCCCCCAAGATGAAGGCATCAGGACCCTTGTCCAGCAGCAGTGATACAGAACACCTCAGCTGTCAAGACTCACACTTGGCCTCTTCCACACTATTTGCCGCAGCTCATCCTTTGGGAGCAGGTTGGGACCGATGGAGCTGACATCAGCAGGGAAGGTGTCATCCTCAAACAACAGGCCTTGGCTCAGACACAGGGATCGAAGGTGCTCAAAGTCCTGATCATTAAATTTCCTCAGGTTCTGGAGGCTTCCTGATGTCCCTGCCATTTGCATACCTTGCTCCATCCTCAGAGCCGAGCTGAGGTTGAGCACAGTGCCCCTTTCCTGTGGAGGAAGAGAGACACAGACAGCCATTATCTATCCAGTCTGAAGTGGTGCCCTGGCAGCAAGTGGGAAAAACACAAAATCATGCTGGAGTATGCAAAGCTGAGGGCAGCAGAGTGGCAAAATCCTTATTAGGATTTCTTGAGCCCAGAACAGCCCCAGTGAAGGTTTGACACAGACCTCACACTTAGCACCATCACCAGTCTTAGTGCTTCAAGTCCCTTGGCCTTCTGGCATTGTAACTACAGCACAGAAAAACAGGGAGGTTTTGTGTTGCATTATCTTAATTAAAAGCCCCACCAGAAAAAAAAATCGTAAGGAATTCAGAAATCACCCTTGGCCAACAAGATGAGAGAACATTCCCCTTGGGCTTGCAGTTTTTAATACAATGGAAATAAATCTCATGTAATGTACCATAACATGACAAGGGAATGGCTTCTTCTTAACAAATACTCATTTGAAACTGTGCCCAAGCCCCATGCATGCGAAGATCTATTTCTTGCAACAGTGTTCCAGCAAAACTGATTACTAATTCTGAAACTCAAATTAAAACTAACAGAGCTTGAAGGCTGGAGCTGACATGCGCTCCCTCTCTTCTGACAAAGAACACGAGTTTTTAGTGTATGTCTGTGTGCGTTTAATTACGTTGCCTAACATATCCGGAATAATTTAGCAACCAGATTGAAGAAAATAATACATTTAACTACTTTCAACCTTCTAAGGATCACTTTGTTAACATCGCATCTGGGTGTACATGTGCACGGAGACGAAAGTTCTGTCCCTGATGGGGTCAGTCCTACCCAGCTAGCACTGTGTTCCGTCAGCCACCTCATTCAGAGCAGCCCTGGCCACACACCTTTTTCACTTGGCTCCCACAGATGCAACAGCAACGGCAGAGATTACAAGAGCTTTTAAAGCAGAGTGTAGTCTTCCTGGTAGGGTTAATGAACTCTGAAGCAGAAAGACTACAAAGGGACAAAGCCATAACGCAGTGCCTAGCCATTGGACTATTCCCTGTCATGAGACATGTGGAGGGAGGAAACTGGCCTGGGAACCCCAAGCACCCACTGCTTTCTGCATTAAACAACTGAAAAGCCACCAGCAAAGGGTATGTCTCCTCACCCTCCTGCATTCATTCATAAAAGATGTCAAGCCACTGTTATAATCAGGTACTCAGTGGTGGCAAATGCAACTGACAGCTAATTACACTTTGCACAAAGATTTATGTCAGAGTACACGCATTATTTCCTTCAATGGCTTCTGATAGTTTTCACTGAGTAGGAAGTGGAAATAAGCAATTAGCTTCATCACTGAGCTATCCACCTTCCCCTCTCCATCAATTTTTTTTCAGAACACTTCTGATACACGATAGCTGGGTTTCTGTACTTTAAGAAGACTGCTGTATTTGCATCAAGAACTGTGAAAATCTCAGAAAAGCTGAAAGGCCAACAGCCCTTCTTCTCTTGTTTCCTCTCAAGCACTCCAAAACATCAATTCATAATTTAATCTCACGCATAGCATTCAATACTTACTATAGCAATGCAAGCTCTCTTTTCCTATAAGACCCTGTCACTCGTGTATTTGGAGTACTGTAAAAACTTCAGGGAACCAATTCCAAAATGGCCATATAATGAAGGAAAGTGGGGGTTTATTATCTCTCCTTGCACTCAGAGATAGAAGAAATGATAGCGCGCTGATTCTCGTCAGACTGCCCTCAGGGACAACCAACTGCAGAGGAAAAGTAGGAATCTGAACTTGTGTGTCCCAAACTTTCTGACAGGCAGACAGCACACAGCACACGAAAACCATGAGCACCACCCCACCTCCCCCCCAAAAAATTCAAGACCAAAGCTAGGTGCTTTGGCAGCCCTCCTATGGATTTCTTTCCCTGTAGTATCTGATACGACCTTCTGCTCCTACTAGTCTATGAAGTACTTCTTTCTGGCTATTTATTTTCCTACACAGCATAAGGACACTTCCAGTTACCTTTTTTCTGCCTCATTTAGCAGCAGCATACAGTAACTATAGAGTCCTCCTCCTCCGAGGATCTCTGCTTCCACCTGATCCGATTACTTCTGACAACTTGCTGTTTTACTGTTAGGCATTTTGTAGGATGGCAAATTCATTTTTTTTTCCTTTCCCTCCGTGCACCATTAAGGACAGGGGCACTAATTTATTCTGTCTCCCCAAGAAGAATCCCTCTTGGTGTTTCTGTGGTGCTTTTCCAGCACTATTCCTTGCATTTTGCCTGCTTTATCTTTCACTATGTAAAATAGCAAAGTGATGTTTTACCTGCAGTGCCTCCAGTAGAACCCTTCAAGCCAAATCCAGGAGAGCGACAGATGGGCTGCTGTTATCCCAGGGCTCCTTTATAAGGCAGCTTTTGCCCAGCCTTTAGTAAACACAACCAGGTTGAATTCAAGTTCAAGGCCAAAACCAAACAATACAGCGCAGGCGTTTCATACAGATACCACGTATACAAACACACACACACACTTCTACTAGACACAATTAATTCTCCATGTACATATGTAAGTTGATAGCCTAGTTTCCCGTGGCTTGCTGTGGTTTCAGATGCAGCTGTTCTTACAGGAAAACAAGATTCGTTTGCACACCTGACAATTTCATATTATCTGCTTTATCTCCTCATACCAGGAAATGCAGCAATGATATTGGGCACAGGTTTGCAGGACTCACCAAGCAACATGATATCAGAACTGTGGGTGACGTTACGTGGAGCCCAGAGTTGGACTCAATGATCCTTCCAACTCAGGATGTTCTATGATCCTATGAATTATATGGGAGGAAGAGGGAATATTCTTCATTCTGGGGGAAGCGAAACTCAATCTTGAGAAGCCCAAAAGCCAGGGGAATAGTGTGCAGCATATTCTCTGGGACACACTGCTTGGCAGCAATCCTAACTGTATTCCTACTTCCTATAAACACATTTTTGAAGATAAGTCCTGGTAGACATAAACTTAAAAACGAGACAGCGATATGCTTTTGCATTAAGAAAGCCAAGAACATTTTGAAGTAGATGAACTGGAGTGTAGCCAGGGGCCAAGGGGATCCTTACACAGTCTTTTGTGTACATTCCAGTAGTATTATATCCAGTTTTGGGCTGCCCAATGCAAGACTGACCCTGAAAGCACAATAAGTTCAGCAGAAGCCCACCAGGATGGCCAGAGTGCTGGAGCACATGGTATGAGAGGAGAGGCTTTAAGTCAAGCTGCTCACCGGCATGAAAGAGATGTCATTACAGTAACTTCTTCATAAAGGGTTCTCAGGGACCAGCTGGAGACAGACTGTTCTTGAAGGGACAGCAGAAAAGCAGAAGCAAAGGATAGCAGCAACAGCAAAGGAAACAACATATGATCGGAGAGAAAATTATAAACAATACAACCTCAGGATGGTTCATCCATGGAACAGCAGCCTGAGGAGGCTGAGGCATCTCCAACACACGGAGATATTCAGGTAGATGAGGCCGTGAGCAAAATCCTCCAAATCAGAGCTGTTTTTGAGCATGGATGGGGAGTTCCTGTGGTCCCCTCACACACAAGTATCCCTTTATTTCTTCTTCTGAAGCTACAGCTAATCCAATAGCAATAACCCTGGCTTCAGGCCTGCTCGTCCAAGCCCATGAGGAACACAACAGCGGCAGCACAGAAGTCCACGGCTGCAAAGGCCACCTGAGGTCCTGCATGATCAGCTCACTGCAAGCATTGTGTTAAGGCACCACTGCTGTAACACCTGAGCAAGCCCAGGTTATGGCTGCATATGCACAGCAGGTTAGATAATTAAACCAAGAAATTGCACTCTCTTTTTCAAGCTATCACCACTAATTCATTAAGAGAAATTCCTCTGCAGTGAACGTTCCCAGCGTTTAGCTTGGGGCTTAACAAAGAAGAATACCAATATATCATTCTTTTCCTACCCAAAGTAACAATATCACGAGTTCAGAAATGTCTTCTGCTTGGACTGCAGTCTCTTTGGGCTGGGATACCAGCAACTCCTGTAGCAGCTGATCCATGGGAGCATGAGAAGATGAGAATGTGAAAATTCTCATGAAAAAGGCAGGTCAGCCTCTCCATCAATGTTTCATTGAGGTCTGTGGGTCTCCAGACTCAGAATTTTTTAAAGCTGGGCACTGCATCCTGCCTACTCTCACTTTAGGACTCTCGTTTCCACATGAGAACTCAACTTTCAGCCTACTCCAGCAGGAAATTCATCTGAGTAAATCAGAGTAAAACTGCTCCTGAGAGCGCAGGTTCACTTTTCCTTTAAGAGCAGCTTTCCACAACCACGTAAATAAAAGCTGATTGCACCAGAAGCAGAGTGCAAAGATTCCCTCTGTTGCAGGAAACGAACTTGGGTTGATAAATGCTGGTGTTGCTAGCTCATCTGACATCACTCGTGCTGCTAATTGCCTCCTCTCTGGGGAAGCAGCAGGTATGCTCCCCTCCAGGTATGGTGCTTTATTGTCTGGAACCGCTATCTCTGCTTAAATGGTGGATTAACATGATTTAAGATATATTCATTGCAAAGTTGATTAGAAAGCACCATCACCAAGCTGGCAGGGGGTTTCAGTTATTGCAGCATGGCACCAATTTGAGAGTGTCAGCTTTCCTGCAGAAGGCTGTGTTGATGTGTCCATTCTCACAGTGGCTCCAGAGGAAGAAATACAGAAGGCACAGAGATTTCTGCATGGCAATAAGCCTTTAGATTAGTTGCTCTGCTCCTGGGTGTTTGCACAGTCCTGGAAGAAAATACAGGCATTTGACTGAAAAACACAGAGCTGAGTGTTGGGAAAGGAAGGGTGTTTCCTGCCAATGCTGACCTGTGAGATTCTGGCAGATGCAACATTGCCCTGGCTTAAGGTTTGCAGAGCAGGGATGTTAATCCACCTCAGAGTGGCTGTGCAGCTTAATCAATTCATGAGCAGAAGATGGACACTTCCTCCCAACTTGGTGCCATCTGCAAACTTACTGAGGGTGCACTTGACGAAATGTTATTCGCAGCCTCTCACTGTGTTTTCTGTCATCTTTCCAGGGGGGAATGGGGGAATAAAAAAAGAACAGAATAACTTTGCCCAAGTAGTCCTGGGAGCGTTAAAGAAGGCAGCTCTCCTCACACCACCCACACAGCTTACATGCTGAAGGTTTGGCTGCTGTCTTCTGCAGCACTCCAGACATATGTCATCTTTTCCATTGCTTTTACCCCTGTGAAGATCACATTTGTTTTCACAGAGATACTCCTAATTTACACCGTGGTAAATAAAAACGGAGGCAGGAGATATTTCCTGGGTAGCCAACTAATATATATATTTTTACCTTCAATCCTCTGCATTGGTTGCAGTCACTTTGATCAGGTAGTTCCACTGCTTGCGTATGATGGCACCAATGGAAAAAACCACTATCAGTCAGTTTCTTTTATTCATTCCTAATTCTGTATATCAGTCAAGTGTTATCACTAATTTGCTTCTCTTAGCTAGAAGGCTAGGAAAAATATTATTTATAGACAGTCTTGCTCGCTTTGGGTATATGCACTCAAACTTCTTACCATTCACAAGCACAAGCTTTTAGGATTGTAAAATTATCAGGCAAATAGCAACGACCTACTTCTGCATCTGTGTATACCCAGCCCTCACCCACAAGCTGCCCTTAGTGGAAATTAGCCACGAGCTGCATTTTTTTTTTCCTTTCTGTATTTTTCATATTCACAGATGAATCATTTTGCTTATAAATGAAGTACAACAGCTGATGAAGTGAAACATGGTAGCTGTTTACCAGTACACAGTGGATTGGCACAGCTAGATAGCACTGTCACTTGGGGAGGGGCATTTGGTGTGAAAAATCTCTCTCTCTGGAGCCATGTTTTCAAGAGAAATGTCCATTGACTTTGGAAGTACAGTAGAATGAAAATGAAAATAACAAATGAAGAAACAAAACAAAACCCAAAAACCAGGCATCCTGCCACAAACTCTCATATTAGCTCTAGAATTGGTTAGAAATTTCCCAGTGGACTATTTTTCCTTCAGAAAATACCAGTCTGTCTAGCATGAAAGCCACTGGCAATGAGTTTTCACCATGAGCAAGGCAAAATGCATTTCAGTAACAGCACCAGACTATATTTTGATTTTAAAATGGTCTCATTTTGTTGGTTTATGAAAAAAAACAAAAAACAACATCACTTTCTCATTATTATGCAACAGATTAAACAACTTGCAGTGCAAAAAAACTGCTGGAACTAGACCTCTGAGGAGGGCCATCAGCATGAAGTTCTTGTTTCCAGCAGCACACAAGCCCTCGTTGGGCAGTTCTGCCTCCAGCCCTTCAAAAAGCCTTGCTGGCACCAGATAACTTATTCCACACTTTGCTTTTGACTCTGTGTGAACTGGCTGCAATAGTTTCACATTTGTTTGTTTTTCAGAAACGTTTCTGCCTCCCTCTAATGAAGAATCCTCAATCTGCAGATCGTTCACAGAGAGCTTACTAGAGACATCTGTGGTTCACAATCCTTGCTTCAAGTCTTTGCTGATAGAGGGGCCCAATTGCACACAGCAGTGCTCCTTCTTATTTGACACCTTGCCATTTGTCACATGTCAACAAGGTTGTGCTGTTTGTATTCTAGGTAGGCAACTTGCTCTTTCCCTTTACTTCTTGCTCCCACAAGAGATCCCATGCCTGGAGATAGAGAAGGCTGCAATTTGAGAAGAGCCAGTTGGCTGTCCCTGTATTCCACGTTCTTCAAACACCCCAAGCCTGACAACGTGCTTCCTATTCAAACCAGAGCAGGAGAAGGGGAGGGATCTGAAGCTAACTCGGGGAAACCTTCATACTGTCAACCCTGGAATTATGACCATGATGTGGCTGGAAGTCAGACCTACAATTGTTTCCTTGTCCTGCTGATACTACAGCCTTTTGAGAATGAATGAGTGCATCCTCTGGACCTGTTCTCAACAAAGATCTATTGAGCCTTTCAAGAACTATCTTTGCCATGAAAAGAGACACCTCATGACTTTCTTAACGACATGGTGACTTTCAGCATCACAGGGTTGGGCAGTTTACACGTATAATCATTACTGACCTGGGTATAGTCACACTTTCTCATCTGGCTGCAAAGTCATAAGGATACCTCTGAGCTTACTCATCCGATATTAAATAACAAACAAGACCCCACTACCACAAGGAAAGCAGCTCTGCTTATTCTTCATACAATTACAGGATGGCTTGGGTTGGAAGGGACCCTTGAAGGCCCCCAACCCCTGTCATGGGGCAGGGCTGTCTCCCAGCAGCCCAGGCTGCCCAGGGTCCATCCAACCTGGCCTTGGCCACCTTCAGGGGCGAGGCACCCACAGCTCTGGGTAGAAGTGCCAGGGGCTCACTACTCTCTGAATGAAGAATTTCTTTGCTGAATTTCCCCTTTGCTCAGCAGCGTTACTTCAGATCAGAACAATGGAGAATTTCACCCCTTATCTGAAATTCAAAAGAAAGAGGGGAAAAAAGCTCCAAAGAAGTAAGCTCCTCCAGCAAAATAGACAGGATTTTTATTTATTTATTTATTTATTGCTGAGGGCTTTTGAAAGGAGAAGTTTGTGTGTTCACTCTTATTTTCCAGCCTGTTGTCACACGCCTGGCTGACACGCCAGTTCCCATGCCAGCTCATTACTGAAACTCCTTTCCTGCACACTACATGCAAGAGCAGCTTTGGAGCAGCTCCAGCTCCAAGCTCTTTTTTTCAGGTCAAAAGCCTCTTCTTAGAGCTGCGCAGCATGCTTTGATAACGCAGGTCTGCTCTCTTGGCTCTGCTCTATCAGCAAAGAACAATGAGGACTGGTACTGTATCCGAGTTATTAATTAAATACCTTAAATAAATAGATAAGCCATTTAACTAGGGCTCAGCACAATAGATAAGCCATTTAACTAGGGCTTAATGCATGTAAAGAGAACAGGATTCCACTACAGAGAGCAGCATATGGTCCCTAGCAAACACTTTTGATACTTTTCATTGACATTTCAACTAATTCTCCTTCTCGGTTACCTATATTTTGCCACGGATAAAGGAAATTCACCACAGATTACATTGAACTTTTCCAAACCTAACCACTATATCTCTAAACACCCACTACCTCTTGTGGAGAAGAATGGGAAGGATGAAAGCCTATTAAAGTCACGCGTAAGTCAGAATCCAGGACAGAAACAGGGTCAGAATGCAGAACACTAATATGAACGAGGGATGAAGTTGGAGCAAGAGCTGGGTGAGGAGCCATTCTACTCCTCACAACCCACCCTTGCTTCTCCCACTTGTCTTATTTTTGCCAGCTACTCTAAAGCAGGTAAGGCATGCAGAGATGCAGAAAGGGAATGAATATGAAACAGAACTCAACAAATCAGTTCTTCTGACTCTCCAGTGGAAAAGAAGAGGCAGCTCAATCATAACATTTCCCAGGGACAAATCAAGGACAAGCCTGCCACAGTGGACCAAAAAGGTTTTGAACCAAAAATTTCTTCTCTGGAGTAAGAAAGCTGAGATACTGCATTTGGATACCAACTGGTTCTGAGATCTGTCTGTGTTGTCAGGTTTTATTCCTTAACGTGGGATGAGACCATAAGGCAATACTGAATTGAGCTCCTCATTTACTGGATCCAAAAGAAAACTCTGTATAGGCACATATGTGATGCGCTGAAATGGAGAATAAGTTATTTCTTTCCTGCAGCCTGTATTCCAGTTACTGTGCTTGTTGCAGGCCTCAGTAGTCATTAGCTGGAGAACCAAACTATAACTTACTCAACCCAATATATATCCTAGTGAGTGACAGAGAAAGGTACTGGGGAAGAAAATACTGCAGGCTGTGATGGATTGAATTCCTGAAACGAAGAATTACCTTCTCCTGCTCTCCTCCCTTTACATACTCCTGCCAAAGCACTAGGGATATTCCTATTAACTGTGCAACAGAAAGCATTGCAGCATCCCGTCAGGAAGTCAAGAAGATGGGTTTCATACTGAATAACCAGGCTGTCACAGAGAAAGAAGAGACTTTGCTGGGAGAAACATACTGAAAGTGATGTAGTACAGCAAGCCCATCCTGCAGTTTATTTGGGGCTGCAGGCTGCTATTTATTATGTGTATACTGCGCCTCACACAATAAGACTTTGATCCCTGACTAGAGCTTCTAGGTACTCTGTAATCCAAACAGTAATAACAAACAATTACTCCGTGTCAGAGTGATGAATGATTAAGAACATTTACTGTATTTTAACAAACAGGTATGTAAGAAACACAGGGAAATTGCAGAACAGCTAATCTTTAATTGTTTTTCGTTGCGTTTTTGTTTTTTAATAAACTGGGCTGGCTTAATAAATCTCTGGGAATTTCATTAGTGTGTGGAGCTCTGAGGAGAAAAGCCAAGTCATTATCATAAAAATAATAATAAAAAAAAAGCTTTATGCAGATTTCTATGACTTTGCTACACTTGCTGTGTTATCAGGCCTGCAAAACATGCCTCAGAGCTACAGTACAGGCATACAGTCATATTTATTCATTTACTTCTACTTCCCCTCCTTTCAAGTATGCGCCCCTTGCCCCTTTTTGCCACTGGTGGTGGTCTAGAGGCAAGTTAGACCCTTTAACGGCATTCATCAGTGAACAAAAAGTGAAAAGCAGAGAGCAACAGCTGCTCCTCACCAGTTGACACCTCTGCTTTGCCAGGAGTTTGAGCTGTGTGCTTTATGCCCATCCTACATTTGTACTCCACAAAGCTACAAAAAGAGAGAATGTTGCCGGAGGAAACAGTCACAGAGAGACCATTAAAAGTGAAATTGGAAACCATCTTGCTGGAAACTGAATTCCAATCTATGTATCAAGAGTTTGCTTCAAATATTTGAAACTTTTGTATCTCTAATCAGGGAGGAGGGTAAAGCCTGGATTTCCAAATAAAACCAAGCACAACTGCCCACGCTCCTCAGGATCTAACCCAAAGGCCACTGACGTGGCTAATTCAACAACTCCAAAGGACCTTGAAGCACATCTCTGGGGCAAGGCAGCAGCACTCTAGAGCTGCCTGGAGCCACACCTCACGCAAGCATCAGGTTTTCATCCCTGCTGTTAAATACAACAGGAGGCATCAGTGGCCTAAGTCTAGTCCTAACGCAAACAAGGCTCAGTCTCAGCCAACATCACAAACCTTCCACCCCCACACCTTCCCTCAAAAAGTCATCTTAATTCAGACACCTGCAAATAATCATCTGGTAAATAATAATGTTTCTTCATTAACCAGGAAAAGGACTTTTTTGGATAGAACAACTTCTACTTCAGACCCAAAGGAAGACCTAAATGCCTGAAAGTTTCCCCATTTGCTTTCTTCCCTGACTGAACAGATTAAAACCTGTTGAGAAAGGTTTTGTTGGCTTAACTGCTACTGGGCTCTAACACAGTGCCTCTCAGAATCCCAGAATAATGGAGGTTGGAAGGAAACACTGAGGAAGGCAGCAGTTGGACTTAATGATCCTTGGGGTTCCCTTCCAACTAAGGGTATTCTATGATTATAGGATACTGACAAGTCTACATCACAAGTCTAACACAAGATGACTCTCTGCCAGCCTGGCACTGCTTTTTCACTTTCACCACTTCTCTGTCTCTCTGACATAGCCCTAATGCCTATCTTCCCTCTTGTATCTGTGCAAAGTCACAGAATCATAGCATCCTTTAGATTGGAAAAGGCATTCAGTGTCGCCAAGTCCAACCGTCAACCTGACCTACCAAGTCCCAGCACTAAACCACGTCCTTTAGCACCACATCCATACATTTCTTCCATGCCTTCAGGCATCAGGACTCCATTACTTCCCTAGACAGCCCACTGCAATGCTTTATCACCTCTGAAGAAATTTTTCCTAACATCTAATCCCCTGGCACAATGAGGCAATTTCCTCACTTCTAATCTCTCTTTACTTGAGAAAGGAGGCCAACAGACCCCTCAGTGCAACCTCCTTCCAGGCAGTTGTAGAGAGCAATGAGGTCTCACCTCAGCCTCATCTTCTCCTGGCTAAACAGCCCCAGATCCCTCAGCCTATCTTCACAAGTCGTCTTTTCTAGTCCCTTCACCAGCCCTGCTACTCTTGTCTGCATATACTCAAGCATCTTGCTACCTTCCTCATAGGGAGGGGCCCCAAACTGAACACACTACTCATGGTGTGGTGTCACCAGTTATGAGTTCAGAGTCAGCCGACCACCTCCCTGCTCCTGCTGACATCACTGTTCCAGATACGAGCCAGGATGTTTTCCTGGCCGCATGAGCACACTGCTGGCTCATGTTCAGCCAGCTGTATCAAAAGCACTCAAAGAGCAAATATTTGTAAAGGCTGGGTTCACTGAGTCTACCTGCTTACTATTACCTGGCGTTGTGTTCCTTCTCTACAGCATCCATATTATCATGTCTGGTTTTCACAAAATTGCAGAAAAGTCGACAGGTTTTGCTAAGACCCTTCACAGTACATATTAAAGAGTAAGCTCTGCTCCCAAGAAGGTACTACTGAAAACCCAGAAAGCTTCATTAGTGCTGAAATCAAACACCAGGCTTGAGCTTGAGAGTAAATTTGACTCACACATGGATCTGTTTACTCTTGATACAGCAGAACACATAAAAATACTTCCAAGCAGCCCTGTGGCCATGCCCTGCTCTCTAGGGTATGGAACATTCTGCCCCAAAGTCACACCAGCACATGAGATTTCACTGTAAGTTACAACAGCTCTGAACTCCATCCTTGCAAATAACCAAGTATTACCCATTAATTCACTATCCCTTCCCTAAGTGACCAAGATGAAATAATGTTAACAGTCTATGAGTATCTGTCATAATGGCAACAACAGAACAGTTCAGCAAGGGCTGGGGGTATCCTGGTTTGAAAGACAGGTCAGTTGAAGTGGTCTATTGTTCCCATTGGCTTGTTTTTTTTTTTGTTTTGTTCTTTTTTGACTGAGTTCTACCTAGTGCTGTGTCTGGACTGCTAGCCTGATGCTAGTCATTCAGTAGTAATGATACTGATTGGAAGAGGCATCATTCTCAAAACAAATCATCCCACTCCTTCCAGCTTGTTCCCTGGGAAAAGCATAGAAGTAACGTAATGGTGCCAATGACTTGGCATAGATCTGCAAAATATTCAGATACAGATGGGCAGAGTGTGAATTAAAAAGCTACCCGTGTGGTAAGAAGCTGAAGGGAAGTCTATTGTTACAATCTGACAATAAGCAGCCCACAGCTGTTTCTTCCTAACTCTGGATTGTATTCTTAAATCATAGGCCAAACACCAAGGATTTTAATGACTTCTTATTTTCAGTAGCACAAAACATTTACAGGTCGTGCTCATTTCAGACAGAAAATAGAAACATATTGAGTAGCTTAATGCATTCAGACCAGCTCATCAACACATCGGCACTACTAAGGTTTTGAATCTCAAATACCTTCCTCGGAGCTGCTCACGGATTGAAAAATTCATAAATCAGAAACGAGTAATGGCTGTATTCAGCAAATAATTTCAGGCAGCAAATACAGTTGAGAAGCACTCAATATGTCTGTGTGAAGATCAGAAATGATATGAGATGACTTTGGCTGTCCTCTGGGGAATGATTTGCGCTTGTGGGAAACCCTATTTGTTTGTCTACCAAAACATCAGCCCTGAGCAGCTGTGTAAGCCTCTTAGCAGTCATAGCAGTTGCCCTATAGAACAATCCTCGAGAACAGGCAAAATAGCACAGAGATGCATAGGGATGAGGAAGGTGTGTGGACCAGGCCTGTAAACTGTGAGGAGGGGAGAAGGATGCTGGTGCAAGAACTGAGATTGCCCTGCAGCCCCTGGGGAGGAAACTGCAGCGGAACAGGGAGAAAAGAGTGAGGAGGCAGGAGCAGCAACGAGGAGCTGTTACGGGCTCAGCACAACACCCTCTTGACATATCACAGGTACCCCATGATACTTCAGCAAGCCCCTCACACAGAACTGACCCATAAACACAAGGCAGCTCTGCCTCCCAAGCACATGCCAAAATCAGCTTGCCTTCTTCCCTGTACCAATCCAACTAAAATGGAAAGAACCTGCCACTCACTGCTGGTGGACCAGCCCCAGCCAGTGAAGCAGTTCAGTGCCAGGTATAGACTTTACTGTCAGATGCTCCCTGGTTAGTTGAGCTCTGTTTTGCTGACTTTTTGTTGTCATTGCTGATGCTTTGTTCATGGCTCTGCTGCCCTGAGTTCTGCTGGTTTCCCAAGGAAATAACTCACACTGCAGTCAGTGAATGCCACAGACAGAGCGTTTTCACTAGAGTCCAATGTATTCTCCAGCATTTATCACTTCAATAGCCTAATGAAGGTGAGATGTAATTAGAAAGGCAGCAACTGGACTATAGAGTTTGTTCTGCAATTATCTATACAGCGGGTAACCACTGACACAGAACAGAGCCTTTCCCAAAGCTGGCAAGACGTGGCATAAATGTTCATCACTGAATGACTTAAAGTGACCCTACACTGTGTTCTGTAATTGCTGCCTTTCTTCCTAAGCACTTGAAAGCAAACACAAAACGATTGAGCTCGTCCCAGGGCAGCTTTTCCAACCAATGGAGATGGTTTATATCAATGCAGCTAAGCCCATATAACTGTCACCTTAATAACTTTCCCACTTGCATGGTGATAAGCAGTGATTTTGCTTGAGTGATTTCTGTCTGTGTAAGCAACCTCAAATGAATGTAACAATAATAAGAACTCCCAGCAGAGCAATTACCATTGCAAAAGAAATAATAATAAGAATCTCCAGAAGCACACACAGAGCACTTCTGATTACACACAGAAGGAAAAACAAAATGACAGAGAATTTAGAGCTCTCTCTGAAGTTTCATTCCTTCCTCTTTTACTCAAAATCAGGATTCCTTTTTTGGGTTAAATCATTTTAGGCAGTTGTCAGGATGGCTGACCCTTATGTAAGGGTCTAAATGCACAAATGTCTAAAGGCACAAAGAACACTGCTACTGGATAATGACCTCCTGCAGCTAAATATATACCGTGGCCTATTGCTTGATAGACATCATGCAGTAATGATAGCTAATGGTGCTGTTAAAAGACAGCTTAATGCTGAGTAGGTTCAGCCAGAAGCCTCTTGAGCCCAAGCACAATACAAAGGATGACACTCTCTTAAAAATCCAAGCCTGTTTCCAGGTGTTGGAGCATAGTTTTAATTTGTTTAATCCCTGACAGCTAGCCAGCTAGCAATTACTTCAGAGAAACAAGATCTTTCTTCAGCAGGATGGAAGTGTGGACTTTGGTATCTGGCTACAATTGTGAGTGTACACCAGTCCAGGTAGCTTTTGATAACCTGCTGTACTTGCATCCTTCTGACATATCCTAAAATGGATTTTAGCTTAGTACTGACAAGAGGTAACACAGAAAATTGTAGCTCAGAAAGTCAGAAACAGTAAAAACATAGCTGCAGTCATAACAGATTGGGCTTTGCTCAGTCTTGCTGTAAAATGAAATGAAAGGATCTTGCACCTAAATGGATGAGATGCTTCCATTTGGTTCATCACAATAAGATCTTAAGTTCTTACAAAGCTGAGGCCAGCATCCGTAACTGGACCAGCACGTTCAGCTTCCCACTGTGGATGCAGCACTCTGATGAGTTTCACCACTTCCAGGTGAGACTTACTGACAGCTCATGAGTGGACACAGTGATACCTGAAGTCGGTCTACAAAGCTCTTTAAATTTTAGGTTTGAAGACCCAGTTCTGGCTTCCCTGTACTTTGTGTAGGAATCCCAAGCTGCACAAAGTGGACATAAAGAAGGAACATTTTGGAGAGGTTCTTGTTTACATTCCCCTTGCAGGGTGTTAGACACTCTCAAAGAGAAGAGGTAACAGCTCAGGCTCTCTCACTTGATTAGCTGAACACAGTTATTTGATACCATCTAATCTTCCTGTTTATACTTCCACTGGAATAGACAATGGGACCTGCCATGTGGAGATAGTGCATTTTATTTCCTACGCAGACATCTCATAAGAGAATCAGCATAGATAATCCCTACAGGTCATAGTCTGGCTACAGGAGTGAGAGTCTGCTGTAATACCATACAGTGATAGCGATGACTCAAAAAAAAAAAAAAAGGGGTACTGTTAATTGCAGCAATTAAACAGTTAAGATATACTTAATGTAAAAATTATGCATGGCTAAAACCAAAGCTATCAGAGTGCAGGAGACATTTTCAATTCTTGTTGAGACAATATAAAATCTGCTGTTATGAAGTGATGGTGAATAGTGGTTAAAGGAAATCCAGGGAACAGTGATAGGCTGTTGAGAGAGAGAGAACAGCTTAATGGGAATGGCAAGGAAACAGAAAGGGACAAAGTTTGAGCACCACAAATGAAGAGAACTAAAAGAAGTCTTGCTTTAGGAAGACCTTACAGATCCGTGACGCATAATGGTAGCAGATCTTATGCCTCACAGAGCCTGTTGCAAGGACTGGCTTCAACTTTCAGCATAATAAAGGGAACCTTCAATGTTTTCCCCTTCCAAACACACAACAAAAAACAGGAGCAGAAAATTCAACTCATTTTGCTTTTGGTAAAGAGCAACTTCTGGTAAAGCGTAAGTTTCAAGACGTGTTAACTCTGCTTAACCCACTCCTTGCATCAACAGTTTAGTGTATTAACAAATACCTAACTTGAAAGTTTAAAGAAATAAACTGAGATTGATATTGTAGATAGTTAAGAAATCTGTATAATATTGAAAAAATATCAGAAATACGGTATTCAGAGATTTAAAAAACAGTTAAAAAAAAAAAAAAAGCGAGGAGCAAAGAAGCGAATGTAGTCTGTCATATCTGCTCCATGGCTGCCTCAGCTCTCAGCTTATTTTGTAGTTCAGATCCTAAATGTTGAAAGCCTGTCTTGTCAGATTTCAAGCTTTCTTTCATCAGGGCACTTATAAGTACACGCTAAAAATATTCTGAGAAAATATGTTGATTTTTTGTGGGATGTTCAAAGTCAGTTTTGTTAGCCCACAAGTGCAGACAGCCACATCAATCAGACGGCTGTGCCCAGTCAGTCTTCCCCATATCCAGAACAAAAGCCCAGTACTATGATTGTCAGTTTCATTGCACAGCAGTAGCAGAGCTGCAAAATCAACGTGTAGAGTTGTACGGCTGTGCTACCGGTCAAGGGGGTTGTGAGTTCACTGGACCTACAAAAATACGCTGCAAAACTGTGCTGAAGACATCTCCAGCCCCCAAACCTTCCCCACAAATCCACCTTGAAATACAGCTATGCTGAGTACTAATCTTCTGCATCTACATTATTTATGCTTCCCGTTGGGTGACTTAATGTGGTGATAAATGAAACCACGTTGCTTGTTGTGTATTACCATATGATTTACTGATCGGTCTTCTTACAGACATGGACTGCAGCCTTGAGGAAAAAGGAAAGAACTCTGAGCAATCTCCAGGCTAAAAATATGGAGTACACATTAGAAGGCAGTTTGTGTTTCTTTCAGCTTTCTTGAACGTTTCTCATACCCTGCCCCACGGGCAATCTCTTTTAACCAGTCTCTCTGTTCTGTACCCAGAATCCTGTCTCTAGGTTCTTACTAGGTCACTAAAGTGAAACCACTAGGTAGCTTAATGCTTCAAAATGACTATATAGTATACAGCTTTGTCCTCCATCACTTCAATTTTTCTGGTTTGCTTGTCTCTGGATTAACACAGCAAGTCCTGAAGTCCAGCAGAATGGACTCAGGGCTTGCATTCATGCAAGCAAGCAATATTACGGCCACTTGACGTAATGGACGTACCTTGTTTTGTGTCTGAGTACTAAAGGTTTTCCATTTAAATTCTGTATTATACTGTTTAATAATAAATACACTTGTGACATTGTTAAATGATAGCCTGCTCCTAATAAACCCCATGCTGATCCGTTTGTTTGTTAGAGTGGATAATTCATCTTCCTGGGCTGCTAAAACTTCAGCTGGGATTGCAGAGACAATATGAATCAGACACAATCAACACATCCCCTGCTGGTTTGCTCATTTCCTCTTGGAGAGAGACAAGAGTCTTCTCTTCATGTCGCAGATCTTGTTATTAATTGATTTCATTATTAATTGCTCTTTAGGCTTGGAAGGCCACATACATAAAGAACCCACATGGTCTACACCAAAAGGCTGCTGGATTTCCACACGTACACTCCTCCCAGGCTGCTCGGTTTCAAACTGTAATCCCTACATGTTACTGAATGAAGTGCCTGTGGCCACACTGAATCCACCAGAACGAGCTGAGTTCTGTATTTTTTTCTTTAGATTTTCTATCAGAAGGAAGGCTGGGGGGGAGGGGGGGTGATGAAGGATCACGTTATCCTCAAATCTAATTATGATCTCAGTAGCTCCTGGGGATTTGGTTTATGAAGTGGCTCATAAATTCGTCGTTATCATTACATCCATGAATACCCATTGGTCTCATGCACTCACAAGGGCTTGTTTGAGTAGTTTTAAATTAGTTTATGATACAAATAGATTCCAGGATCCTCCTGACAGCCAAGCGCCCTGGAAAGAGCAGCCTTCAAGGAACAACTCAACTGCCTGAACGTATCCAGTTTCTTGCCCCATCAGAATATCTCTGAGAGGAAATGGGCTCCCACCAGCTCTGCTGAGGCTGACATTGGTTTCCCCTGGAACAAGCTTATCATCTCAAAGCATAACTGTGCACAATTTACCTCCAGGAATCCTCCACAAACCCAGGGAGACCCTAAGGTGTCTTCATACACATTCACCCACAGCTGCTGCTATTGTTACTCACCACAGAAAGTTGCAGTCAGGTAAAGGATGTGTTCCCTTTCTTCCCCCAGTCCAGTTTCTACAGCCTAACAGGCATGTGGCACCCACAAAACATGCATTCTTAACACAGCTGAGATTGGCAGCACTGTGCTGAGGGAAGAAAGGGAGCAACGCTACACAGGAGCTGCACTGCAAATACACCTCTGTCTCTAGAACCAAAGTAACACTCTAAGGCCTTCTACCTCCTGAATACCTAAAAATTAGATGTTGCTGAACATCAGGACACTATTACACCAGCAGATACTACTACAACAGGCAAAGAGTGCTGAAAGGCAAAGAGGGCTGGGGTCAGTTATTGTGGGGGTTTCTTCCTTGCTGCTTTTCCCTCTAAACCATACACCCTGTCTCATTGCTCTCAGTAGGCTGGCTGCCAGAGAACCTAATCCAGGGCAGCTGGAATACTGTCATAAAATAAAATTCTCTAAGTGTGGAAGTACCCATACAAAAAGAAAAAGCTCTAAGGTCAGAATTATTAACTCATAGCAGGAGGAGAAGAGAAGACATACAAGATACTAAGCCTGTCCAGGAAGAAAAAGCAGAGTACACAAGCAATTCTCCAGAGGAAACACTTACCATCAGATGAAACGTCACAGACCGATTCCCTGCTTCCTCCTGAAAGCACCACAAGTAGGCTAGCATCTTATTCACTGGGCAAGCCCCTCAAAACAGTCAGAGCTGCTTCATTTGCCTTGGTAGCACGCTCTGGGTTACACTTCCAGGCCTTATGAATCTCTGTAATGTCATTGGGAAATAAGATACACCTGACCTGAATCAGAGCAGATAGGCCTATCTGATTTCAAACCAAACTCACAGTTGAGTAGAGATTAGATTGGCTGTAAGAAATTCTTGTTATTGTGCAACTTGTTATTCATGGTAGGGTGAAAATGGCTTCAAAGGTGATCCTATGTACTCTGAAGGATATCTTCTTATATCTAATGTACTTTATACAAACCAAATTGGTTTTTGCTTCAAGCATCTCTCTGCAGAAGAAAATCAATTTCAAGTTGCAGCAGCTGTGATCTTTCAAGCTAAAGATCCATTGCAGACTTACTAAGTGTTTGGCAATGCAAAACTGCAGAGACATGACAAGTAATGCCCGTGTCAATGTATTCACTGTGTTCAAATCAACGTTTGACCTCCAAGATACGGAGCAATCCATTGCCATTCTAACAATAGTTTCCCTAACAGAAATGAAAATATGGTGTAAGCAGAGATACAGTTTGTTTTAACCCCTACATAACATTCTAGGGCAGCAATTTTAAGCCACTAGATCAGTTGTCCTTGTAAATAAAAAGCCCTTAAAGTGCAGAATGCTGACCCAACACCCACCAGGCTTTCCTCAATCCTGGGAGTGGGTGATTCATGCTTAGATGAATTGAGATTTCCTTCATTACTCCCTAGTCTTACCTGGACTGCTGCAGCAGGTCTCATAGCTCCACAATTCGGTGTGTATCTTCTGAACTCACTCTGTTTGCCCCCCCAGCCATTCTTGTGTCTACAGACCACATGCTTGTGCCTCCCATCAGTACCAAACCTCCAGAACATCTCCTGTTCACCCTAGCTTGTTCACAGCCTTCCTTACTCCACTCTCCAAGGACTGCTGAGGAGGTGAATGCAGCCTCAGGAGAGGATTAAGAGCACACGCACAACTTGAAATTATCACTACTGTGCATCCTCTGCTGACTGTTCTGAGCTGTACCCTTGACTCCAGCAGCCCTGGGCAGCTAAAGTCCAACAAAGCTTGTGATTGCTATCTGAATTGTGCTGGCTTAGTGAGAAGTAATGTCCGTAACACCTTTGGAACACATCGTGCCTGCATTCAGTTTTGGGGTCTGACTGGGCTTAGAAAACACAATTATCTCTGCTACAGAAAATAGGCTGGATGTCCATGGGGGAGATCCAGAAATTGTCAACAGAATCACAATTCATGAAAACTGCTTGAAGTGCTTCTAGCACAGGCTTATCTAAAGGAATTCCTAATGCAGCAACAGCATCACACTACCAGGATGCTGACCACCAGTAGAATGGGCTCAGGCAACTCCTCCAAATCTGAGAGAAGGCATGGAACTGAATACCCTTCCTGCAGAGGCTTACAGAAAGTGCTATGGCTTGCTGTGTGTCTCCATGGTGAGAACTAATCTGCAGACTGTAGTGCACATTCAGTACACAACACAAACACAGTCACTCTGTGGGACCGTCGCAGAGCCATGTGCTCTTTTCAATAAGAAAACTCAAGGACTGAGGGGACTTTGCTCCCATGCTCTGTTACAAACCATGGTGCAGCACTGAGGCTCTGGGACGGGATTTGCAGCTCACTCAGACAAAGCAGAACCACTCAGGCCCATAGCTGGGTCATGTTCTCAGTTTGCAGATGACTGTGCTGTAGCACTAAGGTGCCCTGTGTGCTCTGAGCATTGCAGAAGGGACATCTGCTACCCTACATGGAAAGCAACTCTTTTTTCTACACTTCTCTTAAAAGTTTCTTTCTACTTGACTCCATAACCAGTGGCCCACAAACAGTCCTGATTTTTCAATATCCTTTAATTACACGTGTCAGGTTATATGTAAATTTTCTATCATCATTTTGCTTTCTTTTTTTTCCCTCCTGGATAGGTTGGTTGGTTTTACAGGCAAGTTTAACCCCATCCAGTAGCAAAGTATTACCTGTGTGCTCCTTCCACATAAATCACAATAGAATCAGTCACTGCAGTCGACAGTCGATAGACGACAGCTGGAAGAGTGCTTATGAAAAACCCAACCTTGAAGCTCAGTCATGTTTTCTCTCATCTTGGGTGCTAAGCTCTCTTGGGAGCTTAGCACCCAAGTAATACCAGAGAAAACAAAGCATCCCTTACATCACAGTAGTGATATTCTTACCTGCAAATTGAAACACTGCTTGTCATCAGCTCTGAGTTAAGATGCAGCTCAAGTTGAAACTTAATTAGACTCAATTAGAGAGGTGGTAGCTTATAACAGGTTTTTATTCTTACAGGGTTCTTAGGCACTTCCAGTGAGAAACAGAACAGTGGACATTTGGGGAACATCAGCAAACCTGGAATAATTCCACTGGATTTCAGTCCTTAAATCTCAAAGTAGGCTGGCCACTCGTGTCAGACTTCCTTAAACTCTTTGGCCATGTAAAGCAGTCACATCATATTACAACGGGGGTTGGGCTGATCATTCAAATGAATTAACTTGGCCTGAAAATTAATGACCTACAGTTTCTTCTGCCAGAAACGTTAATTATTAGCAGATTGCAATCTGCTTGATTTTTGCTCCCTTTACCACCTTATAAAAAAATCCTGTCCACAGCTCTTCCTTCACTACAGCTGTTGAGATCTGAAGCTTGAGCAGCACAGGTCCTACTGCACAGCTGTGATCAAAGTCACTGGCACAAA
Organism: Callipepla californica brunnescens; assembly: GCA_023055505.1. NCBI lineage: Eukaryota > Metazoa > Chordata > Aves > Galliformes > Odontophoridae > Callipepla > Callipepla californica. The sequence continues at coordinate 58,853,173 of JALIRH010000003.1, read as the reverse complement.
GGAGACAAGTCTACAGTCCCTGGGTCACCTAGGGCAGCGTGGTGTGTCAAACCCTGCTGGCAGCTAGACCTCCACCCCACTGCTCACTTATTCCAACTAGCTGGAGGGAGGAGAGAATCAGAGGGCAAAAGTGACAAAACCATGTGAGTTAAGATAAAGATAGCTTAATTACTGGATAAAAAGAAGAAAAACAAAACAAAAGAAACAAGTAATGCAAAGCCCATCAGTCGCTTGACACCTGCAGGATAAAACTCAGATAGCCTTTCCAGTTCTTCCCAGTTTTACTGCTGAGTAACATTATGGTATGTGATATCCCTTGGGTCTGTTTGGGTCAGCTATCCCAGCTGTGTCCCCACCCAACCTCCTACCCACCCCCAGCCTGCTCCCTAGGACTGCAGAGTGAGACCAAGACTGCCCTGAAGCTGTGCAAGCACAACAATCATGAAAACATTGTTGTCTCTTTTCAACACTGTTTTGGTCACTAAGACACAGCACCACACAGGCTGCTGTGATGAAAATCAGCCTCACTCTCTCCAGATTCTGTACAGACAGATAGAAAAGTTCAATGGGGCTGTCAGTCCATTGCCAACCCTACTGCTACAAACAACAAAAACAAATACATTGATCTCTCTTTGTTTAAATCCTTCAGACTTATACAAATTTTGAGAATCTGAGAAAGGAAAATGAACCCAAGTCAACCCAAGAAGCAGTGGAAGGGTTCAGTGCTCAGGACCTCAACCACAGTCTTCATCCATTGGCCCCATTTTCCTGTTGCCACATACAGTGATCAAAGACACCTGAATTCAGCTTCCTTCTCTTTACTACTAAATTATTACACCTGCATGTTTTAAGCCATTGATGCTTTATGTTGTTATTTTATGGTACTGCTCTGGCACATGAGAGAGGATGAGAACGAAGTATCTGGAAGTCAGATAAACAACAAGGCAGGAACTGTAAGACTTCCCCCAGCCCAACAACAGCCATGTAAATTTGCTCTCACTGGAACACAAATCTCCTTCAGGAAGGGAAGGCTAATGTGCTTCATGTTGTGTTTGCATAACCTCACTGGGCTCCTCAAAAGGCAGTGGTAGTTTCAGCCTTAAGTTTCTTGTTCTGAATCTAATTTTCCCAAGGGTTTTCCCCAAGGCCCAAGAAGTGACTCATAAGAGCTTATAATAATAATAAAAGAGAAAAAAAAAACATTTCACAAAGCCTAACATCCAGGATTAGAACCGTATTTCCTGCTTTATCTTACATTAGTTCAAATCAATGCAACATGCTACCAAAAAACATTACTACCAAACATCATTATGGCTTAAGAGGTATGAAGCTGTGATAATAAATGTCTAGGGAGTTAACAAATATGAAGTGAAAATACTCATCTGTCTCTGGTGAACTTTAATAAGTTTTTTAATAAGTTAAATAAACCTCAAAGGGTGAGTTGGATTTCAGCAGCAGTTAACCTTTCCCCTGACACAACGCAGGGTCTTCTTGTAGAGATGCTAAGCAGAAGAACTGGTAAATGCTCTGTTGTGGCTAACTTGGGAGCTTGCCAGTTCATCGCCTGCTTAGATTAAGTTTCCCAGGAATCAAGGTAATACTTCAGGCTTCTCTGAAAACCTTGGTGATCCATAGGGCCAATTTCATTAACCTGGACCATAAAACACACTGTAGCCTAAGGCTTACGGCTAGCGAGATTTGCGAGCCAAAATCACCCACAGCTCCCTACATCTAGTCTTAGCTGAATAGTGCAGCTTACTGGTAGTGGGTGCTGTACCTGATGTCACCTTCTCTACTGTTTGCTGTCCACTGTCCCAGAGAAGTTATCACCATAGTGCAGTTTTGGAATAGAAGGGGCTTAGTATAGTATTCAGGTTTCACAAAATGTGAGATAGTTCAAACAGTTTCTTTCTAGAATACGTCCCTGCAGCATGAGTCTATGCATTCAAGCACTCAAGTCTGGTGAGGTAGCTATTTCAGCTAAGGCAAAAAGGAGCATTACCTGTTCAGAGAGTTTAGGCTGGCAGCAGAAGAGGTGTTTTTGTCCCAGGTGGACAACCATGAAGCTAGACAGGCTGAAGCTCTGGTTCAGAGTGTACCCACGGGGTGCTGGACTTCAAAACTGAAGCCATATAATTCAGCTAAAGGCTGGGTCAGCTGCAAGGCAGCAAGCAGCATTTTGGCACCAGCCACTTGGTAAACCGAGGCTGCAGGCCGGCACAGGTGTGAACTCATTAAGCTGCAAGCTCTTGGGAAGTGCTTTTCCTTGCAACTGCTAGACAGGGAATTATTACAGCTTGGCTGTCATCGCCAGTGTGAAAAGTAGGTGTGATATTTCCTGGTTCAATTAAGTAGGAACCCTGGTGGAATGAGTCCATTCCATTTTAAGTGCTTCCCCTTTCTTTTGCAAAGTGGTGACATGGAAACAATGCAATCTACCACTGCAAAATGACAGCTTACTCCAGCCCTTCCTAACAGAAGCCCTTGAGGCTCACACCAAGGGAGCTTGATTAGGTTAGTAATCACCACAGCACATAGAAAGCATTTATACCCTGAGATGCACTGTAAATAAAGAGTTATGCTGGTTCTGCCTCTAAAGCCAGGGAGATTTAAGCAATACGGCTTTTTTTCAGTGCTGAGGGAGGTGAAACTGAGGCAGTAAAATCCTGAAAGCCAGCAATTAATCAAGAGGGGATGCTGAAAGCACTTGAGGGCTCAAAGCTTGCAATGTGTAACCTGTAGTTTGTAGCATGGGGACCAAAGGACAGGATTTTCATTAAACCTGAGAGCTTTTAGGGGCACAAACTCTATTTTTTTCAAGTGATGTTGACAGTCCTATAGAAGTTCTCTCCACGCAAGAGCTGTGTGTGCTCTTGGTGCTTCACAGCCTGCTGCTCTGGGGGATCTGCAGGTTTTCTCCCACTTCTGAGGCCTCTTCTGTGGTCTTCCATCTCCTATGGCAGACACCCCCAGTCTCTCAGAGCCACAGCACTCGACCATTAGTTAATAATTTATCTAATTACTAATTTATCAAAACCCAAGGAAATAATTTCTGCCAAATCATTTCTGTTGAAAGAATTCAGGTGAGAGTTGCTTTGTGATCCAGGGCTCACTGCTCACAGGTTTGAACTGTAGGAGCCCTAAATCCTTTCTTCTGTCTTTCAATTCTGGCACTACAAGATATTTGGGAAACAAAACCTGGTAATTCCTTCACCTGTCCCTTATTTTTCAGTGCAAACTCTAGTTTTAGTTTCCCCCTCCATTCTTTTGGCAGTGAAACACCATAGGGGTCCCTTCCTCTGCAGTCAGGAAAGTGGTAAACACAAATATGACACCATTACCTGAAATTACCAAAAATATTATTTTTATGGAAGAAGAGTTAAAATGTAACTTATTCCAGATGTGAAGCAGCAAGAGAGACATAGTGAGATTATAGGGGAGTTTCAATGACTGAGATTCACCCATGGCCTTCAAAGAGCAGAAATAATTCTCCTCCCAGCTTCACTGTGGTTTGTATCCTTTCATCTCACACACTGAATCTTCTGTTTGCTTGGACTTCGGATATTCAGTCATCCCAGTTAGCACAGAGTTAGGACAATTCTGTTACCTGCTGGTTTGATCCTGGCCATAAACCAAAAATGATTGTCCTGTCTGTGTCTATACATATCTGTGGATCAGATTCAAATCTGAAAGTGCAACACAGCTCCACTCAGACTGCTATCAGAAGACAAACTCAATCACAGCAATATAAAGTGCAAGATAACTCAACTTTTTCCACTTGTTCCCAGGCGACATATCTTAGCATCCCTTGGCACATCCCTCCTTGTGCACTTGCCTCACCCCACAAAGTTATGAAGATGCTTGTTTTGCCATGTCCAAGTCTCCTTTGGGTCTCCAAGGCTCTTCCATCTGTTCTTCCAGTGAGATTAATAAATACTATACACACTGAACTTCTGCAGGGCTTATCACAGGAGCCCCAGTGTCCTTCCAAATTTTTCCATTTTGGTTTCTTGCCATCCCTTGTTTTGTAACACATGACTGCCAACAGACCAATAACACCTACGTGCCTTGCAATCAGCGTTTGTTCTTCAACCTGCAGCGCCATGCTTTTATTTGATTGATTTCTCTCCTGTCCCATAATACACAAGGCTCCCCAATGGTTTTGGATTTGAGCTCTATCTGGTGGATCTTGGCTGTGTGAAGCAAGTTTTAGCAACCAGCCCAGCTGGGTAAGTACTCAAGCAGATCAAGACATCACCATGTCCCAGCGCTGACTCATGGCTGTGATCTCACAAGGGTTGATGACAAGCTCTTTGGTGCTCTCGTTTGTGTCCCCAACCGTTTCAGTGTCCAAACAGAAGCGTGAGGCTGTGTGCTCAAGGTGTGACCCAACTTTACCCCATTGCTGCTGAAAGACACACGAGAAGAGAAACAGATGTGAACAAACTTCCTCCTCTCCTCAATATGCTTTTACTAAGCTGGTTCAGCATCCAGAGACAGTTGTCACTGAGACTTTTTGGCCTGACACAAGGGAGCACAGGCTATGCCAATCAGGGGACATGCTGAGGCCTTCTTCCATCTGAAAACATTCATTTAAGCTCAGCCACTGCTTGGTGTTAGAAAGATAATGTATTACTAATGGCTTTTTCTCCAGGTCACTGGTTCAAATGCCAGCTCAATGATTAACTGCAGAGAAATGTTAGCCTCCGCTGGCTGACTGGCGGCCCATGTGGACTAAATTGCCAGTTTCAGTTTGACTTCTGCAGATAAGTATCCAGATCACCACCTTCACTAATAGACATCCATATCAACACACTCATTTAAGAGGCAAAGGGCTGAGCAGGCTAAAGACTGTGCTCCCATATTGACTGTACTTCCCTGAAGTCAGAGTACATCACAGTGATTTGATGTGGTGCAAGAAAGGGAACTTCAAAGAGAATGAGGGGTCAATGAAAGGGCTGACCTGCTTGATGTCGTTTTCTTTGCAAGGTGACAGGAGCACTGGGGAGCCAGGGAAGAGGGTGTACACAGACAAGCACAGCTGCTGCTGACGGACTTGGTGGTTGTATGTGTATGTCCATTCCTGCAAAGAGGAATAAAAAAAAGAAAGGAGATGAGAAATAGAGGTTGATTCTTCGTCAGCCTAAAAAGGAAATGCCATGGGTTGGATCCTTCCCCTTCTGAAAACCAAACAGAAAATTCACTGGCTTCAACAGGCACCAGGACAGGTCTCCAGGGATGCTCCAAGCCTCTCTATATCTGTAGATGTCACTGGCAGATTGCTGTACCAAAGCAGATGTCCCTGAAAGGTTCTAGGAGAAAACTGCTCACAAGGTAAAAGACTTAGTAGGCAGATGTGGGCTGTAGTTAGGGAGTGTGGCAAAAAAAAGAAAAGGAAAAAGAAATTGTACTAACCACACAAGATGCAATCATTTTTATTCCAGAGAAAGGCAGTAAAAATGCTTTGTTGGCACAAGGAGACAGGAGGTAACATACAGCAAATATCTGCAGTTTCTCAGGATTTTGTTTCCAAATGTCACAAATCTTATGGGTAAAGTTCCCCCTTATATCAGAAGAGTGGGATCTGCAAGCATCTGCTTATGGTAAGACCTAATTGGCGCCCAGTGGGTTACACAAACATTGTAAACTGTATTGCCCATAGATGTGAATTCCTGTGTGAAAATGTTACTGATGAGAGACAGAGAGAAAAAGAGCACCTTACAGAAGGAAGGAAATATGACTACAAGTCAACAACTTCACTGTACAAATGTTTGCAGCTCGCAGAGCCCCATTGAGCACTCCTGTATGGCAGTAGGCTGCAGAGTGCTCTCCCTGTGAGCAGGGGCACCTCTCTAGGTTATTCCTGGAATAAGTCCTGCTTCTTAGCCTACTTCGCCCCACCAACTATTAGAAATTGAGCCTGTCTTTCTGAACAGCCTGCCCACAGGTTTCTCAGCAAGAGCTGCCTAAGATTTCCTTACAGAACAAGCATTCATTTTCAGAGCCACATTCTGTAACTCAAGGGCCTTCTGGCAACTGCTTCTTCTTTGTCAGATGGAACAGAGTTCACCTGATCCTACAGAGAAGGCTTTCCAGACATCCCAACTGTGCATGCTGTCAGCTGCTGTGTGAACAGCCAGACTGGGAAATTGTGCCAGATTAGTCTCACATCTGTGAAGAAACAAGACTTAAGAGGTGAGCTCCAGCACCTGCTCTTGGTACCCGTGTTAATAGAACCTGCTTTGAAAACCTATTTTGCATTTTTAACCAATTGCTCATCATTTAGTTCAGACCATGGCTTGATAGCACACCTGTGGCTGTGATACTCTTCAGCACCAGCAAGAAACTTTTGTCTGCATTGGATTCCCCCCAAATAATTCAAGAATTGGATCCCCTGGCCTCTGTAACCTTGCTTCAGAGGCACCTCACAGAGGACTGCTTCTCCCAGAGGTTCTCCATGTCTAATTCCAGGCCAGGCTCTGCCTGTGCCATCCCATTAGTCATCTTGTCTCAAGGAAGGACTATCTTCTCATTCAACAAAGCTCCATGGGGTAAATGGGAGGTTTAACCACTCCTCCTAAGCTCTTCGTCCTAAGAAGCCAGGCCTACGAAGCTAGATATGTGCAACAGCATCAGCTGACATTGGATCCTCCACCCTTGCCCCCAGGATGTCCTGCTCCTGCTAACTCTTTTATCTAAACTGACAGAATTTCACAAAACTCCAGTCCTGTCTTAAATGTTCTATCCAGTTCTAATCGTGTCTTCTCACTTTTCAGCCCAAAATGAAAGCCAGAGAAAATAATGCTTCAAATTAAGAAAGTCTGGGAAAAAAAAATGAAATAAAATTAAAAGACACATATCCTGAAGAATGCATAAAAAACTTTGAGTTAAGATACAGGCAAATGGCTGTGCACATTTTTATCTCACCCCATCTCTTCCCTTATATCTGCCAGTCAGGATGAAAAATACTGCTTTTTTCCCCACGAGAAACTGCGGGTATCTCCTAAACTCTGTCCCACCAAGTGCTCCCATGGCCAGCACAGCAGTAAGAGTGGCAGAGTCTCTCTGCTGTGGTCAATCGGACAGCCCCAGGGTCGTCCTAAGAAAATAGTTGTTTAAGGAGCTAATGTGGTTCCAGGAGGGCAGGCCAGCCTGCAGAGTCGCCAGCACGGTTGTGAGCTGACCACTGACACAGGAAAACAGACATAGAGACCAACGTTTTCTGCCTTTTCAAAGACAAAGCAGCTTTTGCTGAAGTGGTGGCAGAGCAAGGAGTAAGAGGGTGCACTGGGAAAGCTGAGCTACCAGCTGCACAATGCAGCCAGCAATTCTCTGAAGCCTCGGCTAACACTAACCCATATCTGAGGCATGTGACTCTTTTTCAAGGCTTTAGCATCATTCGAGCAGGCACCTGTCACTGCTATTCTGCATCATTCAGAAACGAGGAAATTATTTTAAAATGTGACCTTTGGCAGCCCCTAGGCCTAACAAGAACTAATGTGGGCCCTAAGAAAACACTTTGTTCTCTTTTTTCTATCAGCAAACTTGCCCCTAAAAACATGATTAACTGCTCTCATTAGCTCACATCTCTTGCTGTAGGTATTAGGGATGTGCCATCAGGTGGAAGCAAGCACATTGTTGCCTATTCAACTATTTCATGGCACCCCCAAAGGAGCAAGCACACGTGCCCGCTCTTGGCTCTAACACTTCCCAGAATATGGTTTGGAGAACACATGCTGATTCAAAGAGCTTTTTCTTGTCTCAGTGAAACTGAAAAAAACCAAGATCATCCTCATTAAATTCTCAATAGTTTAATGGGCAATCTAACACTGAGAGAACACAGACTATGAAGTTATAAATACTATTGCAATTCAGTCCATTTTGAAAGAAATTAGGCTGAAAGATGAGAGAAAATTATAGTTCTCTTTGTTTCCCTCTGATCTCTGCAGATGGGCAGCAGCAGGAGCTCAGCTCAGGCTAGCATAGAAATAGGTGGTCCAGCCTGTACTGGGGCTTCTGTCCCAGCTCCTGCTGCTGCCCAGGGCCTCCAGCAAAGAGAGCTGGATTACCAAGGTTGAATGGCATACCCTCTGACAGCAGAGTGATCCTCCAACAGAGATTTAGCAAACTGAGGGAATCACCTTGGATCTGCCACAGATTTACATAACTGTAGGGTTTAGAAGAGATCTCTAGAAGTCATCAAGACCAGCCCCTCTGCTAAAGCATTTTCCCTATGGCAAATAGGGACTGTCCCAAAGAACAGTGACAAGGAAGTCCCAGCTCTGACCAGCTCTTGCATGCTTGACCTCAAAGACCGACTATCCAAATGGCCAACCAAAAATGTAAATGGAATTTTTCTCTTCTTATACATAGACAGGTGAGATACAAAGAGATTAAATGACTGTCCTACCATCTACAGGAAGCCTATACTTTCACAGAGCCTGACGCTCCAGCCTTCTCACCTGTGCTGTTGTTGATGTGCCTTTGCTGGTGATGCAAGGATTTAAGCTCAAGATGGGCAGCTCTTGGTCTTCAGACTTGTGTGACTCCAGGCAGTTCTGTCTTTGCCTGATAATCCCAGTCTGATACAGCAATTCCTCAGGAATCCTGTGGGAACAGTGTGAAAACAACAGCCCTACTCCCCCTGGCAAGTAGTGTGCTCCAAGGGAGTGGGATGAGGAGAGTGTTGCCATCCACCTTGGAAAACCATAGCTAATACTGCTTTTGGAAATCAGGGTCACAAACAAACTACATTACATCATGAACAGGCAGCGCTGAAAACTAAGACAAAATTCAGCATGCCCTGCTGTGAAACCCATGGGAGGAGGAGGGGTGCCTGTGTTTCTGGGCTGGAGAGAGGTGTGGGACCAGAGGGAAAAAGAGCATTCTGGGGCAGAGGGAATGGGGCTTCCTGATAGAGATTGGACATTCATACCGAAGTTCAGGGTAAACGTTCTCCAGGTACCACTTGAAGCTGTGGCATTTCAGCCTCTTCCGCAGCTCCACTCTGCTCTGGATGCTGTGGGGGGATAATATTGTGAAGGTACAATGAAGATCATGAGGGTGAAACCCAAGACCCCAAAATCCAACTGTTACACACAGGTAGCAAACACAAAAGCATCAGCAGCACTATTTCCTGCCGTCCTCTGTATGAGCTTGGTTCGTGGCTTTGATCTCTATCTTTTTGGAGGTCTCACTTGGTAAAATGTCACAATGACACGCTGCCATTTTAACAAGGAGCACGGAGTTTAGGCAATGAAAAAGTCTGTAGAAAAGCACAGCTATTTAAAAAATGATTAGTAACCAATCTGTGCTATCTACTATATGCAATAAAGGCATTAATTTAATACAGCAATGTGCTAGGAAGTTAATATATGCTATTATAAATTACTCTTAGTTTATAGAACTACAGAAGGCCTTGAACCACAGGAGCACTTAAACACACCTTTCAGTCACTAATAGTTAATCACATGGTGATATAATTCTTGTGTTAATCAGGGCTAAATTTCTGCTGCTGGGATATCACACTGCAGAGAGCGACATTTCCCAAACTTCAGCTTCCCTTTGGGCCAGCTGAAGCTGGTATGGAGTTGGTGTGACCTCCACTACCTTCCTTTTGCATAGCTTATCTTCACTACACTCTCATTTGTACAATGACTGGGACAGAGCTATTACTTCATCCCATGCTGAGTGATGGGAAGAGGATACAAATTCAGAGGAAATAGGTTAGTCTCTAGGATTGCAATTTATAAAGCCTGGAAATGGAAGACTAGCCAGAATGAATTATGATTGGGATTTGGGCTCTGCTGAGATCCAAAGGAAATTTTTTAAGGAGAGAAAGAACGTATGAAAATAAGAAATAAACATAAACACTTACATTTTTCCTGACATAGAGACATTTCTGTCTGTTCAAAGGATGAATGGTGAACTCCCTGAATACAGAGGACTTACTCCTTTCCAATGAAGCCTTGGCGGCTCCAAAATCTGACTATTTTCTTGCCTCTCAACTGCTAGCAAGAACTCTGGACTTTCCCCCAAACTCTGCTTTGGGATCTGAAGTAATTGTACCTAACACCAAGGGCAGGATGTGGGCAGAGGAGGATTGCCTTCTCATGACTTGGTTCACTCATCAGAACAAACTAGTACCGCATACAAACTACCTGTTTATAAGTTTCATCGCTCTGTTCATTAGCTTCTGCCTACCATAATTGTTCAATTGAGCATTACTGCAGAAACAACACAGGCAGGTTTCCTGCAGCAGGGTGATGGCCCCATGAGCCCCCGCTGCAGTGGGCAGGGCAGGCAGACACTTACTTTCCGTAAGGCCTCCCCTGGGCCGCGGGACGGGCAGCATAGTAGTACTGCTTGAATTCATCCATCCACACCTCTGCAGTGCGCTTGGTGTTTCTGAAGGAGGCAATGAAAGACAGGTGATGCCAAGGAAACCTCTGGATACCCACACTTTCTAAAAGGCATCAACTCTTCCACAAAAACCCTCTTCTCCCAGCCTCAGCTTTGTCTTTGGCTTCATGCAAACAACCTGTCCAGCCCTTGCTACCAGAGAAGTTCCCACTCCTTCCCATTTCTGCAGGCACCACACCTAAGCTGCCACATCTTGGGTGAGGAATTCACCATCTCAAGGTCCGATGGATTTCCTGCATCCATCAAACTCAGAAGTGTGTTTTCTCTTAAGCACCATCTTCCAGACAGGCAGGCTTGAGGCTGTATTTTGTGAATGGGGTTGAGCTTTGAAAAACCAGTGTGAGATTTGCCAAAGATCAAAACCAGATATATCATTTGTGTCTTTCCTGCAGGGGCTCTCCTGCTTTTCACTGCTGGATTTCACTGAGATAGATCTCAGCTCAAGTTTACGAAGCACGGATTTTCTGCTGACTTCAAATGGCTCTAACTCTCCTTTCAGATGGTTTTGTTTCTCTGTGCCTATCCTTCCATCTCTCTTTGCATCAGGGAAGTCCTCCCCTAGCCACTGTCTCTCTATGAGCTTTACCCACCACACAACAGGGCTGTGGGTGCATGGGGAAGGCTCTGCTCTACCTGAGCAGAACAGGATGAACCACACAGGGATCCAGTTAGATGCTGAAGTCAGAACTGTCCCTTGAATTGAGGAAAGGGCTGTGTGGAAAAAAGATCAGCATCTGGCAGAAAAGCGGGGATATTTTTTGTTAACATCACTGTTAAAAATAATACCATGGAGCATCAGGTTGCCAGAAGCTGCTTCTCCACTCAGTCTATTATATTACTGCACTAAGTTTAAGTCTGAGGGATGTCATAAGGTTAACTCAGCTCTTAAAACCTACAGATACATTTTTCCAGACTGCTTTTCAATCCCTTTCTGATCCATGGTGCTTCTCATTCTCCTGCAGTTTAAATGCTCTTGTTCAAGAGATGGCTAAGTCACAGTGCCTACATCTGGATCTAGTGTTCCCCACAGCTCAGGATACTTCTGTCTGCCTTCCTGATCTCACAAGAGCTTACAGGAAACACGGGAATAAACACCAAGACTTGCACCTCGATGTTGATTCAGGCTTACCCAAAGCCCACATCCAGGCTTCTCTGCAAGAGTCTTCTTTCAAAACTAAAACCAAGAGATTTGTGCCGTTCTCCTACCCTGTGCGCCTCATTCTTTCTGAAGTGAGGTGACAGGGTCCTTCAGCTTGCCCAGCTGAAGAGTCCCCATTCTGCCCCAAACACTGCTGGAAATGTTCTAGTAGGTATAACTGGGAAGCGCTCTTTGCACTCCTCCCATGTTGATGTTATAAGGAAATTATGGGTAAGCTGCAGAGGGACCAGGTCAGTGACAACCCTGCTGCAACACCTTAAGTCCTCGTAAATCCTGTTTGCTCAGTGAAACACCAGGAAATTGACTCTAAAAGGAACACCTGGTGTGTAAGTAGGTACAAATGCAGTTTATCTGGGAAAGAACTCTGCATTATGTCTGAGTGCCCCCAGTGTTTTTCTCTGACCTCTGCTTAAGCAACAACCTTCATCCACAAGCTCCAAAAGGGGAGAAAATCCTTCCTGTGCTAAGAAACTGCTCCCCTTGCCTGCTCTTTTCAGGATTTTGGTCTGTTTCAGCTACTCATTTCAGCACCGGATTCAGTCTCTGTTCCTGGGTGTGAGGCCAGGTCCCTTCCAGCTGGGAGGTGCAGCCCGTCACGCTCCTACTCAATCTGTCTGCTCCTTTCCAAGAGGCACCGGGAGCCATATTTTCTGGTTCAGCTAAGTCACGCTCAGCCCCAGGCTAAGGTCACTGGGTACTGACAGACATGGTTGGCAGCCTGATTTCAGGGCATTATAAATGTTTTCCTATGACCTTAGTGTCGAAAACATTTGCTGCTGCAGTAGCTAGGGCTCAGGGAGCTGCAGAGCCTGTCCCTTCATTTCTGTGGTGATGAAAGGAACCACGTAAGTGTCCTACTTCTGTCATATTCTCAACACTCCAGAAATCCTAAGGGAGACAGTTGTACCAGCTCACTATGGCTCATGAGATTCCTGCCCATGGGTATTTCACATTTTTTCAATCAAACTTTCCTCCCCCCCAACCCTGCAAGGCAGCAGCTTATTATTCCTCACAAAAATGAAGCAGGCCCCAGACACCCACTTGATGTACGTATTGGCGTTCCCCTCTGGAAAGACATATGGATGTTTCTTCCGGAAGACGTGTCCAACACGGCTGCAGGGGATGATTTCCAGGCTACCTCCACACATCCACACACGGAAGGAGATTTCTACAAGAGAGACAGATTGAGCGTTTTGTGTTTCTGCCATAGAACCATTAAGGTTAGAAAAGACCACTACAATCACCACGTCCAACTGTTGACCTATCACCACCATCCCTGCTGACTATGGTCCTCATTACAATATCTCCATGATTCTTGGACACCTCCAGGGATGGTGACTCCACCACCTCCCTGAGCAGCCAGTGCCAATGCATTACCACTCTTATCGAGAAGAAATTATTCCTAACATCCAAACTGAACCTCCCTTGGCACAACTTGAGTCCATTCCCTCTTGTCCTACAGCAGTGGGTCATTATCTTTATGACTGTAAGGATGGTTGTACAAAGTGAACAGCACTGAGCATCCATCACCTGCCCCCAAAAGAGCAGGAGCTTACCCTGCCCAGCACATATGGTAATGTTGCAGATCAACAAGATGCATGCGTTTGCAGGAGCTGAGGTCAATGACAAGAAGGATTATTCAAAAAAAAATTCAGACAAATTGTCAGTATGGGTGACATCTCCTGGTGTTCCCAAGCTACTCCCTGGCTGTTCAGTGGGGCCCTGTTGGCGGACACCTTGCCTGTGGCATGATCCATGATCGACACCAAAAGTTACAGGCTCCTGGCAGGGAGCTGGATGAGATCCCAGCTGCAAGGTGGCACAGGCAGCAGAACGGCTGCTCTACAGGGTCCGTCTGGTCCCAGCAGCAGGGAAGCTATGAATCTGCAGCTGTATCATCAGACAGTCATACTTAGAACCAGCACGGAGAAGAAATGAAACAGAAAGATTTCTGCAGCTCCGTATATCCTGTTTTGTGATCTGTTGGCAGTATAGAGCTATATGAAGAAAATGTCTGCTCCAAAGCCACACATTCCTTTCCACCACATGATGCAACATAGGATGAGCGATAGCCATGCATAAGGAGCACTGGACACACTGCTGGGATTGAGATTCCTGGAGAGAACTGCTGATGTCCCAGGGAGCTGGCTGCTGTTGGAGACAAGCAACAAGCAGAGATGGGTAGGGGGTCAGAGGCAGCATATCTTTATGTCAGCAGTTCCTTTCTTGGATGATATTTTTGGGCCATCAACCCAGTGGGGGAGGCGGGAGTGCTGCCGTCAGTCCTTGCCTGGTTTCCTTGGAGGAGCAGATGCTTTGGGTCAGACCAGTGGCAATACACCCACTCAAAGAGAAAAAGGATGGGGAAGAGAGAACCGACTGAGCAATGAGGTATAAATAAATAAAATATGCTGGAGGAAAAAGGTGTACGAAGCTAACAACAGTGCCAGGCAGCGGGTGGGATACTGCAAAGCGGCAGCATCTGTTCCCTTGGATGGCTGACAGCACTGCTATGTGTGTTGGGAAAGAAGATTTTGCCTTCCTTGCTAGCTGTACTCCCCAGAGGTGTGAGCTATTAAAGCCAGATTTGGATCTGCCTCTCTGACATCAAGTGTCTCCTCCTCCTCTCAGAGGCAGTCTATTGCTCTGATCTGCAGCACTGCTGCGGCTGCAAAGTGAAAACAGTCCGGCCTGATCCAGCTCTTAGCAATCCAGGATAAGGAGCCATGATTACCCTGACACCAATCTGCATCGTGCCCTTATGAGTTACTGATGCAGGCAGACTGAAAACTCAGGGAGGGGCTGATGCCCCAGTTCATGGCTTTGAAGTGCTATGTATCATCAGACATTGGAATAAGACACATCTTAGCTTTATTCTCTAAAAAATAAGATCAGGAAAGAACAGAGGACTATGTGCAGTGTGCTCTCATCTGCTGGTAACACTAAAGCTGAGAACTCTGTGGTTCAGGGGATTCCCCTATAGAAAATCAAAGTAGTATGGAAGGCAGGGAGTCCTAAGCACCAAGCAACTTCTCAGTTCCCACTGCTCATGGTTGTAGATCTCTTACCCATCTGAGTCTGCAAGCTATGAATGTAATTGAGGGAAACCATGCAGAGAACTCAAAGCAAAGTCCCAACTGACATCACATCCACCTGGCATGACTCTGGATGTAGAACCAACCCCGCAAGGGTGCAGGAAGAAGGGTGACTCACCAAAGTTCTCCCCACCCCAGATGTCCATGGCGTTGTCATATTTCCCCAGGTGGTTGAACCAGGCTTTATCGATCACAAACAGCCCCCCAGCAATGATGGGAGTCCTGCAGAGTTGGGAAAGCAAGAGGAGACACTCACATACGACTGCAGTGTCTGGGTGTATAGAAGAAGCTCTTCCATTTGCCTCTTCTTCCATCATCAGGACATTAACTGTGTATTTCCTTCTTACCAAACGAGAACAATAAACCTCAAAAAAACATTGGAGCCTTTCTTTCAGCTACCTCAGTATTTTGCTGTCAATCATAAATAGCCTGGTATTTAACGACTGGCTAATGCACCCATCAGCACAACTCCTACAAGCCTCAAGTTCACAGCCCTGATTGCAGGCTTCAGCATCAGAAATGCACTTAATGCTTGGGGGGTTATTCACATGATGGTACTCTCAAAGGCTTTTTTTTTTTTTTTTTTTTGCCTGCAGCCAGCCCATTAAGACACAGTTCCAGAGGGGAGGGAAGGACAGAGCCAGCTCAGAAGGGCTTTTTAAAAGCCATTGCTAGCTGTTTGGTCTGTGTTTCAAAACAGGGCTATTTTTTACTCTTTGGATTAGCTAGGAAAAGCTGTGCTGAGATGGCACAGGGGAGGAGGGGAGGGCAGACCCAGAAGAGACTTGCCCTTTGCTGGGACAAGCCCTATCTCATGGGACTCATCTCATGGGACACAGCCACAGGCACCCAGGATGCCTTAGTGCAAGACTGCTGCACCCAAGAAGTCTCTGTAGTACCCTGCATGGGTAAAGCAAGCTAGGCTTTGCTTTCTTGTGAGCTTCCTGGAGCCCTGAGCACCCCAGCTCCAGATCTTCCCTCTGCCATACGCCACAGCACTTCACAGCTGGGGATACAGGCACTAGGGCTTTGCTTGGGACGAGATGCCTGTCCTGACCCACATTCCTCTTTTCCTCTCTTGACTTACTTAATAGGTTTGGTAGGATCAAGTCGCTTTGCTTTCTGCTCTGGAGAAAGCTGCTCCCATTTGAAATGCAGGCTCCAGTCAAAACCTGAAACCAATGCAGAGAAATACCTTAGGGAAATTAGAAATGGGCATGGACTAGGAAGCAGTTCAATCCCTTAGGCTACAGAATCCATGTTGGTTGAAATATTTTCTCCACTTTTAAATGTCTCAAGCCAAAGGAGATATAGCTCTTGGGGGAAATGTCCAATGACTAATGTATTTTATACTGCATATGAAACAGAAACAACGCTTTGCATTACAATTGCAAAGTCAAGCTGACCAAAAGCAGGAAAAGTCAGAATTAAATCTGCTGATGAAACCTTGCTCTTAGAAGGTTTCCTTGTCCACCCATGCACACAGATGCACACTGTCATGGATACTGCATGCTACAAATAGCACAAGCATACTAATAAATGCTACAGTCGCATCCTCTGTTTGTTGCCTAGAAATCCCCCATTTCCTCAGCATCTGTGCTTTCAGCGCTGCAAAGGGTGGTTTTGACATGACCCTTTATCCTGCCTGATTACTTTTTCCACTGTAGCAAACACCAATCCTCACACCACTTCTAAGCCAGCCTGAAAATGGCACAGGGAGCACTGAAGAGTGCAGATGCTCCTTGAGCAGGATAGCTGGAACCCACAGGAGAGAGCAGAGCCCCACTCATGCTATGGGACAGAGCCTGTGGTGTTCACTCACCACCTCTGAGATCTGAGGAAGCTGCCACGTAGGCAAAAGTGTCCAAGTTGATGATGTCAATAACAGGGCTGACCACTCGTGTTGGGTCCTGGAAAGCAGAAACAAAAGGATCTGTGACTTCAGAACACCTCTTCTAAATACCTATTACTAAATTTCAAAAGTCAGGTAACAAACAGGCATTAGAAATTATAGGTTAAAAGACACCTGGCCAGGCAGCATAATCACACTGTGCGTAATCATAGGAAATTTTTAAACATGCAAATTAAGGGTCCACAGTTGTAGTTTTGCCAGAGGTGTGAAAGGGTTAAAAAAACAAACAAACAAAAAGACAATAACGCAGAAACAACTGCAAGTTACTTTAAATAGTTGGTGGTGATTTAATTAACATCTTGTCGTGGACAAAGAAATTATACAAACAGTTACGAACAAAAACAGCTATGGGAGGAAGACTGACAGCTTCGGCTGGACTCTTATCTCCCTTTTCCTTTTCAAAAATCCCACACTCCAATTATACCTCAAACTTCAAGCTCCTACCCTCAACAGATCAAAATGCTTTTCATAGCCATGCAAAGGAAAGCATTTGAGCACACATAGTCTTGCTCTTACTCTCCAAAAAGGCTTTTTTTAAAAAAATTGCTCCTAACAGAAGGCACCTGAGTGCAGCTAGAGGAAGAAACTACCCAACGCCATGAGCTGTGCTGGAGACTTAGAATCATAGAGTCCTGAATCAAGGGATTGCTTGGGTTGGAAGGTACATTAAAACCCACCCAGCCCCAGCCCCTGCCCATGCTCACCTCCATTTTCAGTTCTGCTCCTAATCATTACGTGACACAACCTCTTACTGGAAAATCCCCTTTACCTTCTGACCACCTAAAATACTGCAATGGTTTGACTTTCAGCCCTCTCCATGATTCACTTTCCCTGCCACATAGTGAGGACATTTATATTTGCTCACAGTCCATGAAGGTGTCTCTGATCCTCAAACAAAAAGCACTGTGTGCTCAAGGAGCACAGTGCTGCTGCTGTTATTTATTTGGGGCTGAACACCAGATCTTAATATACATAGCTTCAACCTTCTGGTTTTCACTTGCTCTGTAGTTTAGGATATGCTGCCATACTAGGACATGTTAGTATCTACAACACCCAAATCTTCAATCCTTTTTCACATGAAGCTCTCAAAAACCTGAGAATGCATTTTTTTTCAATGTATATTTCACACAAAGAACATTATGAAACTAAACAAACAGCACAAAATTCTTTAAACTTCCAGTTTTGAGGTATGCTTATTGATTCATACCATAAAAAGACCGTAGGCTCAATAATTATAGTTTTAACCAAGTTATTCAGTTGAAGTGTGACGTTAATGGCTTCAGATATATTTGTTCCCTAAGTGAAAACAAGAGAGATGTGCCCACACACTCACAGTCTTGTGCTCATAAACATGTTTTTGCAAAAGAGCCATGGCTGCTGTGGCTTCCTTGGACATGCATCATGCTGAGCACAGACCTGCACACCTCTGGAGGAGGCACATCCCTACTCCTTCACTCACTCTCAGGCTTTCTCTCTTCTCTTTGCCCAAGAAAGAAAAAGCAAAGCAGCTCGCAGGGCGGCTGGTGATGGGGAGAGCATTGTATGCCCTCAAGGTGGTTACTGCTGCCTCACTTGAAACTCCAGAGCCAAGCTGACTCGTCCTACCTGTGACTTGGTAAGAAAATACCCCTGGTAAACAAGGCTTATCCTCGTCGCAGCAGGGACCCGTCTCTTGGGCACAGCCTGAAGGTGGCAGCAGTAACATGTCATACAGCTCATTGATCAGTATTTAACCCTGGTGGCAAGGACAGGTGCAGTGGGGTTGTGCAGGAGGAAAGCAAGGATCTGCTGCCCTCATCCTGCTGCA
Organism: Callipepla californica brunnescens; assembly: GCA_023055505.1. NCBI lineage: Eukaryota > Metazoa > Chordata > Aves > Galliformes > Odontophoridae > Callipepla > Callipepla californica. Next base: position 58,834,778 of record JALIRH010000003.1, on the reverse strand, counting down.
TCTACAAGCTATTAAAAAGCAAAGAAGCAGGACTAAAGAGAAGCAAAACGCCCTTTCAGAAATACTTTCCATGCTGGCTGTCAAGCGTGATGGCACCACTGCTGCTGCAATACATCAAAATCCCTGTAGAGAAGTTGCATGTGGCATCTAGATTCACACACCTCACAAAACTGTGTGGGAAAGTACTTCTGCTAGTTTTCAAGTTGGGTTTCACGGCTCACATCCTTGTAATTGCACAGTTGTGACCAATAACACAACAATGCCATTCTCATTCCCATACCATTTACCAGCAGAACGATGGGACTGAGGTTGGGACCTGTCCTGTGCAATGGGGGCCAGCAACACCAACAACCCTTGCCCAACAATAGGCCACAATCTGGTGCTGTTCATGTTTCTCCAGAACCCAGTGCCTTGACTTCCTTCCTTGCTTTATCCCTTTGCTCCTCACTGTCCCTACATCAACACTATTCACACACTGTAAAATTATTGAGTAGCTAATACTAGCAATCAGGGGCAAGAACTGGAGAAGCAATGGAGGAATAAGGCACAGCAAACAGACAGGACCATCCATCCATGCCACAGCTAGAGGTTTCCTCATACTCTGTCATGCCCGAGGCTGCCAGCACAAGGCTCATGCTGATTTGAGTGACAAGGCACCACTGAGCCTCTCCGTGCACATCCAGCTAGCACTGCCATCTCAGTGAAAGGCGAGTCTCATTGTCTGCTCTGAAATCAGCAGAATTTAAATCCTATTAAATCAATTTATTAGTGCTTAATTTGCATGAAATTAAATTCGGCCCCTATTCAAGGAGCCGTCACTCCTTTAAATCATTGGCACTGAGCATTTTTACACGAGCCTAATTAAAAGCCTGCTGGAACCCTGCCCAGCTATTCCCCTTTCAAAGTTCAACCCATGCTTGCCAAGTCAGAGTCCTACTGCCCCAGGAGACACCTTATCCCACCTGACCACATGTACTCTCACCTGCCTGCTGGGTGGAAGAAGACATGGAAAGGATACTTGACACCCCAAAATCTCCTTGTTTTCTTATTCAGATGCCAGCACACACTTGGACAGAGTTGAGTGTCAATGGCCATTTGAAGGGAAGAGAGGACAAACACCCACAAAGGGTCGTTCTGGTCATTTGGGACACTCACCTCTTTGATCCTCTGCAACAGTGGGAGCAGCCAGTCCTTATTCACCTCACAGTGACTGTCCAGGAAGGTCAGGACTCCTGCTTGAGCCACATCTGCCCCTTGAATGCGGGACCGGATCAGACCTGTTCAGGGACACGCCACATCAGCTTGCTCCAAGGTGATGGGGAAGTATCCTCACATAAACCTCTGGAGGCTCCTTACACACCTCAAGGGCTTTGAAGCATCAAAATCCCATTCAGATAAAACATGATTCAGGTTCATCATCTTTTCAGCACCACAAGCCATGCCAACCATTTTCCAGTGTCACCAAAGCAAGTAAAAATTTCCACTTACATTAATAATCTACAGCATTTATGCCAAACCTTAAATTGTGTAACTGTTTCCACCATTCTAGGGCAAAGCAGAACTTGAAATGCATCCATAACTTCTTGCAGGTAAAAAATCTAATGTAAATGTATGCTAGTGGGGAATAGTCCAGGAAGAACAGCCACCAAGTCTTCAGAAGACAGAAGGGAACTTAAAATCTTTCCCTTGCTCATCACCTGCTCACATGGGGTGAGACCAATTCCATAGAAGAACCATGGTTTCCAGGGCCCCTAGTCCCCTACACAGCTCTTAGTGAGGAGATAAGGGTGGGACGATTTGAGGATAGAACTGCACCTCTCTTGGATTACCAATTTGGAAAATTCTGATCTGCAGCTCAATGGGAACATTTTTTCTGACAAGGAAGGAGGATCACCCCCCAGGTGCTTAGAGACTTCTTGGCTCATCAGGTCCCTGATGAAGGTCCTTAGGAGCTGGACTACTACATGAGTTTGAGAGGAAAAAATGAATAAGAGAGGGAGATCAGAAAATCCATTATTACCCACATGAATTTCAGACTGGTCTCTTTGGCAAGATCACTGTTCCTGAAGACACTCTACAGGAAACCTATTTATTAATATAAAAGTCAATTGGCTTTCTATCACCTCTCCTGCCTGCGGCCAATTCTCAAGTGAGTCATAATGGTAGGAGATGATCCATTGTCAAATAAGAGGACATGTGGGATACTCAAGAGGAGAAAAGTTTCTTGATGTGGGAGAAACAGAGGCAAACAGATAGCTGCAAATAGAAAGAGTCAGGGGCTTCAGGGGGGCACACCTCTGAGCCATGTGAGAGGTCACTGACTTCCATATTAAAATTCTGTATAGGAAACAGGCCAAGGAACAGTCTTTGAGCAAGAGGAAGAGGGATAGAGATAACATAGCCTGGAACAATCCCATGTCCGCCCAGGTCAACTCCTGCAATGCAATTTGTCCCCATATTGCTCTCTACAGCATGGATTCTAAGATCTTGCAGGTAGCCAGGGTCTATTGCATCCACCCTGTGCCTTCACAAATCCCAGTTGGGTCCTGAGGGAAGCATTTTTAATGATGGACAAGTTCAAGTAAACCCTCCAGGCTGAGTTCCCAAATCTGACTAGGTTGTGCAGCACCAGTACCTCCAGGTCCATCCACTTCAGAGGATGACCGTGAAAGCACATTATCATGTACCCCAGTCACTCAAGAAAGGAAGATGGAGAGGAGGACCAGACTCAAAATGTTGCAAGCAGTAGCCCAGTAGAAGATATATTCATCCTCCATACAGCCCTTCTTAATCTTTAAAATATAACTAATTACTTTTTTCTTTTAATTCCTGCAGAAGCAGCAGGAGCAGTTCTCATCTCTTTCATTAGTGCACACATCTTTAAAAAGAAGACTGGAGGCTTTGTTTTGCCTGTTCTAATTTTATGGGTAATAAGCTACAGCTGAGCCATCTCAGATATCTTAATAGACCCATTTTTTTTCAAGGAGAGGGGTGTAAAATCTACACCAACTCCCAGCCCTCTCTCATGTCTCCTGTTATCAGCGCTTCGCCCTGTGTGTTCCATCCACTGGGATAGCTGCCCTTTCTCCCCACCGGCTCCATCACTCCCTCACCTCCCAAAGTCTGGGTTCCTCTCCACCCACATGGGTCCCAGGTGCCGGTCCTTACCTTCACGCTGTCTGTTCCTCAGGCACTTCACCTTGGGTAGCTTGGCCAACAAGCGGCAGTCATCAGCTTTGGAAGCACAGAGGGAAGCAACATCACCCATCAGCACTCCGGTAGTCACAAAACTGGCTCCCACAGCCTGAGCAGCAGCCCCAAGACCACCCAGATGTGGGGTCCTGTGAACCCATATGCAGCTGCCTCCATTGCTTTTTGGCTGATTATCCATCAGCATGGGGGTGGAAGACTGAGCAGGAGTTGGGCTGGGTACATGGGCAGGAACACCCAGCTCAACACCTGGTACATGCACCTCCAAACACGGTCTTTCCACCACACCAATCTTTTTTTGCAGATACATCATCATCCCAGACAGCTTACACATGGAGCTGAGGTTATCTGCGTGCAGCAAAGAGTAAAGGCAGCAGAAGTTTGCTACACATATACAATGGAAACTTGATGGGGATAGTGGGACCTCACGTGCATGTGCCATCTGCACGTTGAGCAACTCCGTCCCAGTGAACAAAAGGTCAAAGAGTTGGACTCGATGACCTTTGTGGGTCCCTTCCAACTCAGAATATTCTGAGGGGCTGAGAGAGGTGAGAAATGTCACTGCTGGGCATGAGATAGAAGCACCTATTGCTTGGAGTTGGTTGCAGGAAAAACTGACTGTGTGTTTACATCATATTATGCAAATGTATATATTTTATGTAAAGGTATGCAAAACATATGCTAGGAGGCTCAGACTATCACAGGAAAGAAGGGGCCAGATGCAAGACAGCTGAGAAGAGCTGATTTCATGCAGCAAAGAGTTCCCAGACTTGCCTAGCCCAGCTTCCAGTGCACTGGAGTGGCTCTCAAGCTTGCCACAGCCACTGCAAACCTCTTTCTGGTTTTGCTGATTCCTAGGCAAGGCATCAATGCCAGTGAGTCTTTTGTGAAATCTGTTCCTAGCTTCCTACAAGGTGATACTGATTTAGCCACAGACCACTCAGTAAAGGTGTAATGCCTTTTCCTTTTCATGCCTAAGACTTTCTTTATGCACCTGAATCTTCCATTTGCTCCTCACACCAGTCAAGTTCTTTAGCTGAAGGCAACCAGGGTCAATCCCTGAGAGCTCACACAGCCTCAGCTATGGACTTCTGCTGAAGATTGGACCTATTGATTTCACCAGAGTCACCCTATTAACCAGCAGGAAGCAGCAAGAGAATGTGGGCTGTGTCATATACAGCACTATAGGTGAGGCATTTAAGAATTTGGCAGCTCATGCAGAAAATCCTATTCCACTCCTTATTACAGCAGTGAAAATCAATCAGCAGCTTCTGGCCACCTACATAAATGTGTGCTGAGTATACGCTGGGGGTCCAGATGTATGCCCAAGTGCCAGTGGTATGAACCCCAAATTGCTCCTGGCTGCAGCTGAAAGCCAGATCAAGCATACCTTCAGCACAGTACAGATGGGTATGAAACAGATTCACTTCTACTAGGCATAAAAATGATTTGTCATATGCTTTCCTGTATTATTTTCTTTCAAACAAATTTGATCATCTGGAGTTTGAATTTTCCACACAGCAATGCAAACGTGGGGCAGCAGGATTTCCTCTCCACACTTACAGAGCTTTAAATTTCCTTTCTTCTCAACAAACCCTCTCCCCTCTCAGCAAAAATCCTGACTTCACACCTCTTCCAACTGGGCAGCCCAATTTTAACAAAGGAAAGGTCACTTACGATCATCGCTGAAGTCATCCACCAGTATGATTTCATGGATGAGGTGCACTGGGGTGCGGTTCATTACACTAAAAGATAGAGAGAAAATCTATGTCAGTGTTTGACCAACTCATCAACCCAGAAGATGGTGCAGAAAAACCTGTGAGCCTGGCCTTGCAAAAAGAATGGCCAGAAATTTCCAGAAATTGTTTTTCTCCTAAACCTCAAACACGCAGCCACTATGAAGAAAATTATCTCAGTCAGAACCAGGACAACCACCAAGCCCAGGACTACTTCCCCTGTAGTGATCCTAGAAACACATTCTCAGCCTCATCCAGCTTCAAAAGCCACGGTTTTAGAGAATCATAAAATCATTAAGGTTGGAAAGAATCTTTAAGATCATCTAGTCCAACCACCAACCCAACGCCACCACATCTGCTAGTTCCCACACTTCAGATGTTTCTCACATTCAGGTGGGAGTGGGGGAAAAAGAAAACCTTTGTCCCCTAAGCACAACTGCTAGCGCCAGCCACTCCAGTAAACTTATTGTAGGAACCCAAACAGCCAGGAGCTGCTGTGGCCACCATCTCTTGGCTTTGTGCTGAGCTGGGATGGACAAATCACCACTTGGGAAATGCAAGCTGCCAGCACCTAGTGTTAAAAAGAAGTGGCCTCCCTTGCCTCCCACTGGAGCGCACAGAACGAGTTAGATGTGCTGTTCCCACCTGCCAAGTGTTTTTTAATTATTAATAGGTTTGTTATTTAATAAAAATAAAATAAAATATCCCCGTATGTGACAGCTGAGCTCAGCAAATTACCACAGCTGAGCAACAGTAAGGGAGAGACAGGAGAGCAATATCACGCTCAGTGGAATATTTAACAAGCGCTGATTGCTTGGAAACCTAACTCGGTGAAACACAAGGAAAAAAGAAAAAAAAAAAAAATAATAGCAGCCTTGTAAGAAAGTCAGCATTCAGCCCACTGAGAATGGGAGCTGGGAGGCAGTGAGCAGTGTGAACATCCAAAACTTGCATCCACCCAACCTCCTGGGCAGCTTTGGCTACTAGAAATGCAACGTGGGGCTTAACTCTACAGGCAGGTGGTGCCTCCAAGGATAAGTCAATGAAAGCTATTACACTGGGCTGCATTTGCAGATCTGGGCACTTAGCAGCATGTGGTGCCTTGGAAAAATTATCCTAGGGCACCTGTTACAGAGAAAGAACCAGAAGGGACAGCTATCAAGGAGCAGGACAGGGCTGTGCAATGCAATGCCTGCAGTCTGGGACATACCAGCTGCTACAAACCCTGTTCCTCAGCTTTCCGCCCCATACATTGGAGAGGGTGTCCATAATGCTCTGCACCACACCTTCTGCAGTGACAGTCGCTGCAACATCCCGTCTGGGCATCTTCAGCTCACCTTGGGGCTCCCTGCCCAAAACTAGGTCTCACATGCTTCACGTTTCACAGCTTTGCCATTGAGCACCACCTGTTTTTATTTTTCATGCAATCTCCATTAAGGGTGCCACAGGTGTGGTGGGGTCTGCTCCAGTTAACTGCAGGCATCTAAAATTCATAACTCCAGCAAGTTCACCTCTTAGTCATGGAGGACATCTCCCAAGCACAGATCACCCCAGCTTAAGTTAGTCAAGTGGAGGCCTCTGTCTGTTTTCCCTACGTGATTGACCCCCTCCAATTGCTTTGGAGGAGTGACACCATCCTAAAGAACAACTGAAGAAAGCTCCGATGAGCGTGTTCCAGAGATCTATCATGGCTTTAAGGGACCTGATGTTCACACAATTCTGTGAGCTTTGGGTTCATTACTACTCCTGCCAATCTGTCCAAAGCCATCTGCAAGCCCCAAATAGCTTTTCAGCAAAGCCAGATTCACCTCTCCGACACATTTTCTACCTGTTCAGGAAGGACTGGAAAACAGAGACACTGAGTCCTTCACATTTTTGATGTTCTGGGAATTTATTAGTCTACAAAGCATTTTTAAAATTTTAATACCAGCTTTTCTACTTCATGGAACTTTACTTAGCTTTGATTTTGTTGTTGTTGTTATTCTATATTTTTCTCTCTCTTTTTTTTTTTTTTTTTTTTGTCTGCGCACTTTCTTTTTCTTTTGCATTTGTATGGGTAAAATCCCAAGACAATATTATATTGCTTTGAAGTCCTTCCGTTATTTATAGATTTTCTTCTCCTTGAAATCAAACGTAGGTAGATTTGCTGCAGTGATGGACATATTCTAGCAAATCAAAACAGCTTTTAAGTTCTGTGGAACTCAAGAGAACAATACTTTCTTTCTTAAACCACCCTCAAAAACAAAAACAAAAAAACCAACATGGTTTGTGGTGCTTAAGCTTATTCAATCCATTAAGATTCGATTCTCTGCTAAATTATCTTGCAAAGTTAGTGTGGAAAATATTTTTTGTTTCAATGGATTGAGCAGACGTTATGCAGCTGTAACCATGCAGGATTTCACGCTAAGTTATCACGATCAGATCCAGTTCTTCTGTACTCTTCAGCATCTTACAGAAACAGAATAGCTCAAAGACTATCCAATCCCAACACTGTGCCACAGGCAGGGTTGCCAACCATGAAATCAGGCACCAGCTCAGGCTGCTCAGGGCCTGGCCTTGAACACCTCCACAGATGGGGCACCCACAACCACTCTGGGCAGCCTGTGCCAGCACCTCATCACTGTCTCAGTGAAAGATTTCCCCGACAATTTGTCCAGATCCTTTCCAGTCCACCCAGAGACAAACATCAGATCCAAAAACTCCCACTCCAAACAACTACCCATGCAAATCCCATCCTGACTCATAAAAAATGTTTTCACAGAGCAGTTCAAACTCTACAACAGAAGGTTGGCTTTTGTTTTGGGCTTTTTTTTTTTTGTGCATTGTCACCCAAAACACTAGTTGCTTTGCAGAGGCGATTTGTGGACATTAACCTATGAAGCTGTTAATTCTCTCCATGGCAACATAGTGGGACTTAGAGGAAAAAAATAAATAAATAAAAAGTGAGAGAGGACAGAGAGAAAGCTTTTGGGAGTAAAATAGAGTCCCGGAAGGACCAAGGGTCACAATTATCAAAATCAGGATGAGAGCAAGGAGAGAAAATGCCCGCCAAAATGAACTGCTTCAATAACTGAAAATGACTAATTATGGAGGTAGAGAGACATCACACCAAGAATAACTATAATGAGCTTTGATTACACTGCAGCTTTCACATTTTATTCTTTCGAATACCCACCACACTCTTTGAAATTCAAGAGTTCTCTTACGTTAACATCAAAAGGTAAAAGTGCTTTTGGCACTGTGTACTTAGTCACTGTGAGAGATGATTAGCAAATTAAAACAAAAAAAAAAGTTCAGGGCTTAAGCAAAAAAAAAAAACAAAACAAAAAAAAAACACAAAAATCCCCAACAAAAAAAATAGCCCAAAGTGCTAATTATACAGTTTCTGAGCAACACCTGGCTTGCTTTTGCTCCTTTAATCAGCCTCACTTCAATTATGGCACAGACTCTATACCGTGCTACATGCTGTTGGAGGAAGGAGGTGTTGGCTCCGCTATTTCCCTGTTATGAGAGGACTGGAATGCAGGCAAGGTGTCTGCACGTGAGCAGGAGTGAGATGCTGGTGGTGCAGAGCATCGCCCTTCTTTCTTGCGAGAGCCAGGAAAATGACAGGTGTAATATTCTACCTGCTAATTAGGGATCTAAATATTGGATGTGGTATTCACAGCACTCGCACTGGGACGTCTGCCAAAGGACATGCTTTGGTTTGTCAGCACAAGGTAAATAATGAATCCTCCCTGTTCCTACTCTGAGGTCTCCAGCTGCAAATCTGAGGAATAAATACATGAATAAATCAATCTCCTCAGTGGAGAAGGATGGAAAGAGAGAGAAGGAGAAAAAGACATTAAAATGATCCCCTAAAGGGCTACCAGAAGCTCTCAGTGTGGTTTCTTCTCCCCCTTGTTCTTCCTAGGGTTTACCCATGCAGTCCCAGTCCATGCTACTGGAGAGTCACCATCTTTAATGCCATGAGCCTCAGAGCTGGACATAGGTGAAACTGAACACAGGTGCAGAATCAAAGACTTGATTCCAAAAGTGAGCAGGAACCCAGCAGCAGCTTCCACAGATATGAAGAGCCACTTCTCTATCACCATCTCCTTCCGTCTGGCCAATTCTCTGTTTCTGATACTCAGTCCTTACTACCTGGGCGCAGTAGCTGCACACATACATTCACAGATGTTGACAACTTCATTTGCAGAGATTTGAGCATACCATTAGCTTAGCTTTTGTTGTTTTCTTTTTTCTTTTTTTTTTCATTCTTCCAACTGGCAAATGGCCAGAGAAAAGATCACGAAACCTTTAATTAATCCATTATTCCACATAGCCCGCTGGCTTTTCTCAGCAGTTCGGATGACGCAAATGGCTCATCAGCAAAGTGTCTCGAACGCCTGCGACGTGCCTGGTGTAAGGGCTGCTGCAGAGGCTGCACACCGGCATCTCTGCATCATGGGCTAGAGAGCTGCCATCCCTAACAGGAGCCAAGTGCAACCACGGAACCTGCTGTGCAGCTCAGCCTCAGCACGCGGAGGGAGACCACAGGAAAGTGTTGCATCCAGAAGGAAAACAGGAAAACTTGATGCTGGGAGGTCATCTCCGAACCACAGGGTCTAGGAGAAGGAGTGTCATTTCCTAGAGGCCAGCTCATAAGAGCACAGGATGGCAACCAGAGAGAGGCAGGGGGAATCCAGGCATAATGTCTAAAATCTCTTATGTGGTAACGTCACTCCTGATCATTATTGCCAGGAGAGTCAAGTGCCAATATATGGGAGAGATGAGACTAAAATCTGTCCCCATGCTTCCCAAATTACAAATGCTCTAGAGGACTGTGTTTGACTTTGCCTTGCCATCCCTGTTACAGTGGAGTCTGGAGGATGATAGCCCCAAGCAGGGCACTGTAAAGTTGAAAGAGAAGGTTCAGGATGAAGGAGCTGGTACACAATATGAAGTGTCAGTGCTGTGCACACCCAAAATCCACTCACCCTAGGCAGTGATAGGTTATTAAGTGTGAAGTGAAGGAGATGGGATTGGGCAGGAAAGCATAAAGGAAAGCAGGAATTCAATTTCAGCACTGTCAGACTAGCCTGTGGCATGGAGCACACCCACCTGAGGATGGATGCTGCTTTTAGAGGTGTGCTCATTGAGGACACGATGGTGAACAGCGCATGGCTGAATTCTTGGGAAACAAACAAGAGCTATCCCTGTGTATCTACAGGACCTTAGAGCCTATGGTTTGCTAACCAAGCCCTCACTATGCAGGCATGGAACATGCCTGTAAAATATTTATTACTGGCAGACAGCAGAGAACACCCCAGCTTTCCATAAGGAAAGACACCAGCTGAGACCTGGACGCAGGCCTCTCGAAAGCGTGACAGACACATTTCACTGCATCTTCCCACAAGACAGCTTGCAGCAAGGCACATGCTGGGATTAAACACTGATTTTTAAAGTCTGCAGTGAAAATGAAGCCTTGCCTCTACCCACTACAGCAAAATCTAGCCAAGAACAAACCGACAAATTAAAGAATGGCCACGTTCCCAGAGCACTCCAAAGTGCACCCAGAAGAGAACAGAAACCACCCTTGAAAATCTTGTCTGCATGTGTACTATTAGAGCTTCTCAATTAGTAAAGCCTTTCTGGCACTGGATGGCTCAGTGGAGAATCTCAAGCAGCAATACGAGAGCAGACATTTGCAGAACAGTGGCCATCCCTAAGCAACACGGACAGCACAGAGCTGAGCAATGGTACCCAGCTGCATTTAAAAGCTGTTATTCCAGGCTCTGTAATAATCTCTCGCCTCTTCCATAAGAGAGCCCAATACTACACCCTGAAAAGCAAGCATAGTTACTTGCTTCCCAAGCATCTCTTTGTAAAACCTACTTCTCAGAGGCCAAACTTCATGCTAATTTCCCCTGCTAATTGTTTGAGATCACAGCTGGTGGGTCTACTCACTTTGCTGCAGTGAGTGCTGGCACATTCTGCCTTTATTCGTGGAAAGCTCCAGCCTATGCACCCTTCCTAAAAGCATTTACAACTATTCCTCAGGAGACAGAGAGCTCTTACCTCCGAATGGTCCGCAGCAGAGTAGACCTGGCCTCATTGTGGAAGGTGATGACGATGCTGGTGGGAGGGAGATCCTGGCGGTAGCGCAGAGTTGTGCACCTAGGGAGAGAAAGAGGAGAAGAGCCTTCAGGTGCTGAAATCCAAGGTGGGAGAACACTCTATGAACACAAGAAGAGCAGAGGGTTCTCCAGCACACACTAACTCAGTTGTTACTTTCTTACTGTTCCACTCAAAACCTTTTCCAAATCCTGCCTTCACTTAAACAAGCCCAATTTCTCATGACTCAAACTAAAAGAAACCCTGTTCTTTTAGTGCAGTCATCAACTTCCCAAAAAATCATCATTCATCCAATTGTAATGCAATGTCCATCCTCAAAGGACCTCAAAGGTGCAGGCCCACTCTGAATGCAGGAGAAATGTTGATAACATTGCTCCATATGGCAACACCCTCATCCATCAAAGTCACATCTCAGGGATGCAAAATATGTTTCTGAATTACTAACCAGCACCAGGCCATGCCCTTCTGTGTCAGAAACAGTGCAGTCAGCAGGACTAAAGAGGTGATCATCCCTCTGTACTTGGCACAGGTGAGGCTGTACCTTGAGTGCTGTGCTAAGTTTGGGCTTCTCACTACAAGAAAGACATCGAGGTGCTGGAGTGTGTCCAGAGAAGGGCAATGAAGCTGGTGAGGGGTCTGGAGCACAGGTGCTACAGGGAGCGACTGAGGAAACTGGGATTGTTCAGTCTGGAGAAGGGGAGGTTTGGGGGAAACCTTATTGCCCTCCACTACGACCTGAAATGAGTTTACGTCAAAATGGGGGCTGGCCTCTTCTCCCAGGTAACAGCAACAGGACAAGAAATAATGGCCTCAGGTTGCATCAGGGGAGGTTCAGGCTGCATATTAGGAAGAAATCGTTCTCAGAAAGGGTGGTGAGGCAGTGGCACAGGCTGCCCATGGAGGTGGTGGAGTTGCCATCCCTGGAGGTGTACAAGAACCGTGGAGATGCGACATGGTCAGTGGGCACGGTGGGGATGGGTTGGCAGTTGGACATTATGACCTTAGCGGCCTTTTCCAACCATAGTGTTTCTTTGCAGAGCTACTCATCTTGTTGGCCCCTTGCATCACCCAGTAACACACTGCAGCTGAGTGTTCCCAACCTGACATTACAAGAAGCAAAATGCTGCTGCTGCTGCTCTGTGCACGGGCCAGGCTCTTGTTTTCTTTGCAGAGCTGCGGTGACAGACGTTACCAGTCGCTCTCCTCATGCTATTTATACACAATTATCTCCCAGCTGTTTTGAGCTGTGTGTCCTTCCACTCACTTCCAGCACGAAGCGGGGGAGTGTGTAGCTAACAAGGGAAGCTATTTCAGGAGAAGAATGAAAGAGGGTTGAAAACACCGAGCCATCAGTACATTACTACAACAGTTAAGAAGCTAATAAATAATGCTCCAGGGTGCGTATCAGCCACCGGTGGGAGTGCTGGGGATATTGCACACCAGCTGAGCCTGTAGTGATGTGCTGAAAGCTTCCTGTGCGTGCCAGCTTGTCTTTTAAAACTCCAGATTTGAACATGCTGCGTCAGCCCAATTAGACCTCACGCACACAGAAAGCACTAAAACTTCATACATGAACACATCCTAAGCTTGGCCACCAGATCTACGACTCACCCCTAACTTCTGTTCAATGAGGCTTGTAACATCCCAAAGATGGGATGGATGACTGCGCTGCCACTACTGCGTAGGCAATGACCACTGCTGCTTGCACACCCTGCATTACATGACGTTTCTTTCCTCCTGTTGGCCCTCTTCCTGCTTCCCCCCACACCCCCGCCCAGTTTAACAACAGCTACACATTCTGGCTCCTGAGAAAGCAGATTTCAGCTTAAGTGGTTTTTTGGCACTTGCTTGAGTAATAAAAACCACAGCTTGGAAAAGCATTAAATCCACCATGTCCAGAATTATTTTGTGTGACAATTACATCTGGGGTAATTTCAATTTAATACCTCACTGCAAGTGCAAATTGCAGTATGCAGCCCTAAAATTGCTGTAATAATGAAAATAAACCTGCTAAGAGCTGCCTGTGCTACCTCAGGCTGTCACTGGATAAATGTTTCGTGCTGCTTATGGCATTTCATAGGTCACCCAATTGCCAGCAAGAAAAAAAAGAGAAGCAAAGAAAACAAAACAAGAACCAAACAAACAAAAAAGAAAACACCCACATTTGCAGGAAATCAAGAAAGAAAGTTTGAAAGATTTTTTTTTTAAACCGTTCCTTAAAAACAACATCCCTCCCCAAAAATGTAACAACTGTGTTGCTTATCTTTACAGTGTGATGAAGGTCACAGACTGAAGTCATTTAAAATTGCATTTTGAAGTCTTGCAGCAGGACTGGGGAGCAGTGTTAGCACTGCAAGTGCCAGAAGGGATGTGCAATAGCCTGCAAGGTGGGAGCTGCACTCGCTCAGTGAAGCTGGAGAGGCTCAAACCACCCAATTCACCTGCAGAGACTATTCTGCTTTTAACCCAGAAGCCAAAGAGTCAAGCTCTCATTTAACGCAGTTTCCCTTTCCTAAGGTCTCTTTCCCATTCAGAGTTGAAATAATTTCAAAATCAAAGTTGATAACACTGCAAGAATTGCAAAGACCTCTTGAAAATACCCAAACCTGGGCAGTGCTAGAGTTGAGGGCACCTCAGCACCTCACAGACCTCCAAAGACACTGTTCTGAAGACATTTCTGTTGGCTTGTTTTGACCCCCCTGCTCCCGATCAAGTTAGCAAACACTCCCACAGCCTCAATGCACAGCCAACTCTGTATACCTAGAGGTCTTCCTGAGGGGGAAACACACACCAACTTCCAGAGCATTTCAACCCACCTTGTGTTTAAACTGATTCATAGCATCCCTCAACACACCAAAGTCTGCCTTGGGAACATAGCAAGCAGCTCAGTGGTAACAGTGTGACCAGAGAAAAACTACACACCTCAACTTTTCTTGGTCCATTCCTAGCCTCAGTTAGAATGTGTTTTTCCTTGGCACTTGCCATCCACTTCAACGTGCTCTCAACATATTTGTTTTGAGCAGCAGATGGAACTACAGCAGGGTGCAGCCCCCTCTTTTCTCCTTGAAAACATGTGGGAGAATGATCTAGTCAGTGTGCTCCATAGACTGTGGGTTTGCTTCCACAGTGCAGCCATGGGGTTCACATCAACCCAGAGAACAGAGATCTGACATCTAAAACAGGATGCATTCACACACATGTTCATACCTTACCAAGAGGATGGGAGCTCTTCTGGAAATGGATGATAGCCCATAACTGAAGAATAAGAGAAAGCTCTCCATAGCTTTATTATATTTTTATCTTGAAAACTAGCTCAGCATTCTGTAGGCTTGGTGTATTCACTGTAATTCCTTCTCTCCAGGACTTCAGAGGAAACAGAACTACGCTTGACAACCAATCAAGTGTGAAAAATGGATCCCATAGAGGAAAACTAAAATAGCTGCATGAGGGAGAAAGCTATCTGGTGTAGGAAAGCAAGCAGTGGCTTGGGAGGTGGGAGGAGAGATGTCTTACTGTGGCCACTGCTGAACTTACCCAAGCTCAACACACTTGTAGGGATGGTAGGACCTGTGGGCACCTTTGTAACATCTCTCTTTCAAAACATCATCACTTTATGCTCTCCAGAGGTGAGAAATACAATACTTTTCACATTGCAGTCAATGTATGAGTCACACCAAACAGTAATAATGGGATGTGACAGTTCAGCTGTGCACACAACACCAGTCAATGCACACAGAGGGGTCGGCATTGCCTTCTTCCCCATAACTATTCTTGGTTCTTCTTGAAAATCCCTGGTCAAGTGGACACCATGGGATACACAAAGATTTGAGTGAGGGTGAGAACACACAGCAAAACTTGCAATAAATATTCAGTAGTGGTTAACATCAGAGCTGACAAGGAATTATTTGGCATGAGTTAACTAGATGCAATGGAATAATACTGAGGAAGACCATCAGGAAAACACTGTTGGTGTTCCAAACTAGTTTGGGCTGTAGAGTAGGTTCACAGAAGATCATGCTCAAGCAAGGCAACAACTCACCCTTCTGTGGCTCAAGGTACCATAAAAACACTAGAAAACAGGCAATAAAAAAGAATCCCCAAAGCTAGAAGACAGCCACTGATGGAGGTCTCCTCAACCTCCGAGGTAGACCTACTGCCAAGCCAGTAGCACCAGCAAGAGATCAGAAATGCCTAAATGGCCATCACTCAATCTGACAAAGTGAACTGGGGTTCATCTCAACAGCAGGTTGGCCAAGGAAAAGATTTCCCTACGTAGCTTCTGGAAGTTGTAGCAGAGCTACATTTAGCTGGAGCACAATTAGTATTTCTTTTAAGTTGCTCCCTCTACTGGTTTTCTTTCTTTCCTTCCTGCTTTTTCTTCCTTCCTTCCCTTTCTCTCATTCTTTTCCCTGAAAGATAGATAACAAAAGAATGAATCCAACAGCTACATTTGAAGAAAGGGAGAAAAGCAAGAAGGAAAAAAAATAGCCTTCTGTGCACATGATGTTCGGCTTGCCTGTGAACCTACAGACAAGATGATGCATTAATAATTTATTAAAAATTCACTGGATTTTAATCTTTGGAAAATGGGAGGAGAATAAAAAGAATCTACTCAAATGGAAAGAGAGACTAATATAGCTGCATTCAAAATCAAGTTAAACGAGATTGTACATCTTGATTTTCAAAGAAGCTCATGAATATTTCAGGCTTCTTGGGCCCTCCACACTGACTCAGGGCCTGTATTGTTTTTTGATCTGCTCCAGCACATTGTGATTTAACCTGGCAAACAGCTCAGCACCACACAGCCAGTCACTCACTCCCCTCCCCGTGCAACAGAATGGGAGAAAAACAGGGAAATGCAGCTTAATAAGAAAGCAAGAAAAGAAAAGCAATCAAAAATCAATAACAAGAATAAAGAAAGCAAATTTAGAACAATACAACTCTCACTACTACCTGACTGATGTTCAGTTTGTCCCTGAGCAATGGCAGCCTCCCTGGTCAACTCCCCTCATGTTTTTGCTCAGCATGACGCCACAGGGTTCAGGACATCCCTGGGCCAGTCTGGGTCAGCTGTCATGGTACTGTCCCTTTCCAGCTCCTTGTGCTCTCCTTTGCTGGCAGGGCAGCACAAGAAGTTGGGCAGTCCCTGACTTAATACAAGCACTGCTCAGCAACAAATAAAACATCAGTGTGTTACCAACAGTATTCTCACCCTAAATCCAAATCATAGCAGTGCATCAGCTACTATGAAGAAAATTAAGTCTATGTCAGATGAAACCAGGATACCACCTTTCTTTCCTTTCTCAGAATTAAAAAAAAAAAAAAAAAAAAAAAAAGGCCAGTGTAATTAAAAAAAAAAAAAAGAAGAAAACTGAACCCAAATCCTTCCTTTTTAGTAGAATTTTAAACTATTATCAAATATCTAATGTCATTCTATTGGAACATCAAAGGATACCACTTGTTGGAAATAAAAGAAAAATCTGGCCCTTAGACCTTTCTGAAAGCCACCAATCATTTACTAAAGACCTTTACAAGCCAAGACAATCTCAAGTTACATTTAAGAAGGTCTTTATGATTCATTAGGGAGAATGCCTTCCAACCAGAACTTCCTGGCACCACATAGCAAACCAAAGCAGAGGACTCTGACCTCACCACACCTCCTTAGCCAGAACTGGAGATATCCAAAGCCACTCTCCCCTATGTTGTCATAGCTCAGGAACATTTCAGTCTGTGTTCTTGAGCTATCACAGTGTAGGGGTGGCTTTGGACACACTACGCAGGTGCTTACAGCACAAATACAACCAAATTGCCCAGAGATATGATGGAGTAGCATTTTATAGTTCTGGTTAGCTGGAAAAAAAAAAATGCTTGAAGAAACTGTCTCATAGCCTAAACTATCAACCGTAGCAAACCTCAGAGAATTAGTTCCATTGCTTGCTAATACCCAACTTCGATTTCAGTCTAGGTAAACATATCGGGTCAATAGAAACACTGCGACAAGCATGAAAGTTAAAACAAACAACTTTATTCTGTCAGAATTGCTCAGAGCAAGCTATCAAAGTAATCAATGGCACATAATAATTATAAGACAAGTAGTCAATACGTTATAGCAGTCAAAGGAAGGAGGAGGCTCTAGCAGAGAGTGATCAATAGCACCCTGGGAGTACCAAAGCACTTGGTGATGAAGCAATATCCATCCTCTGAAATCACTTTTGGGCCCTGCAATGGTTTAGGGTGTACTTTCTCTACCCCCCAAAATATAGCATCTTCTCTGTCTCATAAAAATGGAGGCACCTGGAAGTCAAAGAGGAAACACAAAGTCTCCATAGAGGAATGGGTGTCAACACACCTGCGGAACCTGAAGAAAATGGGGGTGTGCTTGAAAACGCACCCACTGGGACTCACCAGAAACCACCACCAGCTCCGTCCCCAAAAAGATCCCCAGGGATATCCCAGCCCACCCCAGTGCAGCACAGCTGTGCTTTGCTTCCCCACTGACGTCTCCTGCAGATGCCAGGAACGCAGCACACGTCGCAGCATTGCTTCTGCTCCGCTGCATCATTTGTTCCCTAGAAGTCCAACACATTCTTTTTATCTGATTTTAGAAATTGCTTGCTTTTAAATACAGCCTGTCATTTTCAGATGACTAAGAGTGTCAAAAACATTTGAGATCTAAATGAAAGATTTTCTTTTGCATGGTGAGAAAAACAGATCAGTTAAGCCTTACATCTTCACATATTCTGTTAGATTCCCTAAGAGCTTTGCTTTTGGTTTAGCCTGAAATAGCTAACTCCTGTTTTGAATTTTTCTTCAAGAATCAACAAAGCAAAACACGATTACTCAGCCAACTTGGCCAGCTCCTGTCCACTGGCATAGTCCCCAAACTGAAAACACAGCCATAACCCAGGCAAGGTGAACCGAACAGATCCTACCAGCCCCTATTCTGCCTCCTTGCCGAGCTTCAGCATCTTAGATGAAAGCAGTGGTACTTGTGTCAATCTGCTGCTCACATCCTCACATCAAAATGGAGTGGTTCTTCCTCAGGGCACAGTGACTGGCAGGTCACTGGCTTTTATTAAATTCCCAGCTGGCTTCATCCTCCTGCCACCCATCTCCTCCTCCCATCATGACACACAGAGAGATCACTGCACACAGCCAGATTCCCGGAGACGAACTTTTATCTCCGGGTGAATGTGTCACAGAAGTGGATCTAATTAACTGGGGCTCTGTTGTTGAAAAAGGTTAATATTTTATCATGTCTTCTGTCTGCAGGAATAATTAGCCTTGGCAGTACCAGCTCATCCATTTCCTAAGGGTCTGAGCAAGAGATAAGAGGCGGGAGAGACATGTGGCACTGATGGATGGATGGCCACTACCTCAAGTTTGGGCTGACAGCACATCTAAGCAGCAGCTGCTTTTCAACACTAACTCACAGGGGAATATTAGCATGGGAAAAAACTCTGCTTCAAAGGCTGTACATCTTCCACTCTTCCTAGTCCATGCCCTTAATGACAGACGGTGCTTTAAATCAAGGCGCTGGGATTCAACCAAGAGCCTTTAAGCATCTACTCTGGCACCTTGTCTGCAGGCACCTCAGCTGTGGTTGTGCTGGGGCAGCCTCGTTGCTCCCCAACATCTGCACAACAAGAAATTCCCCAATCCACTGCACACACAGCTGTCCTGATCAGAGGATTCAAAGCACATCATCTCCCAACAAGGCTGCTGAGAACTGAACAAACTTCTCTCTTATTTTTCGCCTTTTGTGAATGAATGAAGAAATTGGAAAAGAACAAAGGAAGAATAGTTTTCAATTGACCCTGAAGTATTTTGTGCATGTTTTTCTTGGCAAAATACAATAGCAGTGGGGGAGGGTATGGGATTTCCAAAGCAAAATCAAAGCTGTCTCACAAGGAAATAAAACCAAAAGAAAATCTGTCCTTTGGGGAGGGGGCAGAAGCTGTTTTCACTTGTTTTTCTCAGCAATTTTTGGCAAGCAAAATACCAGTCCAAATAAATAAAAGGTGCCCCCCTCAACTCATCTCAGGAGGATGTCTGTCCCATGCCAATGCTCTTTATACCCAGAAAAGCAATGAAGGGCTGACACAAGGGTCAGCTTGAATGAATACAAGGCGCAGGAGATAGGAAATCTACTGTTACACCCTGGCATTGCCTGGGTCAGTCCAGAATCATCCTTCTGACAGGATCTGGGTTGTGAAAGCAGGGATCTGCCAGACACCAAGGTCTGACAGGCTCAGCTGATCCCCCAATTCCTACAGACTGCTTTTAGCCAAGAACACACAGCTCAGGAGCAGTTTCTCCTTGCTGTAGAGACAGGTGCCATAACTCACTCTCCCAGCACAGGTCTTTCCTGTACTTTCAGATATGACTAGCTTTGCCCTCCAGAAGAAATGAGTAACAGCCCCTTAATGACACATCCTCATGCACTCAGAACATTCGCCTATATGTTTCTATCAGATCCCTACAAAGAATACCTCACTCCTGAACTCCTTCCCAAAGGTCTCCCTCATCCTTTTCATTTAGGATAAAGGCGAAGAACAAGACTTCAAATCTACAGCTGCAGAATGAGGATCAACATTTGCCATTTCCCTACAGTGTCTGTGATCGATTCGCAACAAACTCTGTCCCTTAACTGCCCCCTCCACTGCAGCATCTTATTCCAGTACCATTTCTGTTTAAAGCTATCTTAGGGGAGATACAACCTCTCAGCACTTAAGCCCACTAAATCACATTTTATACAGCCTTGACACTTCTTTCCACTAAATGGAAAAAAAATCTTCAGAAAAGATATGAAATAAAAAGAGAGATTTGAAAAAGATCATCGCACATTGAGTTTTGCACCCTGAAACCATCAGGTCTCCTTCACTTCCTGAGATGATGTTCCACAGACCATCAGACAATAAAAATGCTGCAGGAAGCATCACAGATGCTGTAACACATAGTGGTGAGGCCACAGCCATTCCCAAGACGAGGCCCTGGGCACATACCAGCTGTTGGCCAAGATTGTGTGCTTCCAGCCCAAATCACAGCCCACAGGTCCCCAAGGAGACCCATCACTTCACCGACTTCTTTTCAGGTGTCCCCACATCTGGCTGAGACAGCAGTAAAAGCCAAGCCTTTAACCTCCAGTATTTCAAAGCACTTCACTCGAGGCTTGATGCTGAGTAATTTTGCTATACCAACATCAAAGTGCTTTCAGGAAGCCTGCACGTCCATGAGCAGGTTTTGATCTCTTTGATACCAGTGTGAAACTGGATAATCTCCCTGTGATGACAGTGGGGCTCGCCTAGATTACAACTGTCTCAAAGGTGATTAGGCCCAAGATGCTATTTAGGGATGCTGCTCACAGAGTGCTTCCCTTTTGCTAAGCACCTCCAGGCCAGATCCAGCAGAAGCAGGAGAATGGGAAATTTAGCTAAAATGGAAATAGTTTTCCCCCTTTTCAGGCAGCATCACAGAGTAGAGATGAGAGTATTGCATATGTTGAGCTTCTGCAGCAGAGTCTGAGCAATTGTTGCAGTGCAGTGCAGTCACTGCATGGCAGGCAGTGAGGACGAGATTTTAGCAAGCCTGCTTTGGTGTGTACCACCTACTCCTCTCATTTAAATGCATTGACTGTGGGTGACTGGAGCCTGCAGTGTCTGCAGGATAGGACGGACGTGGGTAATGTAAGGATGGCTACTCGAGCAGCTTCAAAGCCTGACACACAGATCAGAGGCAGCTACAAATCATATGTGCTGCAATCAAGGTTTTTAAGTCGTGTTGCAAAACTCTGATCCACAAGGCAGGCAAGAGACCTAGAGGTCACTGTGGTTTCTGCAACAGGAAAGGAACCTGGTCTGATTTCATAGCCAGCCCTGCTTCAGGCAGGAAGCTGATCTGTGGTCTCTTCCAAGCAGAATTATTTTATGATTTTATGAAGTGCTTATTTCAGATTAATAGCAAGGAAGGCCTGTACTGCCCTCTTTGCTTAGCTGCCAACAACTGCAAATCTCAATATTCTCAGCATCCTGGCTTTGGACATCATAAGTGATATAGCTAATAAAGTGATAAGCTAATAAAGAACCACAGAAGGAAGAAGAGAACCTTATCCCTTTGCATCCAGCCATGTCCAGGATGGAGTTAGAGAGCTTCAGGCACATGCTAGCTACTCAGCAATGGGAGAAATGCAAGGAGATCTTAAAAACATTAGATCAAAGGCCGTGTCATCAGAAACAAGGAGAAAATCTTATGGCATGCATTGGCACTGATGAAGGGAACATGACAGTCTGCAAGGTAAGAGTTTAATAGTGAGCAAGTCCATGTGATCAAGTTCATGGCTGTAGGAACACTCTCCATGTCAGCAGATGATGCAGTGCCCAACCTCCAAACCTGCCAGCATGCCTGCAAGGCTCTCTTCTCAACCACAACTTGATTTCAGCAGCTGCTTACTCTCTCTCAGACATGCACATATGCACACAAATGCACCCCCTCCAGCAGTTGTAAAATTCAAGCTCAGCTGGGAAGATATGTCCTCTCATAAAACACTTGGGACTCAGGCAGCTTCAGAAATTCAGAGGATTATTGTCTTGTGCCAGGATTGAGCAGGGCTCCGTCTTTGTCCTCCCTGCTCTGCCAGCTCGAGACAAGACTACAGAACTTGTATTAGAGCTGCAGAAGCAGAAGCAGGGGGAACAGAATAAAATAGACAGTAGGAGATGCCTGAGGCTGGCTAACATTCTTTGTACAGTCAAACGCATTACAGTTGCTAGCAAAGTCTGATAGAAGTTCTTACATCTCCAGACACTGCTGCAACACTTGTTGATCTTGTCCCCACATTTATCCATCTGCTTCTCCCCCACCAGTGAGCAGAAATCCCTGCTCAGGCTCATTCTTCTGGCTCTGGGTAAGTCGCACTCCCTGTCGGCTTCCAAAATCAGAGCCATTCTGAAAACCTAAGACATGCTCCCCGTGCATGTATGTATGATACTCAGGGGGTGGTGAGGCCCTGGCACTGCTGCTCAGAGCTGTGGGTCCCCCATCTCTAGAGGTCCTCAAGGCCAGGTTAGATGGGCCCTGGGCAGCCTGAGCTGGTGGAGGGCAACCCTACCCACAGCTGGGACTGGAGCTGAATGGGCTTTTGAGTCCCTTCCAACTCAAGCCATTCTGTAATTATATGATGGCAACTCACAAGGTAGGAAGTGGCAGTGAGGTATCCCAAGCAGACTGTGATCACAGCAGCTTAAGGAATCAGCCACCTACCCCAGCAACAAGCGATACTCATGCACAGCTTGGATGAGCCAACTGCACCTGCACCCAAGCTGGTGCTGTGAGCACAGGAATTTCTTAGTCTTAACTCTTGGTGGGGATGAGATAATTATCACAGGATGCCACACTGCCCTTTCCTTGGGAAAGGCATCCCTTTATGTGGTCCAAGAGCTTGCTTGGTGAATAACCAGCAATGCAATTAAAAGAATGGATGTCCAGGCAGGTCACCAACAGCTACACTCTGGCCACAGACACAGCGGGCACTGAAATCACCCATGAAGGCAAAAGGAGCTGCAATGGTTTCTCCAGCTGATTCCATCCATCGCTGCAATTCCTCTCAGTCTGAAATCTGGCTACAATTTAAAAACAAAAAACTCTCCAGCAAATACTGATAAGCAACTGGCTGCCCATGCCACATCACATCCCGTGGAAAGTATTTGCCCTCTCTGTAATCTTCTGACAAGGAGCTTGCTGCTCAGACCATGCCAGGTTTTGTACATTCAACTGTTGTAGAGTCTTAATGTTTTGCTTGGTTAGCAAAAATAAAAACGCAGCAAGGAAATAGTCCTGGTGAAACATGCAAAAGAGAAGCTGTAAGAGGAGTCTCCCCATGGCCTGGGCACTCAGACTACAGTCTCTGGGCATCACTTTGTCTTGTAGGTCTGTATTACATGTGACAGCAGCAAGACTTACAAAGGGGATACAAGAAAAGAAATGTTGAAAACCTGGTGGGAGAGCAGAGCAGGCTGCTTTGAGCACCAACACTTGGTTGAGAGGCTGTAGGAGGCCTACTCATCCCAAGGACATGCTTCAGAGGTGAGCAAGTGTACCCTAAGTCTTCTTGCCCGTCACGTGAAGTCTCATTGGGGATAGCAGCTGGGGAGCTCTTTGGCACGGCTCTTTGCACAGCAATGCACTGGAGCAGGGCACACTGTAGGACGCAGCTTCCCTCAGGAACAGCTGGAGCACCAGCTGCAACAGCTCCTCAAGCACATGCATTATCAGCAAATATTTCCTTCAACGTGAGACTTTCTGAACTCTGCACTTTTCTCTTCCCCCCAGGCCACCACACCAGGACCCTTTCTCCCTCCTCCATCAACCTCTTCAACACCCAACTCTCCCAGATCTCCAGCAGCCCTGTTTCCCTCATGGCTGCTCTCTACCACTTGGTTCATCGTGCAGCATCTGCAGCACTGCTCAGATGTATTCAATAAATCAGAATCCAATTACTGCATTAAGGAAACTGGAAGCAAACACAATTAGTACCAGCCCCTCCCACATGCTGTGTCTTCACTTCTTCCTTAATTTCTCTTTCCTCATCCCTGGGAATGAGATGGCTGCCACCACAACCAGGGTGCAGCCAGGGGCAGCTGAGTCTACATTCTTTCTTAGTAGGTCAGATGGTTAATATCCTCAGGGTTAATTCTCTCCAGAAATAGCACGCTCACTCTATGATCTGCTCTAATAGGTGTCTATCAAGGCTGTTAGCCCTGTTCTGGAGAAAGGAGCATTTGATGGAAAGGGGATAGGAAAATAAATAGCACTAATAAATAAATAAATAAGCACCACTGACTACTATAGGGCTGGAGAGCTGTTGTCATTTCAGTATTTCAGCCAAAGTGCTGAGGAGACTTTCCTGGGTGCCAAAGGATGTTTTTGATGCCCATGGTGCTAGAGCTGCTAAAAGAAGTAACCCAGTAAGTTCTTGCCTCTCCCACTCATTCTGCAATATTCTTTTACAGCCCCCCCCCCCCCCCCCGTGAACTCCTCCCTCTGCACCATCTCACAGCCTCCTTCACAAAACTTGAGTTCCCAACACCCACAAACACTATGCCCACCACAGTGATATGCTCCTGCACACACGTATCACACAAACCTATTTCTGCTTTTCTGGAGAGAAAAATAAATAAATAAAAGTCTTTTTCTTTCTCTCCGTATGATCTTGAGATAATGTATTTACATAGGAAGTAATGTTTTTAATTGACAGATTCAGGATTGCCACACTTGACAATAAATCAACTAAAGTGAAAGATTTGATCTTAAAAATACAACCCAGACAGAATAAAACCCATTCAAAGGGCCCAGATCCCCCCCTAACATCCCCAAGTCAAGAAAGTTCTACACTACTATCCACTCACAAAACGAGGTTTCTTGAAGATGAGAAAAATAAAGAAGACTGAATAACATTGCTGTTGCCACTTCCCCTCGTTTCTCAATGAATCTTACAGTGCTCAGTAGTTCCTTTGAATTGCAGTTATAGAATTATTAATGTTGGAATAAACCTCTAAAATCACCTTGTTCAACCATTCACCTACCACCAATATTGCCTATTGATCCTGTCCCTCAGTGCCACATCTCCGCAGTTCTTGAACACCTCCAGGGGCAGTTTCTCCTCCACCTCCCTGGGCAGCCTGTGCCAGTGCCTCACTACTCATTCTGAGATGACATTTCTTCCTAATATTCCTAATCTCCACTGTGCAACCTAAGGCCTCTACCTCTCATGCTATCCCTGCTTTTGAGTGTGTAAGAATTGACAAAGAAAGAAAAAGAAAGACAAGAAAAACTTGCCTTCATTGAAAAATCATTACTTTCCAGTGTTATCAATGAGAATCCACCTGGATTTGTACAACCACTGTTGAGCTGAACAAGCATGATGCCAACTGCCCGAAACCGCTCTCAAATCAGCAAGCCATTGGGGCCAGAAAACAAGCACAACTCGCTGGACACACCGTGCCCTTGCCCTAACCCCCCCAGCAGGTTGTGGTCCACCCGCAGTGCCTGACATCCCAGGGGAGGGCGGTGGGGGCAGAACCTGTGGTGACGGGTGTCACGGACGGCACGGTCACTGGGCATCCTCTCGCTCTCGCGCTGGTTAAAGGCATGGAGCCGGTATGGGTCCTCTCCGCCCTTCCACTTCCGAGCGCTCAGGTATCTCCGCTCTTCAAACTGATCCCACAGGTCGTCCCAGTCCGCCTCCGAGCCCTGCGCGCACAAAGTCAGCCCCATTAGAGACAGGAAGGAGCACCCAGCCCCGCTCCAGAGGTTGGGCAGCCCCGAGCCAGGCGCTGCTGGAAGATGCTGACAAGGAGCCTGGTTAAGTCTTTTGGGGTTGGCCTTTGTTTCCTTTGTTTGTTTCTTTTCTTGTTTTCTTCTTCCCTACTGTCTCATAGTGACACGCTACAGAGTCACTTGAGTTTGGAATGATTCATTTCTAACCAAACACCCCCATCTCTGGCCGGTCCTGCTTCCTAGTCTCAGAAAATGCAGACAAACATAAAGGCCTGCTCAGGAGGGCAGCCCTGCCACACCATCCCCTTCCAGAGTGCCAAGCCAAAGGGACGGAGATGCTCTTTGGGGCCCCTCACTGACTGTGACAGCTGGCAGGGGCCGAGCATCCCCCAGTGGCACCAGGCCAGTGAGCCCAACGCAGCACTGATAAGATCGCATCATTCCAGCAGCACGGGCTCTTTGATCTCAGCACGTAATGCAGAGAGATTCAAACATTCACAGATGTCTCAGCCCCTAAGAAAATTCTGATCTTATCCGATAATTGATCTTTACTCCCTTTTCTTTTTTTTTCCCTGTTTTTTTTTTTCCTCTGTTAACACCATCTCAAAGCCGATTTTGCCTGCTAATAGTGAAAATGAAGCTTCTGAGATGGGTGATTTTTATCCTGTAATTGATTTTACTCACATGTGACAGCACGCTTGCTGTGTTAACAGGATGGGGAGGAGGGATCCCCCTCTGCTGCTCGCCAGCCAACAACCAGCACCACTGCAGGACCATGCTGGCACCCCCAGAGCACAGTGCCCAGCAAGCACCCTGCTTCAAGGGACTCTCCCCAAAATGCTGGTAGAGCCAGGGCCTTATAGGTATGGGATAGTTATTCCCCTATTGCATAACCTCACAGTTTTCTCTGCAGCTCCTCCAGAATTTATCCCACTGCAAGGAAGACACAAAGGAACCCCTGAACCACCAGCTGGACTGGGAGAAAGGTATCAGAGACCAGGAGAGAGTTATTAAAATGATCAGGTCACCGCAGCCCAGCAGGTTTACGAGCAGAGGAACGCACGTAAACCGTCTGTGGGTTTTCAGGAGGACTGATGTAGACTGGGTGATAAATACTGTTTATGTTTTTTTCTCTATGGCATCCTGCAAAACATGATTTACTGTCGCAGTAAAAGATCAGGGAAAAGCGAGCCGATTGCATCACAGGTCCACCAAAGCCCTCAAGTTTATAAAGATTTCATGATGTGCCCGGGGGGACTCGCTCTGTTAAAACAACTGCCACCTAAATTTTAACGCTAGGAAGCAAAGCAAAACTAGGTGTTGCTTTTTTGTTTATTTGTTTTAAATCAAACTCGATATGAGGAATGGATTTTAAACGTGGTCATGGAACACTTAAGGCTGTAACATGTCTCTGTGTATATTTAAATGTCAGTTAAACCCAATAGGCTCAGAGCAGGTGGAAGCACACCATTCAGGAACGGCTCTGATAAGCTCAAGTGGGAAGGCTGCTGTGGGTCAGGAAAACGCTGTTTGCTAGCTACCCCCAGGCCTGCTGCACACTTCATGCATCTCCGCAGTGAACACCCAATGCACCTGCAACATTTCCTCCTGAAACTCCCCAGCCCACTTTGATTCATCTGGCTCTCAGCCTTCTCCCTCTTGTGCTGAGGAAAGCTATCAATCAGTCGGATGTTTCCAAAATCTGATAGCTAAATATACATCCAAGATCAAGAGCGCATGACACCAGAGATTAAAGAGTTATTTTGTTATAAAACTAGCCCTCCTTCTCAGCTGGAAAATTCTCACATGCAACCATGACCAAAATCAAGGCAGTATCCTCAGATGAGGACCCACAGCTAGAGGACTCAGTACTCAGCACGCAAACAGGGAAGGGGAAAGCAAGGTGAAGCAGAAGGAGGAAGTCCCTTCACCCACCTAGAGACAGGATAACAGTTCTGGGTCACTGGATGAGGTCTTAATTGTAATATTTCCCCCACATATTATCAGCTCTTTCTTGCTCTAGAGTCCTGTCTTAGGAGTTATTTAACTGATGTGCAGAAATCTAAATTTAATTTATTGTGATCTAACTCACTTTAGAAACCAAATTACCCTGCACTAGAAAAGAATTAAGTCAATACTCTACTTGCCTTTCTATCTTCCACAGAGCTCCTCTCCCTAAGCTTCATATTCATTTTCTCTCATGTACAAGTAATAAATTTTCATTGTTTTTCCTTGGAATTAGGTAATTTCTCTTTCAGCACTGCAGTTTAATGGCTAGTATTAATTATAGGAAACACAGTCAATGCTTAAAGAGTTTGAGACTGAATGAATCCACAGGAAAGAGTGGAAAAAGATATCAAAAAAATGAGTAGCTCTGGATACAAGTGCTAGGAAGCTCCCCCTCTCCTCCATGCTGCACCCTGTAATGCCTTTGTTGTATTTTCTTACCCACTGCAGAGAGCAACTACTGCATCGCATCATGTGGCAGGGCTCTCAAACGAGAATGCAGCTTGGGGAGAACCCCCTCCTTTAGCAGCCAGTCAAAATTACCTCCAAATCCCAACAACAAATAACAGGTCAAACAACAAACCAAGACCAAGCACAGGGGTAGCTTTCCACCACAACAGCACTGTAATGATCACAAGTCTTGCAGTGCAAAGGTGTACTCTGTCATCTGCTGCTTAAATCACAGATCAGAAACAAAAGGAGGGGGAGTGGTGCTCTGCTGTGGGGGAATAGCAGATCATTAGCAGCAAAGAATACAATCTTCTGGCAACCAGTAATGCTTTGTTTATGTGGATTTCCGTGAATACGACATATTAATGGCATAATAATTGCGTGATTACAGTAGAGCAGGGATCACTGGAGCAGGAAGGAGGAAAAAGCATCCTCGGTTGGTGAGCATATGAGGCTGCCCTCAGGATAGCTCTGCCCTCAGACATGGGCTGAAGGTTTTCAAAATGAATTGTCCTGTCCCGAGCAGGGAGCTTGAAGAGTTCACAAGGAAACATGAAACAAGAAAAAATCATCCACTAATAATCACTTTATGGATTATTCCCCGAGCTGAAAGCAGTTAGAAGAGCAGGAAAGGCACTCCATCCAGCCCAGGTGGGTGCCAAGGAGGAAAGGCAGTGGGCAGCAGGAACTAAAAGTGGCTCCTGATTCACTCCCTTGTTTACCAGCCTAAAATATAAAACATAAGCCTTCGCTAAAATAAGATTTGTTTTTGTTTTGGCTTCATTTAGTCTGACATGAGCAGGACAGGCACAACATACAGGGTTTCACAAGAGCCTGCTCTCCCTCTTGGGGACTGGCTCCATCACTTGGAGAGCTGGAAGCACCAGCAGAAACAAAGCATGTCATCACACTGAAGGACAGTCATAAACCTCAGCCCATCAGCAGAGAGCCTCATTACACGGACATTAAAAAAAAAACAGGCACCCAAAATAAGGAGATGAGCAGAAAACAAGGATGGGGCAGGGTCATTTGCACCAGGGCTGGCACACAGCAGTCTGGCAGCAGCCAGCAACTCACTTGCACCCACTTTTTCAGAGGTTCCATTGACTGGAAATAGATGCGCTTTTACAGCTCCACAAACCCAGTTTTGGTAGAATTACAGAATCATAGAATACACTGAGTTGGAAGGGATCCACAAGGATAACTGAGCACAACTTCTGCCTTCACACAGCACCACCCAAACCCTGTATCTGAGAGTGGTGTTTCAATGCTCCCTGAGCTCCAGCACTGGGGCTGTGCCCACTGACCTGGGCAGCCTGTTCCGTGCTCACTGCCCTGGGGGGCAGAGCTTTTCCCTCACCCCCAACCCTCCCCTGACACAGCTCCATGCTATTCCCTGGGACCCTATTGCTGTCAGCAGAGAGAACTCAACACTGTGAGGGGCCATAGCTGCCATGAAGATTCCCCTCTCTTCCCTAGGCAGGATCATGCCACCCTAATCCCCAGCCAAGCGTTCATCTCAGAGCACTGTCATGCCTTTCCTGGGAGTTAGGCATAAATACAAAGGAGGACAGGAGAAACAAAAATACATCATCCTAGCCAGAGCTCCAGTAAACAAGGGAAAACTCCTCTTCATTTGGCACAAGTAGCCTCCAGGAACCCCAATGTCCTGAGGCACATCATCCTGTCCACAACAATCTGAGCTCCTTATGTGCTGCTGCTCGGGGACACCAAAGAAAGAGGGTAATCCTTCGGCAGGAATTGCAGCCAAGCATTACACAAATGAGATTTAAACATCATGCCAAAGCGCCAGGCCCCTGCAAGCGGAAGGCTTAATTATAGGGCTGCTGCTGTCCAAGGCACTAATGACATCTGAAGGGATTATATATAACACTTCAGAGTAGGGCTCATCCCTCCCTGTGCCGTAGTGCCCGAGCAGGAACTAAGAGGGACAGCAGTTCCAGCATGGGAAAACAGCAGGGGATTACGCTGCTTTCATCCTCTTCCCCACCTCCTTAAACATCCCAGTGGGACTCGCTCAAATGCAGTGGGACTGCACATGGGGCACTTGAAAAAGCAGAGCATCAAGGTGCAAGTAACGCTTTGGAATAGATTTTTTCTATGCTGTAGTCCACATCCTAACATCCCCTTCCCAACCATCCTGCTGTTCCAAAAACAAGGGACAGGCACATCACCAGGGCCACACTTTTTCACCATATGGTGGTGCCAGAAGTGGGTGGCATGACCCCTGGGACAGGGCTCTGTGCCCACAGTCCCATCCTGGGGTACTCCAGGTACCATGCAGCAGCTGGGGGCCTGGCACAAAACCCACTCCTCTTTCTGCTCATCTTACTTTCCCAAACCGTGCAGCCTTTGAGGCAACCAAGCACGACAGTAGAAAGTTAGCCAACTCCAAGCATTTGTGTGAGCCCACAGAAGTCACTGTTTAAATGCTTAACAGTTAATCACTTGCTTAAATGCCTCTTTGGCTCAGAGTCCTCTTCATCGGCTTTGGGGCTGACACCAAACACGTGCTGGAAAGGGAGGCAGCTCCGGGCCCAGGCTCTCACATGCTCTTCACAATCTTCCTCTCAGCAGAGCTGAGACCATTCAGGTCCCGCTTGCTGAGAGGAGAAAGACAATGAAATATCAGATCAAACATTAATATCGATACCTAATTAAGATAAAGCATTTTTCTAGCAAAGTCTGTCACCTGACTTGGGTCTCTAGAGGATCTGTAAATCATTCATCACTGAGCTTGCTGCGACTGACCTTTTTTTCCTGCCTGTGCATGGTCTCACGCACACACTGACACACAGCTCTGTCTTTTGAAGCACATTCCTTCCTTTCTGCTAGCTCAGCAGGAGCACGAGTCCCTGAGGACCTTCCAGTAAGTGTCCCACTTCCCCATAGCCCTGAGGCCAGGGCCACGCTGTCATCACCCTTGCTGAAAAATGGATGTAGCAGAGATCTTCGCCTTTGAGAACTTGGGTCTGTAAGCACTGCCTGGATGGAAATATTCCTGTTCTGTCTCTTGACCTGGATTTCCAGTGCCTCATCTCAGTGTCCCCATGCTCATCTGGGCTTAGCACAGGCTGCTAGCCAGTGATATGGCACAAGGAGCCATCCAGAGCTGAGGCAGATGGACCATGGTTAAGTAGATCACAGCTAGGATCAGCACTTTGTGCATTTTCCATTTGTATCCTCAATAAATGAAACACAGGGTCCAAAATACCCTTCAGTTCTATCTGCTGAACTCGCCAGTCAAATACAAAGACACAAAGGGCTGCCAAAGGATTATTGATGCAGTTTTCAGTAAGGGCACCAAAGCTTTAATTTTTAACGGATGGCTAGGGCTGCCACCAACATGGGGAATTTATTTGCAAATCAGGAGACTCCAAGTTGCAAGGAGATAAAGACGACAGATTCATTTCTTTGATGAAAGGCCAAATTTTGTTTCCAGGGCTTTGCTAGGGAGAAAGATTTCATCCCATGCTCATTAGCCAACACTTGCAGTACCAGCAGTGGTGCCAAGTTAAGACATACCCCTGTCTCCTGCAAGCAGTCTGGGTCTGAGCTTCACACATGGACAGTGCTCCCTGTCTCACCTTGCTTCCATGGGGCAGAAAATGCACACTTCTGGCCAGTACCACACACCCCCGATCACAAGAAATCACTGTGGAGACCTCTGCAGTTTCCAACGTGATGGAAACAGAATGTTCTGCCTCTCTGTGATGATAGAGATGAGTGCATTTGCCTTTCTCCAGTCTTCTCTTCTAACCCTTCTAGCAGGCACAAACTTCTAGCCTTCCTGGCAGAAAGTAATGCTTTCCTGCCCTGTTTTCAGTAATTTAAGATATATTCTCCTGTATTTTCCCATTCTCCATTAGATCTTCACTGATTCAGTGCCCAGAAGGAGGACTGAGCGTCACTCATACCTCTTCCTTCGAAGAGCAGAAACCTGATAGTTCACCTGTCCTGTTATCCACTGCATCCTCCACTGTGCATGAGACAGGAGGGTTCACAGATGGGACTGATACTTGCTCTGTCCTTGCCAAAACCATACTAGCAAGTCACTTCTACCAATCTTTGTCAACCTGCAGTAGAGCTGCAAGAACAGAGCTTCCACATCTTCAGCTGGCTCTCCTAACCCCAAGGTTCACACTGCTGACATCTAGAAGTAACACACAGCTATTGACTCCCTTGAATTTAAAGCCCCAAAGTTGCTCTTCTTCCTATACCCCTCCGCAAAATCAGGTGTGCATGTGCAGCTGTACAGGATCAGACTTTAATTTGTTAAAACAATAAATTAGTTCACAGGATAGCCTGACACATGAAGACAAATCCTGCGTAATTAAAAAGGAAAGGAAGCCGATTATATGCTCCTGGAGAATATTGCTGCCTGCTTCTGTTTTATTTATACGTTATACTGTATAATGAGCTGAATATTTAGGAGGTCAGCACAAACCAAGCTGCTGACTGGAGAAAAGAGAATACCCAGCTCTGTCTGTGCCTGAAGGCACACAGTAGGAAGGAGAGGATTTTCAGTCATCTCCCTCTGTCTGCTTCTCCCCCAAGACCCTTCGGGTCTGCCTGGCTCAATTGCTCATTCTAAACTACACGTGCTTGGGCAGAGATTTTCTCAATAAGCCTTTCCCTGAGTCTCATGTCTGCAGCCCTATTTAATCCCATCCCGTTCCCAGTGGGGTTTGTACTTTCCATGCTCTCGTGGTTGGTACTGTTTCCATCGTGAAGCTGAATTGCTATTTTTTTTTCTTAATTTTAATAACACCAAATCCTCCAGAACACAGCACTTCCAGACTTTGCTACTACCCACCCAGAAAGGATGAGCTAGGTCAGTGCTTGTCATCCCCAGCCTGCTGGCACCTGTACACCCTTACTACAGGTCTGTCAGCAGCAATTAGGAAAATGAACTTGGGGCAGGTCCTCTCCCAGCTCAGACAGAAATCACTGTGGGACACTGCAGGGCCAGCACTCTACCTGCTAAATCACACCACAGTCATGGTCCAGCTTTCATCCCTCTCTCTGCCACAGGTTTGAGAATGTTCTGAAAAGGACTCACATCACCACTGTGCTGCAAAACGCTGCAGCTCTGTGAGCTGCCTTCCTCAACATGGCACGTAGCAGCTGTGTGCTGCCCAAGGCTGTCTCAATGTCCCTGTCCTGCTCTGCTGTGTCAGGGGGCTGCTAAAACTCCAGGGACTCACACCTCCCACAGCAACCCTGCGTCACAGCCAGCTTCTGCAGACACTCCAAACAACATCTCACCCCAAACAAGACTGGTTACAGCACAGAAATCAGCCCTTGACTTGAGAAGTTTCTCCCAGCGTGATCTTCCTTGGATGGAACTCTGCTCCTCCTCAAAGAGGGCATAGCATCCAGGCAACCCCACTGACATGCACAGCAAGACCAGCTCAGTACAACAGCTGAGGAAGAGATTTGGGGTACCTGTCACTGCTGTGAAGGATTTGATACACCAAGCTGTCCTCCCACAGCCCAGAGCTGTCCAAGGCTGGCTATTACATGGTGGGGAGACGTAAGGCAGGAAAGCCCTAGGGTGGTCCTCCAAAGCTCAGCTGCAATTATGCAATGCTTTAATCGGAAAATAAAGGAAGGTAACACCCACCCTTGCCCCCCAGCCTGTGTCAGTCTTGGCATCATCAGAAGTCAAAGGCATTTGAGAACAACAGAGACCCATGGGCAGTAAGTAGGGTAGCTAAAAGGAGACACTGCAGAGGCAGAGGACATTTGTTTTTCTTGTGAGCCTTTTCAGGGCATATGGGAGCTGCTTCTCAGCCATGAAGGTCAAAGCAGCCTTCCCATGCTTCAGCAAGAATGGCAGCTGATTTAGTACTTAGGAGCCCACAGCTGCACTCAGTCTCCAGCTGAGCTTTGCTCTTCTTTCTGCATAAAAGCCAAAGGTCAGAGCAGGGAAGGGAGGGCAAAAAACCCAGGGGTTCCTATTCTGCTCTGAAACGAGTCCTATCAAAACCCCTGTGCCTGCTCAGGGAAGGGATCTTGCTGCTCACACGCTTGGCATCTGTGACCCAGTGTGGCCTCTTCACAGCACCAAAGGCAGTGGTAATCCATCTGGTAATTGCTTCCATGGCGATCTTCACACAGCTTTAGACACTAATGCTGCTATCTTTCCCCTTCCAAACCACACAGTAATGAGGGGTGATTGGTGGCAGCCACATGTGAAGCATCGTTGCCAGATAAGGGAAAGTGCCTCCAAGGGAGGGAAAGCTTAGCTTCTATTTTACCTGGTTTTATTCTGACAGGGCGGGGAAAGAAAGAAAAGATTAGAGAAGAGATATTCAAGTAAAATAAAATAATTGCAAATGCACAAGGCACTTATATGCATTGCTTTCACTGTCCTTGGGAAGCTTACAGAAAATCCTGCATCTCTGTCAGCTAATTGCTTTTGAGGAGCAGAGCTTTAGCAGGTGGGCACCAAGGCACAACCACCTCCACCTGAGATATTGCTCAGCAAGGAATGCTGTCAATCAAAGCTCCTGCACTCAATTCCCAGCTCTGGACAAGCACCAAACTCCCCTGAGCCATGCCTCAGTTTCCCTGTCCCTACTGCTAATTCCTCAGAGAGTACCACCCTGCTGAGAAATTCCCAGCTTCTCCCCCCTTCTCATCTTTGG
Organism: Callipepla californica brunnescens; assembly: GCA_023055505.1. Lineage (NCBI taxonomy): Eukaryota > Metazoa > Chordata > Aves > Galliformes > Odontophoridae > Callipepla > Callipepla californica. Next base: position 58,800,310 of record JALIRH010000003.1, on the reverse strand, counting down.
AAAACCCATTCTTGGGACTAACCCAAATTTTGGGCTGAGCCACAGACATTCTGCACAGAAGCAAGTGTTTCTGTAACCTATGTTGGGTACAGAGCCAATCCTTGACATGCAGGCAGAAGCAGATGGAGTTCAGGTCACTGCCACCATACTGCAGGACGCTCATACCATCACCAGCAGCCCGTCCTCCCCGGAACTCTCCTCGAGGAGGAATTGGATATAAAACATTCGTGACAGCAAGAACTGATCTAAACCTTTGATTCTTGGTACCTGCTGCCAGAATGTTTGCAAGATCCTGGAGCCGGCAGTAACGTGAGTGACAGCACCAGAGATACAGCAGCATAATTTAGAGCATGTGTGTCCTCCTAACCTTCCTCCATCTCAGCTCAGTAATAGGGTAAAAAATACCCTGGCTAGCGAGGAATGCATCATAGCAAGGTATTGTGAGCAAGAAAATAAATAAGCCTAGTCAGAAAGGACTGCAGGGAAGGAAGGGTGCCAAGGGCTGCAAAAGGAGGACCCTGGACACAACAGCTCCATGCAGTAGGGACAGTCCGAGGATGACATGAGGCTGGCAGCAGGGAACAAAGCTTGTGTTGAGGCTTGAGAAACATCTTCGGGTAGATCTGACCCAAAAGTGCACCCTGAGGCCAGTTAAAAACATCTGCCAGAACCTGCACCTGATGTAGTTTCTGCAGTGAAAGGTGGAAGTCCATCAAGGGCTCCTTTATGACACACACAAGCCATCTTGCCAACCTTAGAAAAGGTGGCAAAGAGAAGAAAAAACAGGTAATAAATATAATAATAATAAATAACCGGAGAGCAAGGTATTTCATTAAAGAAATACACAAAGCACTCTGCCAGACTCTGCCTCTGTTGGCTCCAGGGTTGTGTATTGCAGGGATGCCAAGGGACTGTGCCGAGCTCAGCAGTGGCAGGGGGTGACCCAAAGAGGCTTGGCTGCCTTACAGCCTCCTCTACAACTGTAAAATCATCCCTGCAGGGAGGGAGGAGATGGTGCTGGGAAAATCACAGCTGCTTCTGGAGCAAAGGCTCCCTTCTAGCACTGCAAAAAACACCTCCTTGCCTAGAGTGACAAGACTGAAAAGTCTTTTTCTTCCAGAAATGAAGCAAACACATGAGCATGGGTGCAATAGATGCACATCAGGCTGGAGGCCAGCAAAACTGCCTGCTTTGCTCAGTCCCCTGCTCCCAGCCTTTGCCTTGCCCTTTCCTCAAAACACTCCTGCTCAGCTCCAGCACCTGAACATCCCCTGTTTGAATCGTTCCCTGGCACAAAGTCCAGAGCATCCTATAGCCTTCCTCCACTTCTATGCATGATGGCAACATCTGAATGTGATCGATAGCTATGCACATATCTAGAAGGCAAAATGAAAAGAAAAAAAAAAAAAGAAAACAGACAAAACCAAAAATAAGCCTACTTCTGAGTTATGTGATGCAGCAGGCTCCAAATACCTCTGAAAACACAGGGACCTGGACAGAAACCAGCAAGCAGACACTGAGCTTTGTTGTTATTACTGAAACAAATATCCCCAGCCTGGCACTGACTGCCTCTCACAGACACACAGCCCTCTGCAATAAGGAACACAGGACTTCTGTAGTCATCAATCAAGAAAATGTAGCTTTGATGGGCAGTTACTGCTTGGCTGACATGGAACCGAGCCTCCACCCTTGGCCTCATCCCAACCCTACATGCTGCGTGCTGGGAAGGGCAGCACCTGAGCAGAAACACCGAGCAGGCACACAGGTGGCTGTGGGAGTCCCACCACAGCCTGCAGCAGATGCTTCTGCCTGCACCAACACAGATGTCTGGGGTGAGGCACCAGAAATAGCCGGCTGCACAAAACAGAGACTTTCCCTCCCACACAGAGTTTTAATGCAGAACTGCCGAGTACAGCTGAGCGTTCGAGTGCATCTCTCTTTCTGCAATGGAAGGAATAACATCTCGACAGAAATGAAAGCTGTGATGGTGGTTTATGCCAGCTCAGCTGGGAGCTGTCAAACATCTGTATTGTGGAGCCTTCCTTCTACAGCAACCCCTGTGTCTGCTTTAAAACAGGAGCAGTAACGCTCGCTCAGAGTCATGTGAAAATCATATTTGCAAAGCACTCGGAGGCTCAGCAATGAGGGTTCACTGTACATTTCTGCTCACCAACCCTATCTGCTGCCTCCCAACTGCAAAAAGAGAAGCAGGCTTTCAGCAAAATCCTTGTTATCCTAAAATATAAACTCAGGATGCTGAAGTGAACCGACACAGCAGGAATGAGGCACATCAGGACAATACATTCCTCCAAACTGAGAAGGGAAAAACAAAACCCAGCATGGTGCTGGGGAAATGTTACCTCCAGCAGCACACCTGAGCTGTAACCTGCTGGCTTTGGCTCAGCTTTCACCTTCTGCCCAGCACCCCAATGAAGATGGGAACCACAGCTCGTCAAACATCACAGAATGGGATGGGCTCCATCACCAGGACACACCACCACATCCTTATCCCCGAGACACAAGTGGCAGTGGTGAACAGAGGGAATTGGATTCTTCATCGTGCTTTGATATAATGTTTTGAAGAGCTGGCTGAACCAGGGGTAGTGGTGAAAGCACAAGGGACATCACAGGTGAGCAAGCATTCCAGCAGCAGCAGGAAAATCACAAGATTGTTGGGGCAAGAAGCCTGATGAAGGCAATCAGGACATTTATGGAGAGCTCTGCAAGGCTCATTTTAAAACATTCCCTATGCCAGTGCAAATTAATATTTGAGCAAAAAATACTACAGAAAAAAGTCAGTTGACTCATGAAGAGCAAATACATTAAATATAGAAATTAAGTAACTGATGTGCAAAAGGAAAGGGATTTTAGCCCTGCTTTGAGCACAGTTCTTGTTGCAGCCTTACACAGGAGCCACCATGTTGCTCTAAGCCCTGAAACAGGGGCAGCAGATGGCAAAGCTTCTCTTTGCTTCCCGGCCACATTCCTCTTCAGCAAGAAGTGGGGCTGGCACAGGGAGCTACCCCAGCACCACTGTGAGCTGAGTCTTAGAGCCTCTACACTGGCTCTAGTTATTTAATGAAGACTGTAGAAATAGGAGGGGAAAATTATCCCACGCACAGCCTGATGTTTTTCTCCACATGCTGCTTGTTAGGCTGGCAAAAAAACATAGCGATGCCATAAATTGCTCTGAATGTTTGCCGTGGTTATTTGTTTGGAATGTTCCCTTACCTCCCTTGAAACACAGCTTTTTTGGGTTTACCTCCCATCATTACAAAGGAATGAGGTGGGGAGGACTGATGCTCACATCCTGAGCATCCCCAGGAGGATGCACACTGCAGCCTTGGTGAGCACAAACCTCTGCAAGAGAGGAGAGATCCCACCTGCAACTAAACTACTTTGAGACAGGCAGAAATTTAGGCTACTGGTGTCACAGCCATGATGTTATTGCTACAAGTCAAGTCCTGCCACTAAAAGTTGCATTCACACACCCCAAATGTAGCTGAGGGCTCACAGCCACATCCTGGGCACTCCAGACTCTTAGATCACACAAGGCAGTAAGGGCAAACCAAAAACACCAGCAGCTGATTCCAGAGGATTTTAGTAGCCCCCAGGCAGAGCACTGAGTAGCTAGGGACAGTCTATTGAGCTGGGGGAAAAGCAGCATAGCTCTTAGCAGGGTTGAGCTCATGCTTTCTGCTGAAGCATCAGTGGAAAAAGTCAGTGAGAAATTCCTGAAAGAGAAAAACATATTTCCACAGACCGTGAGATTTCATATTATTTTTCCTGTTCTAAAAAGTCTGATCAAATACCACAGATTTCCTCTTCCCAAGCAAACCCCAACATGCCAACTGATAAAGCCCTGTGAGACGCAGGATCCCCCTTTGCTCCCCAAGGGGCAACAGCTGCTGCACTTCCCATGGTAGCAGTGTCCAATCTCAAGCTCCTGATTTGCACATATATTGGCCCTTAGAAAATCTAATACTAGCAGAAACTGTAACCCCTTGTTTTTATACCTTGTTTCAGTGAGCGTGGCTTCGTTTTGTTTTTAATCACCAAGTCGTCACATGCTACAAAAACAAATGTAACAACAGCATGTTGCAGGAGTTGAAATTGAAAAGTACAAACTGTCTATCAACGAAAACCAAAGCAGCTTCACTGCCAAAGCGGAGTGAAATGTAAAGGAAAGCTTAAACAGAGAGGAGGAAAAAAAAAAAAAGTGGAAATTGCATTAGTAGCATACTTTCATTCGTCATAATCTGTGAGACCGGTAATGACACTGGAAGGTGAGCCACGCGCTGCCCACTGAGACTGAGCTATTTATGAGAGCAGCTGGCTGTCAGCTGCTACCTCCACACAAAAGTAATGAGGAAAGGGCCTCTGCACCCCATTCCTGCAGCAGCTGGGGTTGGCCAGGAGGTGGGAGAGGATGCTCCATCCTCTACCTGGCCAGGAATTGCTTTCTGAAAATTGAGCACAAAAATCACAGCTACAAGGCAGTACTCCGGGTGGGTTTGTTGTTTATTTATTTATTTTTTTTTCTTTTTAAGAAAGCATTGTAGGAAAATGATCAGCTCTATTTAACTGGCTGTTGAAACATCATAATGCCAGGCTCTTCTGTTATCCTGGCTCCTAATGATTTTATTAACCCAGTAGCTGGAAGGGGATGTACTCAGCAATTCTGTTCTGTGCAGTCTTATTCTGCACAGACTCAGGTAGGAAGTGAGTCTGAACAGCAGCAGGTAAGAGGATATTTAACGCCCACCTTTTCAGCTGGAAATTGAGTTGCCATTCACTGTCACTGAAACCAACAGGATTTGGTTCTCCCTTCCCAGTGAGCACAGGCTCTTGAGCAGCATGAAGCCCAGCTCTGGGGTCCCCTCTCCTACAGGCAGCAACATTACCACCAGGAATAACTTTCCACAGAGCTAACAGTGATCCAGAACATCAACTGGGACAGAGAGGAAAACAGCAGAGCTGAGCCCTTTGCATATCTGCAGCAATCTGTCTCGCCTGTCCCAGCTGGAAGTCTCCAGGCAGATGTTGCAGCTCCTGCTCATGACAGAGCCAGGGAGATGTGGCAGCTCTACACAGGCACTCCCTGTGGCACCCGATTCACAGGATGGAATTCAGTCCTATCCTCCATCAGTTGTCCATCAAATTGTGCTGCCAAGGACACTGTGACATTTGTGGTGACACCACTTCTCGGCATCTGTACTCAGGCAGCAATTCACCCTCAGCCTGTGGACCAGATGCCTCACCCTGACACTGCTGCCTACTGCACCAGTTGGCTACAAGCAACTTCCATGCACACAATGCTTTCTCCCAGTGCTTGTTAGCTTTGCCACTTACCTTCTCTTCTAAAACCTGGGTCCCCCTGGGACCATGACTGTAAGTACACACTACTCTCTCAGTGAGTAGCACCTCAGTGTGAGCAGCTCTGAGATCAGTGGGCACTCCTTGAGCCTCCCACCAACACCCAGCCAGGTGTTTTCCTAACCAAACCCAACAGGAGTGATTAACCAAGAGGTTCTTTAATGATTACCCCATAAGGGTTTATTTCAGCCAGGGGAACAAGGCATTTGTGGAGGCATCAGCCTTCTGCAGGGTGAGCACAGTGGGGAAAGGATGCTTCCCAAAGCCAACACCAAAGCAAGCAAGAGCTTGCTTGCAGGGAGCAAATGGGGAGCAACACTTCCCCAGGTAATCTGCAGTAGACTAGAGCACTTTTATGATAGTCTGCTGCTGGTTCAGCTCAAAAAGCTTTATCTATAGCCATCACACCCCACATACTGCACTACCATATATCTCTGGCTCAGCATGCTGATTTGTAGTGGAGGCAATCCGGGCCTGACCCCAAGCATCAGAAGAATTATGCACAGATTCCTTTTATCAACTTTGCTCTCTATGGCATGTCCTCAGAGCCCCTCCAAGTGTCCTTGTCATCTGAAAAGACGAGGAGATGCTGCATGCAGCAGCACCATAGGTTTATTAACCTGATCCCCCCTCCAGCTCCTTTTCTTCACTGCAAACATGCTCTTAACCTGTCTGCAAGGGGCTCATCTTCTAGCTCGTGTCATGGCTCTTGAACTCTTTCCCTGCATATTTTGTTTCCTGAGAAAACTCTGTCTCTTGAGATACCCAGAAAAAAGGAGATGGGCAAAGGAGAGAGATTTAATGCTGCCTTTAAATCTCCTGGCTGGAGGGGCTTCCCATACTACGCAGTGTAGCATTGGCAATTTAATCATCAGTGTAATACTTCTGCAAACAGCAGCAGACAGCAGAGCCCGCAGGAGCAAACGGTCTCTCTAACAGCATGAATATTACAGGCACTTAACAGCCCTTGTAATCTCGCTGTGGCTCCCATGCAAGAGCACAGGCAGGCAGCACGACCGCGGGCACTAACCCCGGCTGCCAGGTGATAAAGCTTCATGGGGTTCCCTAATGCAGCATCCAAAATCAGCCCCAGCAAGGAGAAAATGAGTGTGAAAACACTGAAACCTTCTACGGATTCATTTCCACATCCCTGCACCTGTGTTACACATGAAAAGGATTTGGGGCGGGTGGGCATTTCCGAGCATTGTATAAATATAAACACTTCTCAGGAGAAAATACTGTGTTTTTCAGTTTAAATGTTAGCCCGTTCTCAAAGGAAAAAAAGATCCATAACTAACCTTTATTCTTCAACATATTTACTTATTTGCTGGATGAATATCATTCTGAAAAATTTCCCACAGATGGGAAGTACAGCCTATGGCTTCAAAGGAGAGTCTCTGGAAATCAGAAGGAAAGTGGGAGTTGCTCTGCTTTATCCTTCCTGATACAACAAAAGTTGCCAGTTCCTCCAAGATGGGAAAAACACAATCATAGAATCTTTAGGGTTGGAAAAGACCACTAAGATCATCATGTCCAAATCCAACCCATCCCCACTGACCACATTGCTCGGTGCCACATCTCCATGGTTCTTGAACACCTCCAGGAACAGTGACTCCACCACCTCCCTGGGCAGCCTGTGGTAATACTTTGCTAACCTTTCTGAGAAGAAATGATTCCCAATACTCAGCTGTGAGATGGCTTACACACATTCTGGCTGGCCTCATGCTTGCTCACCCAGCTCTCACCCCCTCCACAGTCTGAGTAAAGCTTGTGCTGCAGAGAAAGGGAATAAATCACTGGCATCTTGCTCACACCTTTAATTACTTAGCTGATATTGATATAACACTAATTGAAGCAGAATAATATTGTCTCTCAAATAAGCGTGCCCACACAGGCATGACTGAGATTAAAAGACGTATGTTACACTTGGATTAGTTCATTTCCAGCTAATGCAGAGACAGACCCCTGTGCTGAACCCATGTGTGCTGCTGTACAGCCTGCTGCCCCAGGGCAACAACCAAAGCCTACTCACACAGTGCTGCTCAAACAGCCATGGGGCTACAGAGCAGGTGTACAAAACCAGAGAAGGAAAAAGTTGTTTTGCTCCTGTTAGGAAATCCTGGTGACCTTTCTGAGATATCGGTCCCTCTCCAAGTCTCAGGACAGGGACTGTACACAGCAAAAGTATCTCCACTTGAGTTCAAATATTTTAGTTTTGCTCCAAGAGTATCAGCAAACTTGGCAAAGCGAGAAGCCTTAAGCCCTATTCTGCACAACCATGCAATGCCTGTGAGATCGCTGCAGGTTTCAGGCTGTTTGTAGGCTTGATCATCCCATAGCTTCAAGTTGTGTCCAAACTCTCCACATATCACATCTGCAAAGGGGATGCATGCCCTTATTTACCCAGGAAGCTATGCAAATACAATTATTACTGGTTAGGGAGCTCTCAGCTCCCAGAGTATTGAGCAGACTGCGTGGAATTGAACAATACTGTTCCTCACTAATGGGATCCAGGGTCAGCAAAGAGAGGTAAGGAATAAAATAAGAAGAAAACGCGGTGGGCACTGAAAACACAGCAGCTCATCCCCACTCCTTCCCCACCCAACTCTGCCCCCACCACCACGCAGGAGAGTAAGTGGTAAACTTGTCCTGGCCTTTTGCTTTTTTCTGTAGAAGAAACTAAGCCATGTTGCCTTGTATTCCATAGACTCCTCAAGCACACAATAACTGTCACCCCAAAGCACCCCAAATTACCAATCAGGCAGGGAAGCGTGCCCTGACTCAGAGGAAAAAAACACATGAGAAGCAAACAAAGAAAAAACAAAGCAATGGTCTTATAAAAAAAACTGACATAAGCCACGAGCATACTCTTACCTCTAATTCCATTATTTCCTCCCCTGCACCTAACAACAATTAAGGAAAAACTAAATGTGCAAAAATGAGGTCTGCACAGATCATTGCCAGAGTGAAGGGGCTGCAGTCAGTGCTCACCCTGCTGAACGTGCCTTCCTCTTACTTGCAAGCCGAGCACCTCAATAATGTGCTATGAGGTGTGTTTGTAACTGTCTGATGCCAGCAGTGGTCCTTGAGGAGGAAATGATGTGTGCCTAAATGCAGACAAAGCCATTCAGAAAGCTGGGACAAAGCAGCCTTGCTCTCCTCGGTCGGGCCAAATTACATCCTTTGGATGCATTCCTTCAGCAGTTTCAAAAAATAATAATAATCTGTCTCTATTTCCTTCTCTTTGCAAACAATATTTAGAGAATAGAAGGTGATTTCAGAGCCCATTTGTTTCACGGCGCGTAAGCCCTGCTCTCTTCATATCACTTCCCAATCAGGTTTACTGCTAGCATCACCACCAGAAAACTGAGGAGGTAAAGACTTCAACCCCTCAGTCACACTGTTATAGAGAGTCCAAAGGAGGGCAGAGGAGATGGTGAAGGATACAGATGAGGAGCAGCTGAGGGGTGGCCTCATGGCAACTGCAGCTCCTTACGTGGAGCAGAGGGCAGCACGGAGCTCTGCTCTCTGGGGATGGCAAAGAGGGTTGGGGGGTAGGGGACATGGTGGCACAGCCACATGGCTCATCCGGGCATACGTGCAGGGAGCAAAGCAGTGCCAATGTGGGGATGGGCCTGAAGACTTCCTTGGCTCACACTTCCTACAGCAACGACTCCTGCTGAGACATCGGAGGGAAGAAGAGTGGGAAATCAATTTAATTGCAGCTTAGTAAGCAACTGTGCTAAGTGTCACTGGCAAAATCTGAGCTTTCACTGTGAGAGAAAGGGGAGAACACGGCTTTTTTTATTGCACAAGAAAGTGAATAGAGAGCATACTCGTCTGACAGTCATCTGGCCCTCATGCCTTCCTTTAAACAGGAGGAAGGCAGCAAGAAGCAAACAGCCAGTGCCAGAGCTGCTCCAATTAACAGTCAATCCAGCGCACCCTTTGTTGTTACACTACACATAATTACTACTTCACGCAAACATCTTTCTTAACCAGATCTGACTTCTGCTTTCTCCCCAGACACATCCCCATAATGGGTTTTGTTTGCTGGGCTGCCCTAGTGAAGGGAGCTGGCTAGAGCAGCGTTTCTCACAGTAGCAGTACGTTGCTTTTGCATTTCTATGGCTTCTCCCAGACTTGCTTCCACTGGCAAAGATAGAAGAGCTCACACCCAGTCACGCAGAAGCACCACGCTGGCATCCCATGGGCTGCCTGATGCCAGCTTCAATATCATCCACAGAACTCTTATGTGCAGTTACACACGAGCTCATGGGGAAGGCTGGGGAGCTAGAATAATATGAAAAATAATAATAAAAAATAAGAGCAGAGCCCAGCATCTCGTGTGCTGACCATCTCAGGCATGCCAACATCAGGCTGCAGCTTCCTTCGACAAGTAGGGAAGCTCAGTCCCATTGATTTCCCTGGGCGAGGGGGCACTTTAGGCTGTGGAGTGGTTGTGTGCTCCAGAGGCTGTCTCTCAGCACAAGGTCCAAAAGCCAATGCTCAGCACTGCCAGCACTTTCTGCAATACACTGCAGCTCACGCTGTCGTCTCTCCAGCTGGGAAGGCACTGTTGTCTCACTTACATATACTTTGCATTCTGCTAATCCCAAGGAAACACTCAGCTCAAAACCCATATGCCTGTGGGTTTTCCAGCACAGTATCTCTGCACTCATATGGGCCTATACAACTGTGCTATTTGCAACTCTGGTGCTCCCAGAACGGTGCTGTACTGGCCCTCCTCACACTCCTCCTTTTGCACGCCTGCAAAAGTAGCTCAGCACACCTGCCCGGGGGTACTCTGCCCTAGACTTTAACTACTGAGCTTGAGGAGGAAAGGCAAACTGCTTGTCTCAATGCTGTGGCATGCCCACAGACTCAGCACTGCCACCTATAACCCCAATATGATGCTCAGCATGCCTAGCTCCCCTTACCTGAAGAGAGGCACAGACCACACAGCAGATCCGGAACCAGAGAAATGGCTGGGAAGAGCAGGAGATCAAAACAGCCCCTGAGCCCTGATTACATCCAAATAAATCATGAGGATGCTCTCTTATCACAGAAAGGATTTCATCCCATTTCTTCCTCATACTGCATGTGTTGGTATACAAATGTTTCACATGCACTCCTGAACCCACAGCACTTCTCAGAGCATCCTTTAGATGCTCTCATTAACCTTGTCATCCTCAGATGGTGCCATATATTCCTTCAGCTTGATCTCAGTACTCCTAACAGTGACCCCCTCCAAAATCAATCCTAGTTTGAAGCCCTCTCATCAGTCTCCACAGCTTATGGGCCAAGAGATATTTCCCCCATTAAGACAGGTGTGTCTCATCAGACTCCATAACATCTCTCATCTCAAAGACCCTTCCATGATGATAAAGCCTAAAATCCTGGTGCAGGCTCCAGTCATGGTGACTGGCGTCAATGACCTGAGCTTTCCAGCTTCCTTCCCTGCCTCTCCCCTTTTCTGGGGGTTTTGAGGAAAACATTGCTCTGAGTCCTTCAGGCTTCCCAGTGCTTTTAACCAGCAGTGTCCAACTCTTACAGAGAGCTGAAGAATTAACGGGGTATTCACTGCCAGTAAAAAGAAATCAGTTTTCATTTATTGTTCCTTTACACCTCAGAGCACGTTCATACCCAGGCAGCACAACTTTCCTCTTCTGCCCCTCCCTGGCCTACCCAAACCACCAGCTGGGCACACTGAGCATCAGCCTCTCTGTTCTACCTTCTTCCTTGAGACAGATTTGGCACTGCAATCCCTTAATTGTTAAGATATGGATTTCTGCAGCATACAGTTATTTTAATCTGTTAAGTGGCTCTGCTGCTATAAAACTGAAAGGGATTTAGTATCTGGAGACTGTCAGCTGAGCTCCAGGTGCTGAATCTTTCTCGATGGCAATGATGCAGAAGGAAATGCAGGCTGCTATGAAGCATGCAAGGGCAAGCATCCTCCTGCACAGAGACCAAATCCCACAGGGTGCTGAGCACCCTGAGCTCCTGGAGCAGGCAGTGAGGGTGCAGCACTCATCCTGCCCTGGGAGCCATCCCTCTGCTGCATTTGAGCACAGCCAGGAAGGAGCTGTTACAACACAAACACTGAGGTGAGCCACGTGCATCTTGTTAGGTCGCTTGTTCAATAAAAGAAACTTTTCATCCATAGCCTTTCTCTAACCACCCAGCTCACAAATGACCTGCTTTAAGCTCTCAGCTGTGCTTCAGCCATCCATCAGATGGAGCAAGCAAGCCAGCATGCATGAGATAATGAAGAAAAAAAAAAAAACAAAAAACAAACAAACAAACAACAAAAAAAAACCCAAAAACTAAAAATCCCAAACTCAATATTGAATACATCCTTCTACCCCTCCAGCCCTGGAGCTGAGGTCACCCCACAGAGGCAGGGCTCTGATGCAAAGCAGAGCAGATCCCCCCTGCAGAGGAAGCAAGTCTGCCACCTGCACCCCCAGGGTTGCTCCAGCCCCCACAGCCACCAGCAGGAGCTGGCACATGGGTGAGACACCACTGCTCCAAGTGCACATATCAAATTGGGAATTCCTTTGTAATTAATCCCATGTATCAGCCTTTCTCATTATTTCTTAATGCAACTAAATTATTCATTTCTGTCTTTTTTCAGTTCCTCTTTCCTTTTTTCCCCCCCTTTCCAAAGCAAAGCAGAGCAAAGGGTCTGGGTGAGCATGGGCCACACGTTCCTATCTCCCCACAGGGAGCCCCATTTTGCAATAGGGCTGAAGTCTTAATGAGAGCTCGGAGGACAGTGAGCCCAGTTAACCTCTCTGGTTCCCAGTGCATCCAGCCAGCAAACCACTGGGGCTGACAGTCTGATAGCAGTGCTACAAGAGCAGGAAGGATTTGTCCTACGAACAGCTTCTCTGCAACAACAAGCTCTACAGACCTAAACAGAGCACACAGCACTGGATGTGAGCCTAACGAGGGAGCGAAGGTTAAACCCACACTGGGGTGGTGTACATTGCTCACACAGAATGTGCTGTATCAGGAGATGGAGAAGCAGCTCTGGCTGCTGCTGTCCTGGCCTCAGAGCGAGCCCCAGCTCTGAGGGGTTAACTGAGGCGGCACCGCGTCCCCGCAGCCAGCAGCACATCATTCACACCACTCCAAAGCGGCTCCCAAAGCCAAAAATGTAATGCATGACAAAAATGAAAATCTGTGCTCTATCAATCTCAAGGGGATGCGACTGTTTTGATGGAAAATTCAGAGGAAATGAAGGAGAGGCAATTCTAGCAGTCAAATTACCGGAGTTAAGGCAACTTGGCACTCGCAGCTTCAGAACCTGGGGGCTGAAGTTTGCTCTGCTGGATGATGGGGCCAAGCTGGCCCCAAACTGTACTGGGGAGCAGTAAACTGGAGAGCAACACAGAGCAGTGGTATGACCAGGGCCGGGGCTGAGCCAGAAGCTGGGCTCACATGAAGGAGAAGGCAGAAGCTCCCCTCAGCAGGGCAGGGAGCCCCAGCAAAGCCATCAGTTCACAGCTTCAGAGGTGACACACGGAAAAGAAACGGTGAGGACGCGGGCAGCTCACATCTGCTGCTCAGCTGGGTGCTGCTGGTGGGCTCACACCCCTGCTGCGATAAGCACCCATCTCAGCACACCTTCAGCTCGCTAAACCAGCCTAACCCCGTTCACTTCCTCGAGGTTTACAGCAGTACCACCGAGCGTGGGAGCCGATCGAGGTGCTTTCCAAAGTTAGCCCCGCACCCTGCCCGGCCAACTCGCAGCCATCAAAGCGGTGCCCCCGGAGCCCTGCATCCCAGCTGCTTTCCGCACCGTTTGGGCAGCGGGGCTCCTCGGTTTCCCTCTTAGCTCCGGGTCTGCCGCCCCGTGCGTTTCTCCTGCGCTGTCGCCGCGCATCGCGACACAGCAACGTGCGAGAGCCGAGGTGCGGGAGCTGCCGCTTGCTTTCCGAGCACAAACCGCAGCCGGTTAACAAGCAGAAACAACAGTAGGAAACGCAAAAGAACCATAAACACCACCCCAAAGCGGCCGATGCTCGGCTGCCAGGCGGGCACGGCGCTGCCCATCCCGGCCGTGCCCCTCCGACTCAGCGCGGCTCCCGGAGATGCCCTGCGGCGTGGGCAGCCCGAGTGCTCCGTCCCAGCAGCAAAGTCGGGCTCAGCCGCGACACGTGGGGATAGCGGGGATCTCCCCCTGCCCAAAGCATCACTTCCCCGCCGGAGGAGGGACCCCGACCGCGAGGATGGAGCGAAACTTTGCGTGCAGAGCCATAGGGACGGGAGCGTCCCCGCGGTGCCCGGTGCCCGCTTACCTCTGGCGTTTGGCCCTCGGGTCCCTCCGCCTCCGGCTTCCTCCTCGCCCCGAAGAAGAGGAGGAGGAGAGCGGCGATCCAGAGCACCCCCAGCACAGACAGCGCCAGGCGGCGGGTCGGGCGCCTCATGGCTGCGGGGGGGCAGAAAAAGGCAAAAAGGGGGCAAAGAGAGGAAAAAGGAGTCTCGACCGCCTGCCTCGGAACCGGCGATGCGAGTCCCAGGCTGTGCGTGCGCTGCAGGGAAGGGAGAAGGAGGAGAGGAAGGAGGGGAGGGGAGGAAAGGGGAGGAGGAGGAGGGAGAGGCGGCACCAGCACCGCCGTGGGGAGGGAGGGGTGCCGGAGCCAGAGCAGCTCGCCCCGGGAAGGGGATGCCCTACCCGCCCCACGGGGGGAACGGTCACCGCCGTGCCCCCCACCCGCACACGGAGCCGCTCCAGGCAGCGCTGCCAAGTTAGACCCCCGCCGGAGCCACGCTCCTCATCCCGATCCCGGTCCCGACCCGTGGGGAGGGAGGGTGACACACCGGTGTTTAACAGCACGCACGGAAGGTTCAGACATGATGGGAAGATTAATTTATCCAATTGAAACAGCAGGGGGAATTCAGGTAGGTGGAATTTAATTACCGCGTTTGGATGAGAAGATGCGAGTCTCCAGAGCCGTCGAGAGCACTTAGAAAATAAAATCATAATCATCGACACGGAGAGGGGAGGCTGCTGGTGTATCGTCAGCCCTGCCCCGGGGATGCTCCCTGCTGGCCCCACACAGCAAGTGGAGTGCCCGCATATTGCCTAGAGAAATCAAGCATCGTAAGGTGCCGGGAAAGAGTTGCCTTGCCCAGCTGTCCCTGCTCACCCGCCTGACCCACTGCTTTTCCCCGTTGCTGAGAAATAGTGCAGCAGCTGAGCTTTCTCTTGCAGAAGACATTAGCGAATAAATTAACTATCGAAGCAGATGCGAGTCGTTTGTGTTGGTATGAAAACTGTAGAACAAACCCCATAAAAGCAGGAACCTGCGCATAAAGTGACATACGGAATGAACTGAAGATAATATGTCAAATGCTGGAAAGTGTGTGAGTGCTGGAACTGCTGGTTATTTATTGGGACCTGAGGGGATAGCGCGGAGCTGCATCAGGTGAGGGTCAGGGGTTAGGGAAAGGCTATGCCCCAGAAGGCAGTGGGCATGGCCCTGAGCTGCTGGAGTTCAAGGAGGTCACTCAGACATAAGGTTTGGGGTGGTGCTGGGTGAAGCCTGCATTTGGACTCAATGCTCCTTTGTGTATCCCATCCAACTTGGGATAGGATTTCCAGGGCTCAGCAAGTCCTTCTCCTGTAACCTAATCCACATCTTCTGGGACATTCACAGAAAGATGCTCACTAGAATCCCCCCAGCGGGCATTTTCTCTTTGACTTAAGGCCACCTGACTCTTAAGCATCTCTACCAGAACAATGAAATCCTGGTCCAGCAGACAGGCTTAGGTCAAACTTCAGCTTACATCAAATAGCAGCTCATCGTCACACCAATCAATCTTCCCTGGCCATAGGCTGGAGCAGTCAGACCACAACTGTAGAATCATTGGTTGAAAAAGACAACTAAGATCATCTAGTCCCAACATGAATCCATTACCATGCCCACTAAGCCAAGAGACATCTCTACCCAAACCTGGAAGGAGCCCACAGGTGGGTGTAGCTGCTGCCCACTTCCCCAAACCCTTCTTTGACACTTTCTCCTGAAGGACCTGTGAGAAATTTCCAGCAGCTGAGGTGCACCAGTGATGGCTCTTCAAACAGCTTAGAATCCTCTCATCTCACAACTACCCCAACTCTTGGGTTGGCCACTTGCATGCTTCCCTCTGACCTCTCTGTAACAGGAATCTCTATTCAACCAAAAATACAGAAATCATAGGATGGCTTGGGTTAGAAGGGACCATAAAGATCATCTAGTTCCAACTCCAGATTCATGCAATGGGGATTCAGACCCCAATGGCATCACAAAGTTGGGTGACAAAGATCTGGAGCCCAGCTGTGCTGGAGATTCAGATCCCAATAGAAACACGGAGTTGTGAGGCAGAGATCCAGACCCCAGTAGTATTGCAGGTTTGGGTGGCAGAGATCCAAAGGCTCAACTCACCCTAAGCAGAAAGTAGCTGCTGGTGCTCTGCTGGCCTAGATGAGGTGACCTTGGCTGCTCTGTCATGCAGCATTCCCTCTGGCAAGTCTGCAGAGAGGGCTGAGCTTTTCCTCCCAGACCTCACCCCATGCTAGAAGGCAGAAAAGCTTTTCTAGAGAAAGGCATCTGGCTGTTTTCATTCAGAGGTGGATTTAAAAGCTCATCTTTTCTGTAGTTCAGATTTTCAGAGGAAATTATCACAAAATATAGGTGGAAATACAGGAAATATCAAGGAGATACATTACAAATTAGATTACAGGAAAGATAATAAATAGGCTGACCTGACAAAAATGCAATCAGATAATGGTCTCTTATTACCTTGAGAAACAACTCCCTCTGCTGAGGGAAAGCTTTATCGGCAGGGCTCGGCGTGGTGATGAACAACTCGCTGCACCAGGGCCTGGGAAATGGGCATCTAGCATGGGTGACTGTGGAGGTACAGAACTGCACAGTGAATGTAAAGAAAGCGAAGGCTCCTGTGTGCAGGTGAGGACAGGGAGATGCTGTCAGCTTGTCTCTTCACATCGGTGCTGTGGAGTTGATGTAAAGGGATCATTTCGTGAGAGCAAAATTAGGGTAGCACTTTGGAGTGGCAAGGGGACCTTTCCCAGGGACAGTACGGGGTGATGGCCCTTGGGCTCCTGCCTCTAGTCAGAGAGGGGGACAGGGAAGAGCAGCTTTCCTTGCTACTTCAAGTACAGAGAGGATCTGTAAAGCACAACAAGCACATTTTCAGATGTCATTGCACCAGCTCTACCAGTCTGGCACTGCTTCAGTGCAGTTTTTGCTAGTACTACTCCTGGGTTTGAGCATTCCATTCACTGTGAGATGTCACCCACAGAGAAAAATACCTTCTCTTTCTGAAAGGATAGGTAATAGGTGTTTATTCCTGGAAAGCTAGAAAGGGTACAAACAAAAACATTAGAAGAGGGATCAGAGGAAAGGATCAAAATCTACCCCAACTCAAAGTGCTAGGGAGGCCCCGATGGACACCACAGCAGCACAGAGCTGTTTTTTGTTTGTTTGTTTGTTTTTAATTAAAAAATAGTATGAGCTTCCTACTTGGCTGTCCCCTTTGCCCTGCTGATACGGCAGAACTGCAGCTTGCCCTACACCAGCAGCCTAAACTGGAAGTTCAAACATGCAGCTGTAAAGCACTCACCTTCTCCACGTGGGAAATGGTACCACTTCTGCACTTCACCATTACCATCAAAAATGGGAACAGAGGTATTCTTGTGGGCTCTCTGCCACCACTGGAGTTGCAAGCAGGTCCTTTTCAGTAAAGGTAAAGGACATTTTTTTACCTTTTTAATTAAGTCACAAGCATTCTTCTCTAGCACACTTTCCACAACGGCATCTCCAATTAATTAAAGATTTAAGCTGTCAGGAAAGGCTATGGGTAAGATAAATATAAATAAAGAGGGGAGCTACATTAATAGCATTTGTTAATTGAAGTTCTCAAGTCAGCTGCAGGAACACAAGCTGTTCTGCAAATAGAAGGGACGCAGCACTCTCCAAGATGTTCACCTGCAGCTCCCACCTTCAGCCAAGCTTGTGTGGCACTGATGGATGGAATGCACAGACACAGCTGGAGGAGGCCACTACACAGGGAATTTGTGATGGACGACGATGAGCTCTGGGAGATGGTGCTCCAGCATGCAAAAACACACCCCGTCCATCTCTGAGAGAAAGCAGAGAACCCTGCCAGCAAAGAAACTAACCCTTTTGTTACTCTGTGTTAAATCAGTCCTTTTATCCAGCTGCACGACCATGTCTCTTCAACACATTCAAGACCATAATAGCAGTTTGGACAGGTGGCATTCAGAGCAGAATAGAAAACAAGTCAGCGATCAGTGAGGGAACAGTTAGCCAGAAGAAAGCCTTGTCCTGACATCACCTTTAATACTTCTGTCTTTACGTGTGCTGGTGTTAAGCAGACTTCAGAGCCAAATCTCGTCTTCTGTGACACGTAAGCATGGGCAGATGCCAATCAGGATGTAGGCATCCATTAACACAGCTGGCAGTACGCAACACTACACCACGCTTTTTGTGGGAAGGAACATTTTCACAGCTGGATGTCTTTTACCCACCTCTTTGTTCTATAAAATTTACATAGGAAAAAATTCCCTGACTATTAAGCCCTCCCCAACACAAGGGATCTAAAAACTGGAAAGAATGAGCCACATAACACATAACTTCTGTAGATTTCAACCACATTATTTAGGTGAAACGTATAGGAATAGATGTTTCTTCCATACGGAACCAAATGCATTAAGTATTTGTTATTTGATCAGGCCAACTCTTGTGCTCAAAGCAAAACATGATAACAACTAGTCCCTTATCTCTTTGAAAAAATAGGGAAAAGGGAGCAGATACTCTGTGCAGAAACCTGAAGGTCTTCTCTTGCTCCACACTGACATGCAGTGCTATGAATCCTGCCTCCTGCAGTGGGAACAATACTGTGCACTGAATGCACTCGGATTAAACATCTCATGGCCTATCACCAAACCATTGTTGCTGGTTGGAAAGCAAAGGAGTGGCTTGGTTTACCCACTAGCTGGACAAAAATTCAAGGCTGCTCTTTAGAAAGCAATGTTTAATTACATACATTTGTTCTGCTTTTATTGAGTGAGAACAAGCTTGAAGCCCAACAGCATTATTGTTCCTTCCCTACATAACACCTCATTAATGCCTTCAAATATGTTAGAATTTGTCCATCCCAGAGGCCCTTGTTTGGCCAGAACAATCAATCAATGCAAGCAGAGCAGGTAAAGAATCGATCAGAGTCCTAAGAAGTTGAAATATTTCGATTGGGACATTATAATAACTCCCGCCAAATGGGCATATCAACAGATGGTGGTAGGAGTAAGGGGAAGCTCCATGCAGGAGTGAGGTACAAAGGCAGAAATGCATCTTGATTTATCTGCATGGAGCAGGAGTTGCTCGGGACAGCTCTGAACAGGTCAGACTGTCCCATGCAGGAGGGATATTTCACTGGAAGATTGGTGTATATGAGATAATTGAAAGAAACTGTTCCAGAGTTCCAGGCTCTCATCTCTTTGCAGTAATGAGCACACAAGTAGATGATGCATATGCATGAGAACATAATTAAGAGTGGTAAAACCTGGATGATTTTCAAATTCCTTGGCAATTACCAACTTAAACACACAAAAAAATTAAGATAGCCTTATCCCCAGAGGAAAGCTGCTGCTCAGAGTGCCTTGCCTCGTTATGGTTAGTTCAAGCCCAAGCAGCAGTCTAGCTGTCGGGGGGAAAGAGGGGGGGCTGCCTCCTGCAGCAGCAGGTGCTCTCCCTGGGATGGAGGCAGGATGCTGGCATCCTTCTGCTCTTGCTGAGACAACTAAAATGGTCCCCAAACGCTTTATCAGAACAAAAATAGAAAGAGGAGAGTGTGTGTTGCTGGCAGTGCAGGCTCCCTCGGTGCTCTCTGGGCCTCTCTGGTGAGGAGCATCCGCGGACAGACTGCTACCCTGCGAATGCACATTCACTAAGTAAATGTGGTAATTACGCTGAAAATCATTTGCAGCAGAAGTGACAGTAGGGAAATCATTTACATAAGAAATGGGGATTATTCATGTAAATAAGTGCATTATTTGTTTATAGAAAAGATCAAGCCTTGCCTAAAGACCTAGAACGCGGCTGCACGTAACAGCTCACACTCACCAGCACCTCATGCCTGCCGTCCTTGGCTTCATCACATTTTTCTAGCAGGTATAGCTGTGTTGTTCTCGTCACTTCCTCTCACCAGGACAGGCTCCAGGAGGGCTGGGGGCAGCTCAGCTCTTCTGGTAATCCAAGGCAAGTATCGCAGCTGATCCCAGCTTTCATGAGCAGGCAGCACTGCGGGGCCACATGAGGATTTGTTGCCTCTATTGCTTTAAATAATACATCTGTTGTAGATTTACTGTCACAGCAAGACCTCCAGGGACAGGTGTGGAGCTTGGGTTTGGACACCTTCATTCAGCAAGTCAACGCAGGCTTTGTTCAGTGGGCTGAAGGCAATAGAAACTCTTGGATGGTTCTCCAAAGTCACTGTTATCATTTTTCAGTGTTGAGGAATGACATCCCCACATGGCCTCCCCACCACACTTCTGCAACTTCTTCTTTCCAGGTACTGCACATCATTAAGAAAAAAGATGAAGAAGAAATAGGGATTTCCTTCTGCCGCACTCAGCAATTTACACCCGCAGCATATGAATTATTTTCTGTTAATCCAGTCCCTACATTCTTTATGTGCTTAGCTACGTGTTAGTTTGATATACTGTCCCTTTTTCTTTGCATCTGATGCAATTAAAGCTCTGCAAAACTCAGCAATTTAAACTGCTGGGAAGTTTGAAAACACTGACCCAGCCTTGCTTCTGCATTCTGCCCTGCCAGGGGGCAGCCCAACATAGAAATCAAGCTGTCAGCAATGCTCAGAAATGGGGAACCCCACAGGTCACGCTGCTCCCAACATGCTCACGGGTACTTCAGGTAGGAAGTGCGTGATGTTGAGCTTGTTCTCTTTGTCCTTTTAGAAGAAAGCTAATGACAATATATTTCCTCAAGTTACAGAGGAGGGGACAAAGTAAAATCTCATGCCTAAAGGGCTGCAGCTCTTTGATTTCGAGAGCTGAATTCCCAGCTGGCACTTCGGTTTAGAAGGCAGCAGCAGGAGGGGGGAGGCTGGTAAGGAGCCTATCCCAGGCACAACCTGGTTCCCCAAATCCATGTGAGAGTCTTCCACATCCTCAGCCCAGACAACAAGCAGTTTCACAGCTGCCAGCCCCCAAGACATGGGCCCATTTCTCACCTGTGAGCTTCAGCTGTTGAGAGCAGAGCTGCTTTCAGGCAGCGAGTGCTTCGTGTCTAGCTGCAGCATATTTATGAGAAAGAAATCCTGCTTTTACCTGAGGAAATAAAGCTCCTTTAGAGCAACTACTTCTTTCATTTTATCTCAAGGAATGAGCACCAGCAGCAGACGTTCTCACAGCACATCTGCAGGAGTGCTCAGCATTAACCCTTCCCTCGATGTGACACATACATAACTTGTGAAAAGAGAAAACGAGATCAAACACAACTCCTCCTATTGATCCACCTTCTGGGTCTTTTGATCCTGAAAATGTAATTCTCACACATCTATACGGTTAGCTCTCAATATTCTTTCCCAGCAGGTCTGGGGAGAAAAGTGAGTCAATAGCAGCAGCAGCAAAGTCTGTTTACTTAGTACAAAGTAGCTGAAAATTTGTACAAAACCCAACTGTCTTCACCGTGACTCTTACTATGAAATTGGGCTCCAAGGACAAAGCTGACTGTCCAGTTATAACATTATTAGTGATAAAAGGGACATGTAAATCACCCAAGAATCTTTTTCTACGACTTTTTAACACTTGTTCAACGACAACAGAGCAAGGGATAAGAGCAGGCAAAGAGCACTCATTCTGCCCAATATCTGCAGCCACCAACGTGACAAGGGAGCACTTTGCAAGCAGCACCAGCCTCTGGCACTGCCAGGCTGGGTAGGATTAGTCAGGATTCTGCAGGGCTTTTTGGCTTTATCTACGGAACATCAGCTTCTTGCATTACATAGCTGATCTGAGCAAAACAAAGGTCTGCCTGGATTGGAAAGGAGAGCGATGGAGACATTTGTTTCCCCAGAATAGGTAGTGTAACAAATCAATCCTGACTGCACTGATAAATTGAACTTCAAGCCTGGTGATATGGCTTTTCAGGTCTAATCCAGTGTAAGACACAGCAGGAAGGAAAGGCAAAGGCAATCTTCAGCATTTCATTCTGCGAGGACCAGAGGAGAAAAAAAAAAGGAAACAAAAAGATATATTTTTCCCTTTCTCAGTACAATATTTCAACTATTTTTGAGGAAGTTGTCATGAGGCATGTGGGTATGGGAAGGGGGTGGCTGTAGGGAGGACCAGAGCAATTTAAACAGTAACAAAGGATATCACTCATGTCCTGAGTTGGGACATCATACCTGCAGGGGATTCCTGCCCTTCACCCTTCTTCCACAGGGGTAAGAAAAGTCTTCTAGCCCTACTTGCTTGGATGGAAAGCCTGAAAACAGCCTGAAAAGCTCACAGAGAAATAAAAAAAGACCTTGTGTTTAGGACTTGTAATCCTATTACATTAATTCAGCCTCCTAGCAGAGCTGCAGGACAGCAAAGGTGGTGAACACTTGGATTTGGCAGTGGCTTTGCTACAGGATGGTCTCTCTCTTCCTGAAGTCAGATGTCAGGTCTCCACCACAGCTTTCCACTGAGGTCGTGTTTTATGGCCACTCCAGCCAAGTTCATCACACACCTCTCAGTGTTCACCCATTTCGAATCTTGTTAGGCTTGAGAGCAGAGCTTGTTCTCTTCTGAAGTCCTAAAAATGCAGTGCACATGTGGTGAGGCTGACCAGCTCTGCCCCAGCTGCACCAAGTTCATCCAGGAAACTTGTATTGCATGCAGCACTGTGTGTCCTTCTCCAAGCATTTTCTTTGCAGAGTTCTTTTCGATTTCACTTCAGTCTTTCTGTTGCAGCACGCCTTGTTATACAGCTCCTCTTCTCATTCCAGCCATCATTTGCTATTCCTGTTATTTGTGCCTGTCTTTCCCTAAAAAAGCCTCTATTAGCAATACTAGTCCCAAGTCACAGCCTCACTTTTCTTCTATTTCTGCTCGAGCAATGCCGCCCACTGCACAGCTCAGCATCTCTATAAATACAGTGGTTACAAACGAATACATCCTTCAGCAGCCTTTTAAACCACTTTTTCCTACAACGCACATTGTAAATGAAGAGCAATATATCTTCAGAATTGCCCAGCAAACGTTACTCTGTTAGCAGTATAAAAGCCTCACAGTGTCTGAGTAGGTGCCATTGCCAAAAACATTTTTATTGTGAGCTAGATAATTCAGTTTGAATCGTACATGGTTTGGTATAATCATTCCAGTAAAGCATTCTTTACAATTCTGTAACGGCAAGTCACGTGGCTCAATAAAGTTTAGTGCTGTGAGTGCTTAGTGATTCATGGCATGGCACAAATTCTGCTTCTTTCCCGGATCAAGTAATCAATAGCAAAATAATCTCCTTGCTCTGCATTAAATAGGTATGAAGTAAATAAGTACAAAATCTTATACATATAAAAAACAATGTGTACAGAATTGAAATGAACTGCCACGTGAAACTGGGTGTCCTGCACCACAGTTCTGCACGAGGCCGGGGACAGCAGCTACGTCCAGCATCCCTCTAGCCTTAAATGCTTCCTGCAGCACTGCAAACAGGCACTGTGTAGCAAACCCAGCTGGGACTGACAGATTTTCTTCCCATCACATCCAGCACAGCACTGCTGAGAGCTCTGCACACTGCCACTCCTGTCCACCTAGGGCCACTCGCATTGGGATCATCTCCTTCAGAGCACACCGAAAGAGCAAGACCTACGTTCACACAAACAACCTTTTTGGTTCTTGTAGTGCTGTTCCTACGTGCAGTAAATTAGTGTTTATAACATCACCCACCGAGCTGAGTGCAAATTAAATCAGGCTTATTTGGTTTGCTCCATTGTGTTCAGCTGCAAGTCACAAAAGGGAACAGAGGCGTGACAACTGGGAGAGGGTGCATGCTTTGCAATGGGAGCTGCTGAAACAGCCTCTCTGGGAGCCCAGCAGGATGACAGCACTGTGACGTCTGCTTGAGGGTCCTGGATGTCCCTGCTCCCTCTGACCTGTTCTGCCCCATAATTCTGAACCCTTGTGCTCCAGGGACACCATGACAGACAGCACAGCAACTGATAAATGCATCATGTTATAAACAGTGAAAAATACAGCTATTTATCTGGTTCTAACAGTTTTCTCATAAAAAGAGCATGAAAATAATACTGTTAGGAACAGGCTGTTCTGGTGAATAAAGAGCACAGTGTTGTTTGTGCTGTTTAATGCCTCCTGATGGGGAACATATACACAATGGAGTTTCCCTCTAAATATGCTTGTTGCATAGGCTTCAGAGCAGTAGAAAACACACCCATGAGCTCAGGCTCATGTATAGGCAATAAGCCTAGGCAAACTTGTTACATCTCCTTCCTACATAGGCACTACAGTATCTTCTTCTATTACACGATCACTGATCACTCCTGCTGGAACTCTGTTGCATTCAGTGCTCTAAGGAGATAGTGCACAGGAGAAAAAGCAATTGTGCTGTCCACTGGAATGCAAGAGTCAAAGCAGCAACCTGAAACAAGCACACAGCATGGAAATTTCCAGCCCAAACAACTAAACGAGAAGAAAATGAAGAAGGGTCCTAACAGAGAGGTGCATCAACTAACTCCAACACGGAGTTTGGGGGGAATAGCCCCACACAGATTCTCTGACACAACAGCCTGTGTGTGCCTGAATCACTTAACACATACACATACACGCCTTCTCATTTTGCTTTGCAAAAAGAACTGACAAATACCCAAGTGTTTTACCAGCCTCTTTGCCAGACTGTTCCTGTATTATGCTACAGTGAACATCTATTCCCTGCCAGCCTCCAGTGACTTAAAAACAGCATGAGATTAGTTTACTTCTCACTGTATTGTGCTTTTCAACTCGCAGAGAGAACCTGCTGCTCTGAACAAAATCTGCAAGATTCACAAGCTCCATTTCAACTAAGAGCTGGAGGCTTGGTCCACCAACTGGTCAGATCACCTCAGGTTCACTTCAGTAGAACTATGCTAACTCATCAAAGCAAAAGAAATGATTTGAACGTTTGCAAATGATTTTTACAAGTCATGGACAAGGAAGAATTCCCCCACCACTCGGCTCCTATAAGGACACAGACTCCAGCCCTCTACCATGAGCCAAGCAACTACAGAATTTGGATTTTCTCTATTAGATGACAAGATGCTTCAGGAAGGGGCTATTTCTCTCCTAGGTTTGCAGTTACTTGCCCCAGTAAAGCTCCAGCATCAAGTGCAGCCTTTGGATGATACCACAGCATGTGCCAAACTACAACAAAAACAGCATAATATCAACATTAAATAGGTAATTCCAACAACTCAGACTCTGCTCCATGGTGTCTAAGTGTGTACCCATAGTGGTTAGCATCCAACAGTCTTTTCTCAGAAGGGCTGTCTGAAGTGCAATTGGACTCAAAATGATCATATTCATTAGAAAAAAATCAGTGCACCAAGTTTGTGGTCATTAGGTCAAGTCTGCTTGAGGAGAAGACTTTTCCTGTGAGGTAAACTGCAGAGATGAACCCAGACTCCAACGTACATAGCAAGTTGATAGAAAGCAGCCTTCCTCACTGCAGTACAGGCCTTGCTGTCCTCTCCTTTGCAGCACTCCTTCAGGAATACAGCGTCATCATCATCCACTGTAAAATAATGAGGAAAGTAGGATAAAGTCATCCATTCTTAAGAGTGCCCTGAACCCAACTATGGAATATTGGAGAATTTTTGTCTTTAGAAGGAACAGGAACCGTAGGAAGGCACGGGACTTACAAGCCTGTGCTCCTCTTTGTTTCTAACCTACTCTTTAAGTGATCAGATAAAGATACTTTTATTAAGGCTGAAGAACAAACCATGCAGTGCTGCTTGCAGTGAAAGAAGCTACATTTGTCAGTCAGGGAACAGGCTTTACCTCAGATTCCCGCAGGTATATCCCTTTACCATCTTGCGTTAAGTTGCGAAAGGCCTCTGAGAAAAAAAAGGAAACAAGGAGAATTAACCTGACAGCCAAGAGATCGGCACTACCTATGACCCCTTGTCCTGGGAAAGACCTGAAAATAATGAGTTTGTAACCTATTCACAACAGCATGTAAGCCCCCATTCTCACTGGAAGATCCCTGAGCACAGGGACGCAGGGAGGCCTGAACAAAGTCAGGCACATCCTGTCTCCTCAGATGCTGCCGTCAAATCTCCAAAAGCACAATGTCCCAGCCTCACAAGCTCCAGTTTCAGACAAATGGGAAGTGTCCATAGCATGAGCTCCTGGACCAGTATCACCTGTCTCATCACCACAATTAGCCCCGCAGAAAATAAGCAGTCTCCATATGTAATTTTCCTGCCTCCTACAGAGACTGGCACAGTGCTGCTCTCCACAGGAAGCTAACTCACTCTGATACATACAGTCTTGATGTCTGTAGAAAAAGACCGGCAGAAAGGTAAAGATATAGAGCTCAATTTCCTCTGTCCCTTGCTTTAAATGAATTACTCTCTCTGTTCTGAGAAGAGACCCAACCCTTCTATTTTCACTTAGCCACTGCCAGCTGGAACAGTCTTGGAAGGGTCAGGGCTTAGCTGGGCAGTAGCTCTTTCCCTGGTCAGCTGAATAGCATGAGCCTCACCTCCCATGATCTCTACTCGAAGCATGAAACACATGAAGCTCTCAAAGCTGATCTTCAAGTCAGGGTCACCATATCTGATGGCCATCAAATTACAGACTTCGTTGCTGAGTGAAATGCCTTTACAGGAGGGGAAAAAAGTTAAAAAATTAAAAACATGATGAGAGGGCAACTCCCAGTTGTGGGCAGCTAAATGTGCATGACTCATTGATCTCAGCTTTTTCCCAGTCATTTGCTTTTTCAAATCTCCCCTACGTTTATCAAGTATTAACCAGCCCCTCAGGTGCAGACAGCTCTTTCAAACTCTAAAGGGATCAAATCTGGTCACCTACACTCCCGGCCCTGTTACAGCTGGAATAAAACACAAATGGGCATCATTCACTCATGAGTGAATGGAAGGCAGTAACAGCCGCTGTGTTTAAGAGCAATACTCCAGAAAAGGGTAGGGGAAGAAATTAAAAAGAAAATCCAGAGGAAGCTGATACAGAAAGTACATCAAGTAGCATTTGCAGGGAATTTGCTAGGAGTATTTCCTACTCATGGCCTAGTACTTTAATTTGCTTTAGTAGAGGCCTGGCATGGGTTTCTAACTGGGCTTTCATTGACTCAGATAAACTGGGTGAACCACACATCAAAAAGATGAGTGACGTTTAAGTTTTAAAACTACAAAAGGAGGTAAAAGACTGAGCACTAACCCCCACTCAAAGTATGGTGAGTACAACAGACCTTGGCCCAGGTATTTGCACCCTTGTGTATGCTCATTTCTATATCAAGCCCAAGATGTTGTATTAGTGAAGTCTGGCAGTGGTACTGCTTCTGTGCAAGTCCCAGACTTCCAGCTTCAGTCCCTGAGCTGTCATCAGTACAATGCCAAAGATAAAGGCAAAGATTAAGCTGTCTACCACACAGCAAAATATTTCTCAGATATTTTTACCCAGCTAAAGAGTGAAGCAGAGATGGCTAAGACCGTGCAGCCTAGGCTATTTCCCACTCTCTCTGGGTTCTGCCAACAAGTCAAGATTTTTCCATGCTCAGTTTTTTCCCAGCCTTTCTGAGGAAGAGGATGAGTCTCACGAAGATGTGCTGTGGCACACACCTGTCTCACGTACAGCTGCGTGCAGTTCTACCAGGTCAAGCTTTCCTGATCGGCTAGCATCTCTCTTCTGGAAAACCTCCTGGTGGAAACAAGCAAACAAACAAAAACCAAATATTTAAACATCAGCAGGAAACAACAAAAGGACTGTTAGTAGAAAAATATTGCAATGGGACACAGAAATGATTGTTGTACCAAGTAGAAAAGCAGCCTTTTCCACAGGACTCTGAACTCCTGGATACTCAGTGTGCCAGAGGCATTCAGCTTCACGGAATAATTAAGGTCAGAACATCTTAAACATGAAAGAACATACATTACATTAAACTAAAAATAATAACACAAAATAAAAAGAAAATACAGACTGAAAATTCACAGCCAGTGTAATTTTCACACAATTTTAATATGAGGAAGATAATGACTTCTTAGTCAACAAACCTTAGCTCATAGACTTGATCCCCCTCCTACTAAAATCAATGGAAGCCTGGCTGCTGATTTCAGAAGCTGCAGGAAATAACCCTTTCTCAATCCTATCCCATTCTGCCACAACTGAAGCGTTACTATGGAAGATGAGAAGTTCGAGAATCATGGCCATGTTCCAGTCATTAAGAACCCAAAGTGACACTCAATCTGCCCTAAGAAATAATGCTCCGGTGAAGTATTAAATGAGCCAGAAGTATCATTCACGCTAAGAAGGATACGTCCAGGAGTGCCAGGATACCCTGGCAGGCATCCAGACTGAAACTCAGGCGAAAACTCCGAAAATCTGGAAAGCATAAAAAAAAAGACTGTTTTGAGAGTGCATTGAATATCACAAAGAAAAATGGACTTTGACAAAATGTGTTCTCGTTTGAGAGGGCTCGGGCCCCAAAGCCCTTGTGTAACTTTTCAGACACTTGAGAAGATGTCTCATTTATGATGGTTAAACAGGATGGACTCTACTAGTCTCAGAAAACCTAACGAGAGCTCCCAGCAGGCACATAACATGGAGAGAAACATAGAGCAGTGTCTCCAGCTATTAAAGAAAATGGAAGGAAAGGACATCCAAACCTGGAAGGCCAAACTGTAGGATCACAAGCAAAGTCAGTTGACCTGAAGAGCTCTGGGGAGTTGTACTACACATTAACAAGCCCTTGTACTAAGCACCTCTCCCTTGCTCTCCCTGCCTTGTGCTAAGCATCTTTCCTTTCCTCTCTCACAGAGGCACTGCCAGCACTGTTACTATGATTAAAAGCACAGACATCACCAAAAAACATGATGCTGCATCAAAGCTTAGCATTCCAGGTTCAGACATAAATTAAATGAAGAGTAACAGCAAGAGACTCTAATTTCACTCCAAATTGCGACTTTAGATCATATGCAGAGCAAGAGACAGAACCATAACTCACCAATGCCTTCTCTGCAGAAAGTGAAGATGTTTTAATCTTGTTAATAGCCCTGTTTATTAAATATGAATTAAATACCGTAACATTTTTCATGTCTTAACCTTGATTGCTTACAAAAAATAGACTGTTCAACACAGTCTTCTCGCTGATATGACAGTGCCTGATGGGTCACTTTGCCAAGACAAGAAGAGCTGTCTTTGTACACTTTGCAGAAAAGAGGGCATTGTCAGATCTAAGTGAAATTGGCATCACATCAGTCTCTTGCTCATCTTGTTGCCCATAATGGCTGAATAGTGCATTTTTGTGTTGTATATGGGTTGTTACCACTGAAGAAATTGGGAAAGGAAACTGGATCCATTGCTGCATCTGTAACACCGTAATTGTTGGTGCTCAGGGAAGCAAGTTAAATTCCCTTGCACTGCATGCCTGCCTACAGACCAGGCTCACTTTCTAGCAGTAGCATTGCCAACACTGTGGCAGTAGCACAGCATGAAGTAAAATAAGGTTTCAGAATTAATACTGAGGTCATATTGGGTTTGGAGATCAGATTCAGAGTTTGAATCCACTCACAATATCTTCGTTTTCCCTTCATTCCTTCAACAGCCAAAATTCAAACTAGGTTGGCTTTCCTTATAAGATTTCTACCACGTTAATTTACATCCTAGAAAATCCATACTTTCTGGAAATTTAACATGGCACTGGGTGGATCAGCTTGGTCACATTCAAGCTAGTCTCTCTTCTCTTAGAATTCCAGAAACAGGTATCAGAGCTGAAGATTTTCTCTAGAAAGGTCTGTTTCAGAAAAACACTATTTCTCAGCACTTACGTCTCCAAGATATACTATTCAGGATCCTCTGGAGCTGAACAGCATTTATTTCAGGATTCTGTGATACAAAAGAGAATTACTTTAACCATTAAGTCTCTTTTCTCCCTCTTTTGTCTTCCCAGCATGTCTCATCTTAATTCCCAATTTTCTGGCCCCACTCCCGTCACTGTGAAAATCAATAGGAAAGTCTTCCTTTGAATATGACAAGATTCTCAGCCTGCAGGAGCTGCAGTCTGCTCTGCTCTGGGCTACATTCTCAGGGCACAGCTGAAAGATGCACCACTCTCACAATCAAAATTCTAAACGTTTAAGAAGCATTGCTCGTTAGGAAAAGCTTCTGTCAAAATATTGCTAATGGAAATGCTAATATGTTTTTGAGAAAATTTGTTTGCTAAACACAGGGTATGCTACCGAATAAACACAGCCCCCATTTCTGAAAGGAGAACTGTATTTCACGTCTGAAGGCAAGGTAGCTGCCATCAATGTGGGATGAAGCAGTAGGAGACAAGTCTTAGTTTCTCAGGAAGTGTTGTCTTATCTTGCGTCAGTGAGTGCAGAAATTCCTTATAGAGTAGGATGGGTTTACACGTCCCAGTGCTAATGCCTTTTGTGATTGTTGATACTGTCACATCTGCAATGTCTCATAGCAGTTAAGTTCCAGGAGTTTACCTGTCTCAGTGTTAAAGCTCTGTGGTCAAAACTACACGAAATCAGCACTGTACACATAGCACAACCTCTCACAGCCTCTCTCCGTCCCCCATGCTTCTATGTCCAAACATCCCTTGCACAGCTGCATCTTTTTACTATCACAGAACTACATAATAGCTCTGCTTCCCCTGGGGGCTCATGCACACACTTACCTGTTCAAACTGTTTTGCGAAGAAATCCTCCCAAATCTTGCCTTCATATCTATCAACAATTTCCTTCAGGATATTAGATAAAATAATTAAATTGAATAAAAACACTCAAGTTACTGAAAATGCTTTCCTAGAACTTTATACTCCTCCCATGTCCTCCCATCTTCTCCCCACCATTGCAATCAGTTACTTCCACTGACAAAGAGACAAAATAAGGATTGGCCCTGTTTATGCCAAGGGAATGGATTATGCTATAAACTTCCTTGTACAAGATGCAGACATCTATATATGACCATTGAGCCTAGTTCTTCTTAAAACAACCTATGGATCACTGCATAAGCACTTTCTGGTCCCATAATGTCTTCGAGCCTGTCAAGGCACGAAAGGAATGGGGAAGAATAAAAGAAGTATTCTAAAAGCTGTGAACAGGAAAGATTGCAGAGTAAGATTGTGTCAATGAAAGAATAAAACAACTGCAAAACAGCAACTAACAAAGATGTCTAAAAATTTTCCTGTACCTTGCACTTGACTGTTTGTTCACATGATCCACGAGTTTCCCTGTAAGCCCAAGCTATTCTTTGTCAAGTGCTGCAACACAAACACTCGCATTCTCACTCTGCCTTTTCAGTCCAGAGCAACGGAAAAAAACAAACATCCAGGAGACGAAAACCAAACCATGGGACTCTCACTACCCCCATGCCCACTCACCTTGGAGAGGATGAAACTGGTGTTCCCACCCATTTCCCTGGGGATGAGAAAGAGAAGACACATCAGGGAGATACTGCAGAGTTATTTGCCTCAGTCACAAGTAGCATCCCTCATTCCCAGGCACAGACTCCATCCTCCTGCTGTGCCACATGTATTTTCCCCATTGTTACAGCTGCACTAGGTAAGCCACCAGGTCTATACGGGTACTCAGGGGCTGCTGGCATTCAAAGTCTCCAAAGCATGATTTCTACACAAGCAACACCTCCAACACTATAAGCAGAGACCCCTGGCAAATCTATGGCGCATTTAAAAGTGCTGTGCTTCTCCAGTCTAAAACATGAGCATGCTGCAAGAACCACTTTCGTGGGCCTAGCACAATGCTTCTCAAAAGTGCAAGAACAAAAAGCAATACTTCGAGCACCGAGCATCCTGAGCTGAGAGATAACCAGGAAGAGGAAGATGGGAGATAGCCAGGCTCTCCAAAAGGCAGTGTGCTACATGATTCAGTCCTTATGATGCCCCACTAGACTACAAACACCAGATTGTCCCACCATGCCAGAGAACTGGATGCTGACAGAGGGGCAGCAGCATCTCACCGAAGGACATGCTTCCTGGAAAAGACACGTAGAAGGAATTCAGACTCCTGCTGAGGCTCCAGAGTGGATGGCACAATCACATAGATACCAGGCTCCAGGTGGAAGTCACAAGTCACTTCCCGTTCATCAAGGAAGACCTGGTGCTTGTTCACAGGCTGGTGCCGGGTGAAGAATGCTGGAGGCAGCTTTCGATTGATTTCCTCTTGCTAGGAAAGAAACACAGAAGAAAGGTGTTCTGTACCAGCTGAACAATGGAACAAAAGGTACACGGGGAATTCAAAGGCATGGCATAGAGACTGCTTGCCTTCAGATCTCAGGTATCTCTACAGCAAAAGCAAGCAAGATGGTCCAAAAGGCTACCTCCTCCCAGCCTGCCCAACACTGACATAATGAAGGATGTGGCTTCCACAACCTTATATACAGTCTACTACTACTTGTAAGGAAGAGCAGCAAGGACTGGGAAAAGATGTGGCTTCTGCCACCTTAAGCTGCTGCTGAAGTAATTTGCATACTGGCAGAAATAACTGCAGGCAAGAAATGCTCTAGAGACTGCTCCTCACAAGCCAGAGAGCTCCCCTTATCTCATAAGTACCATGCACTCTGTCCTCAGTTTGTTCTTTGCACTAAGTGTCTAGGAGCAGAGCACCTGGGATCTGAATTTACTGCAAGAGCAACCTAATCCCTACCCCGTATCAGTGAACTACTTGTCATTCTTGGCTCTTGCTGATGTTTCACTCCACGGGCACTTTTCTACAAAAGAAGGATGGATAAAGTGATTATCTAGGCAATGTTATAAATGAGGTCAATAACACTGGGGACTTAGTGGACACGCCAAATAAATATCCCTGCCAGCAAAGACCACTGTCACCTTCCAGTCTTGGCTGTTCTTTATAATTTACTCCCCACCTAGTAATGGAGATGTCACTCCCCTTCTTTTACCAGTACCTACAATTTTGAACTCAATTAATTCATGATCATTGTGGCCAAGACAGCCACCTACTGACACCTCTCCTATAAGGACTTCCCTATTCTCAAACAGATTTCACTGAGCACCTTTCCTAGTTGGCTCGCCCATTACTTGTGACAAGAACTTATATTCAACGTGTTTTTCAGAATTTCCCAGACATGATAGTCACAGTTTATGCCCAGGAAACAGAAGTCTCCCATAATGACAAGGGCAATTGATTCCAAGATTTCCCCTAATTGCCTATAGAACAGTTCATTTGTGCCACCATCCTGCGTGGGTGGTCAATAGTGGACATCCATGACAATAGCAGCTTTGACATTTATCCCCTTAATCCTCACCCAGAGACTGTCTACCATGTCATCCCTAAAGGCAATAGAGGTATGCCTAATCTCTCCCTTACATACAGGGCAACATCTCCACCTCACATGCCCTGCCTACCCTACTGAAGAGATGGCAGCCCTCCATCCCAACACTTGAGTCGTGGGACTCGGCCCACCAAACCTCACTAATATCAACCACATCACAGCCCTGGGAAAGGACTGAAGCCTCCACCGCCTCCTGCATGCACTGGTAAACAAGCATTTCAGATGTGCTCCAGAATTCACAACGCTCTTTGGAGCGTCCTTAGATGCTCTCAGTTTGCAGTCTCTCTATATTGATCTTGGCAACCACTACAAATTTGAAATTAAACACCTGGCTGCCACCAGCTTCCTCCAGGTACAGCACAGCAGCACGCTAGGGTTATGCTCAGGCTCCCTCGACAGGAAATTCAACTCACTTGTAACCCTGAGAGTGCCTGAAACATTTAAAGTCAGGAAGGAGTGAATTCTTACTCAAGATTACCATGCTGGAAATAGAGTAACTTGGAATACAATTGCACTGCCCTGACCATAGCACAACTAGTTTTTTGCCAGCTCGAATTCAAAGGAATTCTAACTTAAGTGGTGTTCTGAGTAGTAGTTTAGGGGAAGATGTGCCATTTCAAGACAAAAGACACTAAGCCTTTCCCTGTTCTGAATGATCTTCTAAGATTTGGGTAAAAACTAGGACATATAACAGAGTTTATCTTCCAGAGCTTTTTCTTAGATCACAAAAACTCCTTTCAAAAGAAAATACTGGAAACAAGGCTGGCCTGACAAAGCAGCAAACACCTGCAGTGTCTGCTCCAAAGCATCCTCAGCCAGGAAGGAAACTGAGCTACCCTACAAGACCCCTGGCCTACATGGGACACAGGCTCAGCTCCCTCCTTGAGACTGGAAGGCAGCAAAAAGCTGATGCTGGCTCCTGTGTGAGTTGCAGCAAGCCCAGTTCAGACACAGCTGAGGACCAGAGTAACAACCAGCAATGGCGGGAGGGACAGTGCTGATCCAATAAACACTGATGACACTTTCAGCACTCTGAGGATCTAGCTCAGATGCTAAATAATTAATGACCCTTTTCAAGACCACTGAGACCTCTTGACATGGCTACTCTTCAAAAAAGAAGGTTGACAGTTCTGCATTAATAGTGACTTACTGTAGTGCCCCAGTGAGCTTGAATATACTGCCACTAGCTGTCAGCCAAAAAACAAAGGCAAACACAACACCTTCAGTGCTGTCAAAACAGCAGTGCCCAGGTCTCTCAGCAAACATCCAGTAATGGTGACAAAGCACTCACCTGTAGGGCCACCTGCAGGGAGAAAAGAAATAGAGCACATGTCAGGCAGGGACCTCTTAGTCACACACACAGCAAGGCTGTAACTGTGGCAGGGAGCAGCTACACAGGTTCAGCTGGTGCCTTTGCCTTCTGCAACCTCAGTCTTTCCCCACAGTCATCTCTCAGTAACTACAGCCTCACAGCAGCAACAAAAGCTGTAGCTCCATTCAGGGTAAGAGGGAGGTTCTGCAAGACCCTCAATTAAGCAGATAATTGGTTGGAGAAGCTCTCACTCCTCCTAGTGACAGCCACTTATCTCTGAATACATAGGGAACCTGCTATGCTTCGCACCTTGTAGAGTGAAAAGCCAATGAAGAGATGAGGAGCTCGGTTCCGATGTTTGCTGCTGTGTTTTTGCATCAGGGATATAACCACATTGCAGGAACCCACATTCTTCTTATTGTCTTCACTTGTTAAAATATTCAACCAATACTGGGGGTTCATCCAAAACATGCCTAAGAAGTAAAACAAGAAGAACATTTAGATATTATTTTCCATCTCAGGATTGGTTGACAGTTTCCCATATTATGCTTGGTCTTAGACTGAATGGATCCCAAGTGGTCTGGGCCTCCAGAATTCACTGGGATTTGATCTTAGGGTGCAGTTTACAAGTTCAGTGGTAAAACCCCTATGTAAGACAGAAGGAAAGCTCAGGAACAAGGAGATTCATTTCTGCCTGACTGCCATTAAAGTTTATTTTGCTTATAAATGTTGATTATTCCACTATCATATCCTATGTATGGGATAACTGACTTCAGAACCCACCTAACCTGCTTCCAGAAGGCTTCTGAGCCTCCGTGTCTCCTGATTGATGGCTTTACTTAAAATACTGGATCCTCATGCTCTCCAAAGAGTAAATTTTAACAGACAAGTCTAGTGCTCTGAAGAAGCTGATTGGCAACTAATCCTAAGACTCCTGCAGCCTATTCCATACCATAACCAGCCCACAGCCCTATGTTAATGCAGCTTCTGTGATGGCAGAAGCTACACAAAGTCCTTTAGCTCCTTATTTCTGATGCTTGTGCGGTAAATCAAGAAAGAAGAACACGTTGTGCTGTAAAATTTATGTTAAGGAGTATAAGCGTGCTAACAATTGAGAGGAAAGTTATACCATAGAGCTCCTAAAAGAGTGTGAAGCACCCCTCACCCTTGGAGAATCCCAGACTTCCTCCTGCTGTGCTTCCTTTAACCCATCTCCCAGTCTTCAGGGAATACATCCACTTTTTCCCATCTTCCTGGCTCACCAGGTCTGGAGTTAATTTACAGATCACAAAGTCTACAAAATGAATCTTAAAATCTTTCAGAGACATCCTGGGAAAAGAGTGCCAAAAGACATCCTGTCAGCAGTTTAGTTTAGTCCATATGGCTCACTAAAAGAAAAGGAAAGGGAGCAGGGAACTTCAAAGCCACACCATTCTGTGTTACATATGGTAATGCTCAAATTTTATTGCGTAGTAAAGAAGCGAGCATCTGCTCCAACAGCAGCATCTATCAGTAGCAAATGCACGACTCAAGTTTCTGCAAAGGACAGAGGCACAGAGACTGAATTAACATTGCCACCAAAGGGACCGCAGTGAAATTACACGGGTGACAACATTGCCACCTCGTGGCACAAGCGGCAGAGAAAAGAGAAGCAAAACAAGCAGGAGCTTCGAAAAGTTATCTTAAAAATAAGAGCTAACACAACAGCTCTTGAAAGTTATCGTGTCTCCTAGCAGCCCCAGGAGATCTGGCAGTGCTCTGCTTCTCCCTCACTCCTGTCTGACTCCAGAGCTGTTTAAGAACAGCTCTGCCTCCCACATAATCAAGCAGGGATAGAGAGCAAGCAAGCAAGGTCTGTTAGAAAACAGGTCACATACACCTCGAATTAAATGGCATAAGGAGAAAACAAAGTAATGCTTTGTCTGCAGACACAGCCCCAGAGCTATCATCAGAAGAGAGGAGAGGCAAGACTGTGCTGTTACCAGAACTCTCCATCTTCCTTCTTTTTCCTCAGCAAAATTTTCTCCTTCGGGCTCAGCAACTCCCATTTGTAAGAGCTGAGGGCAAAAAGCATGGGATAGACTAAGCAAATGCAACCTGAAATTCAATACAGAAAACACAGCTCTCCTCTATTAAAGGATGCCAAACACTCGTCCCCACAGATCTCCATCTAGACCTGTTTTGCTGGTTAATTTTCTGTCAAAAGAGATATAATAGGAAGAGTGCTTGGCATAATAAATGAATGAATAGGACAGCAAAAAAGGCAGCTGTGAGTCATTTAAAAGGCAAGGCTATGGTATGCTGTTCATTATGCTCTTCAACAGTAACAGCTGGTATGTTGCCATTATGTGGAAAGTACTGCTCTGCAGACAAGGTGAAAGTCACTCGTAAACCCAACACTTCTCTGTGCTCATCTCCTCCCTCCCCATCCCCGAGCCTCAGCAAACAGGGCCTGTGCAGCAAATGAAAAAAAAGTCAAGGAAAACACCCTTATTCATAGAGAATGAGGTTAGAAGTCTACATTTGCTCATGGTCTAGAATATAAACCACTCTCTTTTACATCAAAAAAATCCAGGCAGTTTAAATACATGGCCCATTTGCCTCACTGATTACTTCCCTGAAGTCATACCCAATCATGTGTTCCAAAGCAGTCAGGATGAAGGAATCCTTCACAGTCACCCTACTCCAACACTTCGCAGCACATGGAGGTCTTGGCCTGATCCCACCTGTGACAAAGGGCTGCATGCCCTAAAATATCCTGTTTAAAGCCTCCTGAATTGCTAAACTATAATCTGTCACTTTGCATGCCATCTAGATTACAGCAGCACACACAGTATTTGAAGTTCTGAGTACATTTCCTCAGGCATTCAAAAGAATTGAAAAGCAGAATTGAGTCTTATTGAAGCTGCATGCGTGAAGCAAGCCCATCTACACAAGCACTGACTGCTGGAGAAATATAAATCTCTTGAATCACTGCTTTGAAGCCAGAGGGCCTGGATAAGCAACAGCTACATATCTTAAAGATCCTAATTTGAGTCTGAAGGTGGCAGCATCCTTCCTCTAAGAAACTTTCCCTCACACTAAGCATCAATCCTTCCATTTTTCAAACCCACCTGTCACTCCAGTCTCCTTTCCATTCAATTTTCCCCCATGGATTTCTCAGTCTCACTAGGTTTTCTGGTCCATACTGGCAAGTCACCTGCAGAAGATACAGAAACACTATGATTGCCAAGGTCTCAGCAGCTGTCATCTTGTTATGTCATGGATGCTAGCAAGCATGATAATAAAAACTACAAACATGCGCCTCTGAACGCAAGCGTCATGGAATTAAGATGCTTTATCTTATCTTCTCTAAGTGAAACCAGAGACCTCACAGATTCCTAATTTGGGGCTTGATCCTCCTTTCCAACGTCTATTGATTTTGTGGTTTCATGGAAGCAGAACTGCACTTCTGTAAAAACTAAATCCCATCATAGATCAATGAGAGACTTTGCCTATGGGATGGACATATAGTCCAGTGCATCTTGAACTCAGATGCTGTAGTGGGTGAGGAGGGAGCCAGGTTTGCCAGGAGTTACACTGATAGCATACACATCAGCCCAACAAGCTTAGCTGGTCTCCAACTCCCTGCCTGAGAACAGCTAGCCAGGCTGACAGACATGTCAATAATTAAACCCTCTAATTTCCTGCTCTATTTGGGAGACATAGGCATGAAGCACCTAGCTTGTAACATTTCTTCCAGATTTCCAAGCACCTATTGAAGAAAAACTAAATGCTGGCTTCCCTCACATCTATACAATTGTCCCAAGTCTCACCAAGTCCTTGTCAATCTGTTTTTGAAGCTGGACAAAAGGAGTCTACCATGAACTCAGGAGGAGATTCCCCACAACACTTATACAAATCAGTGAGGTCCCTCTGCTACTCTGCAGAGGAGCCCTGTTTGGTTCCCTTTCTTCAGGCACATTTCCTTCTTCAGTTTTTCATGTTTTGGCCCTTGTATTCAATTACCTTTTCTACTCTGTGAGCACTCCTCTGACTGCAGAGGAAGGCTTTTCACTCTGAGCAGGTTTCAGCTCATGCTCACAGCATACACAAATGCCATTTGTAAGTGATGCTCTCAGTGAAACCCTGTGACTCATTCCCACCCTCAGAGATACTCTGATCTATAACCATTGTCAAGGTTGCATACTAAACCAGAAACACTTGAATCTTTTCCAAGCTTCATCTCTTTTAACCTCAGACGAAGAAAAAAAAAATACTGAGAAAGAAGATATCACAGCTGCCATGAGTGAGGGCTTAATCTAAGTCTGCAACAAAAATTCTGAAATCCAAACAAGCCCTGACCCAGAATATCAGGGCTATTCTTACCTTTCTAATGCCAGTTACAGTGTAAGCATGGCCAGCAACGAGTCCATTCTTCAAGATCTTTGTTGTCTGTATAGAAGGAAGAGATATAGAAGGAAAAAAAGTCTTTTATTCCACCCCTACCTGCACAGCAGGCTCATAGCAATACCAGAAACATACACCTGAGCAAGTAGTGACTCTCAAAAGCAAATAGAGAATGGTTTGAAATGGGAAAAAATAAATCTGAGCTCCTAATAGCCACATTCTTCCCAGCAGACATGCTTTGCTACACGCTTGGAATTGGGAGCATGACCACCCAAGTTCCCTCATGAATTGTAGACCATTGGCTAGATCCACAATTCTCTCTTTCACTTCTAAAAAGTTCGTCAGGTTTTCATTTGCAGAACACCAGGGTTTCCCAACAGCTGAAGTATTAGTATGAGGTTTGCAAGCCATTATTTGAAGTCATTCTGAACTACAACCCCCTCTGATCTTAGCTATAAGCTTACTAAATAATGTCTTCTTGCCTTGGTGCACCATCTGTAAAAATGGAAAAATTATTTAAGAAAAAATGAAAAACAAGAGGTCCTTATTTAATGTCTTTTTGATAGATAAAGCACAACAGGGAGGATCCTAAACACAATAGGGAGCTGAAGAGCAGCTGGAGGGAAGAAATCCATCAGCCATTTTAAGCTTAAGCACATGATTTTTACAGCAAGTCACATGTGGCAGCTTTCTTTCTAGGAATCATAATGTCTAGCTAAGCAGAGGGAAACTTGACTGGAAAGACTTGTAGCTGTGAAACCATTAGTCTCACCCCTAACTGTGTCTGACAGCACATGAGTGATCTGCTGTAGGTTGCTCTTGTCAGGATATCCCACAGATCAGGAGGAGCTGCTGGAAGCTTGATCCTTATATTAACACCACCTGTGAAATCCACCAAGGCTTCTGACACTTGCCCAATCTGCAGATCTTCATAGGAGCCGTAGAGTCTAGCAAAAAAAAAGACATCTGTATACTCTTGGGTTTATAGTCACAGATGATAGGTTAAGAGCTGTGTGCAAATGAAAGCACATAATAAGGGATACAAGATTTTCTGTTTTGTTGTTGTTGTTCGTTTGTTTTTTAATACAAAGAAGGTTGAAACTCATGTTTAAGGTTAGGGGAATATTTGGCATGCAGAAAGAAGAGTGTCTAGCAAATTGTGTCCAAGACTGGCCTAGGCTGAAAAGGAATGCTTCACTCACTGATCTCCTCACTGAACAGCAGCAAGAACATGCCCATCAGTACTTTTTTGGGTAACTCTGCCTTAGCAAATTTTGCCTGAATATCTCACCAAACACTGTGCCTTATCTGATATTCCCTAGTAGTTCAGCCCCCAATCTGATTTTCTTCACTGCTGAGTAACTTTCTCTTTTTGTTGTAGTGCTAACACCAAACAAACATAGCTGAGCTCCCTCTCCTTCTGCGTGATCTTCCTCTCAGTAA
Source organism: Callipepla californica brunnescens (assembly GCA_023055505.1). Taxonomy (NCBI): domain Eukaryota; kingdom Metazoa; phylum Chordata; class Aves; order Galliformes; family Odontophoridae; genus Callipepla; species Callipepla californica. The sequence continues at coordinate 58,760,201 of JALIRH010000003.1, read as the reverse complement.
TAGCCAGAATTTTTTCCAGCTCTGCTTATTTTTCCCAGCTGAGATTATTTTAACCCAAAAATAACAAACTCCACCCGTTATGACTTGTTGCCTCCTTCTTAGTCCCAATAAACCACCCTAGACAAAACAACCCAAAGAGAGAAGCCAGTATTTTCAGTATGCCATGTGACATGCTGAATGCTTTAACAAGTTGAAGGCTTTGTAAAATCTCAGAGCAGGAACCTTTATCGAGACCAAAGTAGAACTTGTCAACTGACCCCCAGAATGAAACTCCTTGGAGGTTTCTCAAACTGATAAGAGATCAAGAAGGGCATCAGCAATCATTACCTTTGAAAATCTCTATCTTTGGCCCTCCATTCCTCTGCAATGTTTGCAAAGAAGCCGTCATCCAGGCCAATCTGCTCTAAACAAGAAACCACTCAGGGGATAATCCCCCAGGATACGTTTGTTTTCATTTTATATCGTAAACCTTTGGATTTAAACTCAAGGGCCTGAATTGGCAAGAGCTACTGCAGTGGGAGCTTTTACTCTTTAAAAATAGAAAGATGAGAACCATTTACTACACTCCAAATGTGGCAAGGCCTGGGAGATGCATTTATAAACAAGTACAAACTGCACAGGCACAAGCCAACATGTTTCAGAGAGACTATTTTAATAACTTAGAATGAGTCACTTACTTAGCATATGCCTTCTCCAAAAGGGCTCCCCAGAACACATTCTTGTAGACTGAAGAAACAAAGACCAGCTCCCCGGCTTCGTTCACCGGCAAGCGATCATCAACCACCACGTCAACCCATTCACCGAAGTGCCAGAACTGTCAGGGGAAAGGAATGAACTGATATTTCCCTCAGAACGATCCTCCCTTTGAAGCAAGTGCAACGGCAGGATTGCCTAGCTGTGGGCTCGGGATGAGCTGCCTTGGGTTGTTGACTGGACTAGATCAGTGGGAGGTGCTGACTCACCCAAAGATTCAGCTCATCAGCCTCACCCAGACAAAGGAGAAAACAAGTGCGTTTAAGGTATAAAAGAGATCAAATAAGGAAATGAGGAACAGTTGAGCTTTTGGGGAAGGCGTTCCCAACTGCAGGGTGGCAGAGCTACAGCAAGAGCAGAGTGAAAACTCAGGGCCTTTACGACTGCTGCTGCTATGTCAAGACATTTGTCTTGATTAAGATATTGGATAGGGCCCAGCTGGGGAGAAGGGACAAACAGAGGCACATCCTCAGACCGTGGTTAACCGGTCTGCAATGCTTTGTGGAAGTAGTGATGGGCTACCCTCCAGGCCAGGATACCCCTGGCTGCTTGCCCTTGGCCAAGGGAAACCTTGTAGAAATTACGCAAGGATTTGACACAAAACAGGGGATTTCTGAAGACCTCCTCACTCCTGTGGAGCAAACATACCCGGAAGTGGAAAATGCCGGCATATTTCCTCTCAAAGCTCTGGTTCTGTGGCACGACTGCGGCTAAGATGTCCTGATGGAACGTCAGGGCTTGCAGAGCTGCCAGGAACCAGCAGTTCCCTGCGCCAAGACAAACGGACACATGTGGTTGGCTGAAAAGTGAGGCCTGTCAGCCAAGTGCAGGAGCTCCGCGAAGATCCTAGAAGAAGAGCTGTTGTGCTAATGTCTTTAAAATTCTAATAAACAATCCACTGAAAATTAGACCGAATGTGTACTTTATTTAACTAAACCATGTTTGTTTTATAATTGTTCTTGATTGAGTTACAACTTTAACAAGAAATAGCTGTCAGTGAAAACATTCTGTTTTCTACTGGCATTACACATTTTTTTCTGTTGTTAGTAAAAACACACTATCAAAAAGGGCTTCCTCTTTTTCTTTGAAAATGCTAACATTTTCAGAAGAGGAAAACAATTTCCAGTGGATGTCCCAGGCAAAGCTGTGCCTCGTGTTTAAGGGCTTATAGCATTTAATAAGAAATAATTTAGTCCCGCCCTGTTTTGCAGATGCTAAAATATTCTCCTGTCTCAGGTAACATGGTATAAAAATATTTTTTTCATCTGCTAAGCTGAAAAGAGAATGCATTCTCTTCAGGTCTTAGGTATGAAGATAGCAGAAGTCTCAGATTTTCCTGCTTCTGTGATCTGCTCAGTTGTCAACCAGCAACACTAAAGACTCTAAGTGTACAGTGACTTCTCATTGCAGCAGTGGCAAGCATAAAAGCAACAGAGAGTAGCAATTTCAGCTTGTGGAGACAACTGTCATGCTGTGTCACTTGCCAGGTTTTTCCTGAGCCTGTCCCACCTTAATGATTGCTAAAACCACACCATGCTAAGTGAAGCAACACAGGTATGTACACCTATTCTATCCCTGTTTTATTCAGTCAAAATCCCACATAAAATGTTATGTTGCATAAAAACATACATTTATATAAAGGAATTTTTCCTTACCCACTAATCCTTGGCAGAGGTCAAGTTGCTTTCTGTTTGCAGCATAAAATACTGGATTTCTGTGCAAAGCCTGGGAATTATACAGCCAAAGAGAAGAGGAGGACAGCCAAGTTACTAACATGAGCTATTTTAGCTTGAAGTCAAGAACTTTGTCTGCAGAGCTGCAATCTCATGAGATGAGAGATGCAGTGAGTTTCTAGTTTGGAATGTAAAAAACTCATGGATATATGACAAAAACACTCCCTCTGCCTGATTTCAGAATAATTAGGGTAGCTTCCTCCCAGAAGACACTACTCCAGTTCAGATGTAACGCCAGTGTTGTCAGATACCCAGGCTAATCTGACACGTCTAGGCACACATTTGTGCTTGATCTACACCAAATACAGTCTCAGAGATAAACTAGCAGCGCTCAGACTCATCAGTACGGTTATTCATGAATATCTCTGTAAGGAGACAACTCTTCACACCTGCCAGCTCAGCCTCGCTGCAATTGCTGACAGTTTCAGCCGAAGAGGCTACAGTGGCAGGGCAGAACTGTTTAACTTTCAGCTAACATGGCTGATGTCACCATGATTTGACTGGCAATCAAGCTACAGATGAGCTGATATCTACTAAGGAAGTTCCTGGTGATGTGACAAGAGCATGAGTCTTGACTAACCATCCAGAAAGCAATTACGCTCTTCAGTTTTTTCTTCTCACCAATGCCTCTGGGGTCAAATTAATAACCAAAGTGCCAAACCTTCGTTTTACTAATGACCCACAAACTGCTCAAGCTTCATTTCACACTGTTGGCTAACCCTTCAGGCAGTAAGCAGAAAAATGGCAAATCCTCAAAAGGCTGTTAGAGTAATTAGATACCAGCTCCTATCCTCAGTGAATTTGGATGTTCACTTTGCAGGCCATCAGGCATAGATAAAGCAAGCTACAAGGCTGAAGGCCAAAAAGCACAATCTCAGTGTTTCTTCTGCAGCCAAGGGACTGAAGGATACACAGCACCCTTCCTCAGAGAGTCTTTGCTGAGCTAAGTTTGGCATCAGAGCAAATGGCAACCTTCTTCTTCAGGAAGCTTTTAAGTAGCTGACGGTGGACTAAGAAAAAGATGAAGTTTCAATGCCATTCCTCTGGAGTGGAGAGAAAGAATTACAGTCCTGAAGGGCTTTGTAGAGGTCATGACTTGCATCACCTTCCCTTTCAAATACATCTATGCTGATGGAGCTGTCTCACCCTCACTTTTCAGCTCAGGCCCCTGAGGATGACATTTGTGCTCTGCCAGATCCTGAGAGTACAAACATTCTGTGAGACGGAATTATGTATGAAACCCTGAGAACCAACACTGCTGTTTCCAAGGCCTCATGACCCCACTTTTCAAAAGTGCTTTCCTGCTAATTTTCTTGAGTTTTGCAGAAATTTGGCCCTTCTAGGAAACTGGTTAAATCTACTAAATCTGATGGTTAGAAAATGACTTCACTAGGAGATGCTGCGTGCTATTACCCACAGACATAAAAAGAGTCTGTGGGACTGAATCTCTCAGATGGCTGCTTTTAGGAAGATCAGATTACCAATGTGTTCCTTGATGACTCAGTAAGAGCAGAACTGCCTCTGCTAGTAAAAGGCTAGAGCTAATAGGCCTTCTCTCTAGCTGTGCCAGAACCCTGTCCTGGCCAGAAAGACTTGTTATCAATTTGTTATGGGAACTTGCTCTGTGATCACAGTTTTGTCCCAGGAGTCTAGTTAATTCAGTTTAAGCATGGGGTAGCAAGCAGCAACGGCCTTGGAAATGTGAGTTCAAGTAGAATGCAGAAGCTTCAGAACTGAAAACAACCCAGAGATGATCAGTTACCAGTCACAGCAGAAGCTCAACCTTGAGTTGGAAAACAGTGCACAAATACAGTAAAGAATAGACTAAACAGTTAAGAAAAAAAAAAAAAAAAACAGCAAGAGGATAAGGCACCTGCTACTGCCTGGGAAAGTAACAGCCTTCAGCATCACAACAGTATGTGGTCCATGGGATGGAGGCCAAAGGCCAAGAATGGTCTAAAAATTCAGAAATCTTCTAAAACATCAAGATTCTGAATTTTGGGGAGAGAAACTGTCACCATGAGAACTGACACTGCAGAGTCCCCATAGAATCATCACAATTGCCAGCATGCTACTTGTTCCATGAGCACCAGCTTCCACTCACCCCTTCATTTACTCTCCTTACTCTAGGCATTAGATAAAAACTGAATTAAGTTGGTTATGATTTCTGTCACTAAATGCTTCAAAAGCAATTATGAAACTATATGTACACATGCTTCTGAAATGACAGCTGTCACAATAAGTGTCATTTCTGAAGGCATTAAAGCACACTTAAAGTCTAAGTCCACTTGATGTTATCACTATTCAGTGTGTATCATCTCTAATCATTCTGTACATGAGAATATTCACTAAAAATCACTTACATGTGGCCTCTTCCAATGTATATTTCGGGGAAGTTTCTTCAGTATTGATCCCGTTCCAACAGAGCTGATGTCAGCAGGAAAATTCTCATCAGTGAACAGTTGTTTATTCTTCAAGCACATCTCCAGCAAGGTCTGGTAGTTCTGCTGGACAGGTGGGTTGTGTTTCTGAAACACATTCTTTCCCAAAGACACAGGTAACTTCTTCTTTTTCAGGCATGGCAGCAAGGGCATGGCGATATTCTTCCCCTGAAGAGTTCACAGGGGTCTTTGCCCTGCCCAGTCCTGCTAGAAGATCTTTGTATATTGAGATGAGGTAGGTCTTCTCCAGAAGAGTACTTGATCATGGAAATAAAGGTAAAAAGTAAACTGAATCTCCGCTTTTAACATTTTTTCTTTAACCAGCAGAGGGGGACGGCACTCACAGGAGGAGTGAGCCCATGTCTGATTCTAATCTGATACCAGTCACTGTGTTTTCAAGGCTTTACATTCCGCAGATCTAAGTCAAAATGAGCTACCAATTGACTTTTACCTGGGTTTTGATGCCATACACACAGCTATGCTCAGTCTCTCTCCAGACTGTTCTCGGCTCTCCAGGATATTTTCATAACATGCTAAAAGATGAATGACATTTCTGGCATGCGGACATTTCCCCTCCCAAAACAAGGAAAACATTAAGACAAACCAAAAGCTAACAAAAAATGGAACACGTTTAGCATTACAAAGCCATTACTCAAAACCCTCCAACAGACATGGCCCTCTTTTGCCTCATTCTGAAAAATGATACAATCATCCCCAAGAGATCACATTCCATCTTGCTGATGACCACAGATTCACACATGAAACTGCACACTGAGATTTGTTTTTTTCTTGGAACATTCAAGACAGATGTTTCTCATCCTCCCACTGAAAACAGCAGAAAGTGATCTCATAACCAATTTTTCATGCCTTGTACATGTATGTCAGTAATTATGCTAAATATTAGCAGCTATCACTTGCTACAAGTGCTGAGCTTCTTTTGCATGGGGAAAGAAGTAATGATTAAGAACCTCAGAAGACAAATCATGCCCATCAACGGTAACAAGGTGGATTGCAAAAATTTATCATGCTATTCAGTTCAATAAATGGTTCCTGTGCTGTAATGAGAGTAGTTGGAAGCCTACCCTACTGAGGAGGCTTCTGAGACTTCAAATCACTGCCTCAGGCACACTAGGAAACTGATTTCAATTAGAAACCAGTTGTTACTCCCATTAAAGTTGTAGGTCACCATTCCTTGTGAGAAACCAAACACAGATTACAGTCCTCTCACACAGAGCCTTCCTCATTTGTTTTAAAACTGCTCTACAATTGATCTAACAAGGCTTGCTTCTCAAGGGCAAACAACAGAAAAATCTTCAAACCATAGCCTTGGAAACAAAAATTCAATTTTCCACTGGTCATTAACATGGCACATTTCAAACCTAGGATTTAAGTGCCTAACAACTTCTCAATTTTTCTCCAGATAAAAAAATATCACCTCTCCCTCCAAACCTTGTCTTTTTTTTTTTGCAGTTGTTGACCTTCACAGGTACAACATGAACAATGGATAGACAGATTTAATACAAACAGAAGGGGGGGGAAATGGCCTGGAGAGGCAACTGTACTCGGTCTTTGTGTATGAAGAAGAAATTCTCATTTTGCTGCTCCGCAGGAGAATTGGTGAGCAGTTAAAATACTCAGAGCTACACTGAAAAGCAAGTATCTGATTACTGTGTGTGCTGAACTTCCTTAATACTTGATCAAATCATTGTAACTCTTTCACCAGTTCATACCTGTCTGATATTTATTTCAAAAACAACTGAACCATTTAAACAGGCTTTGAAACAACAACAACAAAAAACAGTTTGAAAAAAAAGGAAATGTTCTCAAAAATGGAGGTTTAAATCACCTAAAACACAGCCTCATTCTCAAGAAGCTGAGCCAGCAGCCATAACTGTTAACACCATGTTGAGAGTCGGTGGGGCAGACTGAAAACCTCTCACCTGACCCTACCTGTGGGGGTACTGTTTTAAATTCTTTCCCAAATTACCTGGAAGTCTTGTTCCACCTTCTGCCTGCTATTTGGCCTCAGTCCTGTGTATGAGCAGGAGGCAGACACAGCTGTATATGGCAATACATCACCCGTACTTCACTCAGCAATGTTACTGAACTAGACCATCAGCAATTAGTGAGTCCCACCATGTGTCTTCTGGCACGGATGGAGACAAGTCCGTGCACGTCTCTTCCGGCCATTAAGATTTCTAGCGGAAAGCACCCAAGCATAGCAGACAGGTTAAAAGCTGTAGATGGAAGCTGTGAACATGCAAGCTGGATAGATTTGATCCTCTATTCTTTGCACATTAGCCTTGTTAATATGTTTGCCATCCGATGTTACTCTTCCCACTAAATCAGCATCCTGTGCTCTCTCCTAATGTTATCATCATGTTAGATGCCATGAAGTGGCCTCGTTCCTCAGCTTAACATAAAAATTCAAAGATGCCACAGAAAATTCTTCACTTGAAGTAACTGGACCACCAAAAAACTCCCTGAGAGCCTCTTTCTCTATGAGAGGATTTATCTTGGACAACATTGCCCAGCTCCCCGATTTCAAGAGCTAATCTCTATCTGGAGCTGCTCTTGGGTGGAATAAGACAAATGTCTGCATGCAAAATAGTGCATTTTAGGGTGAGCAGAACAAATGATGCCGGGGCCATCTCTTACAACCATTCTTGTAATATAACACAACTTCAACTAGAGAAATACACACTCAAAATGAAAATGTGACTGTATCAGGCACCGTTAATCCTTGCTGGTCTCTTAGTATACATAAAGAAAACTGCAGGTACAATCTCGAGTCTTTAATTGAGCACACTAGTGTATTTCAGACATAAAAACTCAATGCTGACTCCTGGTTTTCTTGTGGGTGCTTTAGCAAACAGCAATATCCTGAAAAGAAGTACTTACGTGTGTTTTCTCACAAAATAAATGAAAAGTACTGTTAGGTGGAGAGCTGTGCCCTGAATTTCCAGTGCGTAGATTTCTGGCCCAGAAGGTCATGAACATCTTCCGGCACTGAGATTTTCAAGGCCAACCATGGACCTTGTCCCAGAGTCTCCCACTGAAGTTAACAATAAGTCTGTAGGGAAATGCCTGGATGGCTTTCAGAGCTTCAGCCAATACCTCCCTGAGTAAACACTTCTGAAGACTCTGGCTGAGAATTTAAAAGATATATGTTTTACTATGAAGATTGTCCAAGCTCTGTAAAAATCGGTGGAAACATGAATTTCCCATTAACTCAGAATCTGTCCCTTAGCACTTAAGGTTACAACATCCTCATTCATAATCACCCTCACTATCAGAGATCCTGACTGCCCACAACTTCAGCTGAACTTCAGAAGAAACTTTTAAATTCCGTAGCATACTTTGAGGCCAAATATCGCCAAAACCTTCTGCAGACAGCAAAGGTGTGAGGAGAAAGGTAAACAAAATCTCAGTTAGCTGCAATGCCAGTCTGTGCTCCCAAGCATCTGGCAGGCAGAAGCTTTGGAACTGTGACACGCAGAGCAGCTGACCCAGCTCATCTAGTTGCTTTATATCGCACCCATTCTTCTCATGTTTGCTGACACGGACTTTCTGCCTTTGCCTTCAACGTTTCCATAGAAAAGTTCAGCAGCAGCTGCTGTTCAGCATGGCTAGTGGTATCGTGTAACTAATACAGTTTTTTGATCCTAGAGTACAGCTTCCTCACAGCACCATGCCCCTGGCAAGTGGTGACAGAGTTCTACTCCTTTCAACCCCTTGGAAAATCCTAATGCTGTGCCACCCACATGGTTACTGGTTAATGAATGCTAGCACCAAAGCTCTATATGTAGCACCTGGCATTTGATGTCCTACCTTTTCCAGGTGTGTCCTCACAGCAACGATAACTGTTCCACTGGTAGTGATGAGCTCTGCGTTATCCCTACTTCCCATTATATTTGTGTGTACATGTGTATATATATGCCTTGCCTACGTAACACTGAGAGCTAGTACTCACCTAACAAGCACTGCAGTAGAAGCAGAAGGCGGGGAAAAAAACATCTGAGTAATGCCAGAAAATTTCCGAGAATCCCAATGTAAAATATCTCACATAAGACATAAAATAAAAGGTCAGCCCATCTAATGTTTTGACTCATCCCTTCAACAAGAAGGCAGCTTCCTTGTTTAGTACACTGCTTGATTATTCAAAGCACACAGCCTTGCAACACTCCACGCATCACTGGCAAGGCACTACAGAAGGATGCATTCAACCGTGTCTCCATACATTTAAACATAATTTCTGGTTAGGTAGGGAAATATTCAAAAAGGAAATACCCTTAAAAAATACATGCTCTCCGAACAGTTGGGGCCATGACCACCTCTCCGCTTAATCCATCACCAAATTAGAACAATTTCAGTCAAACCACTGAAGTTTTAAGAGAAATCTCCAAGGTTCTGCACAGCAAGGATTACAAAATATGGAGAAAGGCCTGGGAATTTTCATTCTGGCACTACTACAGGTATCATGGATCAGCTCCCTTAAGTAGACTACAGCATGCTTTCTCTGCTTTACAGGTGTAAAGAGTGAACCATCTTGAAGTAAGGATGCTTCCCATTCACATACATTATCCAAGCTCATATTTCCCATTTCTGGTGGCAGTTCTGGATGCTAGCACTTGGTTCTATGCCAAGCAATGAGGGGATAAAAGCTGTTTGTACATGATAGGTCAAAGGACAGCATAGGTGTATCAATCCATCTGAGAACAGCAGCAGAAGAAACGTAATGATAAATATTTCAGAAAAAACATGGAAGAGCAGTGAGGGCAGGAAAGGAAGGCAGCAGCTTCCACGGCTGAAAAGACATAGCAATGAGTCAGGAAGGGACAGACCACCCTGGAGACCAAGGCCACATGACAGCAGAAGGCAGCTGAGAAGTCTGATCACGCTGAAGCAGAGGAAAGCCTCCTTCCCTTACCAAATCATAGTGGCTTTGGTTTAATTCTGGGCTGCTGCACATCCTTCTCTTGTCCCTTTCACACAAACTCTGCTATTCACTGTTGCACCGATCCTTAACTGAACTTTTGACACTGCTTTTGGGTTTCAGACTTGGTGATAAACAAACAGTGACAACAACTGCCCTGGCAGGAAGTGAATTTTACACAACACTGTTCCCACAACCTCCTTCAAACTGTCAGTTTTACAGCACTGACCGAGCCACAACCTCTTTTCAAACGTGGAGATTTGCTCATCTCCCCATTCTCAGGTGATCTTCACAGGAAGTAAACCTGTCCCGTCTAAGGCAGGGCAATAAGCAAACACACGTCACGGTGATGACTTCATGCGAAGAAAGTTTCAGTTACACAGCACCGTATTTTGCCCCCAAACATTAGGTTTCACTTTGAAGACAAACACAACATGACCATTTCTCTAGCAAAGTCTCTCTGTTGGTCAAGAACACCCAGTTCTGTCTGCATATCACCAGCAGCTGAGACTGAAGACCAACAGAACTGAAAGTTTAATCTTTCACAGAGAGAAGGTGATAACTTCATTAATAGATGACAACAGCAGACCTGTCCCATCAGTACCAGCACATCCTGAGCGCTGCAATACAGCAGTTAATGTGCAAGACATTAAAAAGAGTGAGTTTGTGTTTGAACTGCTCAGAGACATTAAACAACAACAACAACAACAAATACAGCCTGGCTTCCAGGAGACTTTTTATAGGAAAAAGCATTGTTTGGGAAAAATAAATTCATTGCTTTAGGTTCCTTTTCTGCTTCAAAAAGCTTTAAGTTTATATACCTAGGGAATTAAAAAAAAAAAAAGACTGCATTGTGAGGCCAATCTGTCCAATGGAAAACTCTGCATTAAAACAAGTTTAAGAACTAAAAAGGAATAAATCAAGAAAACAGATCCAAATTTTCAGTTTGAACTTGGGGGAAAAAAGAAAAAGAAAAAAAAAACCCTCCAAACTTCCTTTCCTAATTTTACTTTCCGTTGTTTTTGACAAGCTCTACGCTTCTAAGGTATGGAGAGCCCCCGAGGAAGTCAGCCTCTCAGAGAGAATCAGCTAAGAAAACAGACCAAAAAAAGCAAATAAAATTGTGCAACATGTGTGAGTCACCTAAAGAAAGCCCATAAAAACTGCAAAGTTGTGTTATAATCTGTAAATACAAATGGGAGGGACTGTCTTCAGAGACTGTGAGGATACATTTTTTGGCCTTTTGGCATAAATACTTATGATAAACAGTTTCATCATTAATATATATATACTTATCTTGTAGGCATGCAACAATGGTGCTTCTGCCATACCTGCAGCAGTTAGTTCATTAGTTGTTAGTTGTACAACACAAGGCGTATGTTTCTCTCCCACTCACAGCATTCAGGAAGGCTATCAAGGTGGTCTGGGGAGATTTGCCATCAAAGACTTCCTGGCCTGACCTTTCCTCAGCCCTGAGACTATCACAAGGAACCACTGAAGAGCAGTAGGTTCCATATATAGCCATAGAAATACCAGAATGGCCTCTGAGGAGCACAGTCCTTAAATGGAGAGCCATCTAGAAGATGAAAGCGAGTTTTTCTTACAAAACAAGGAATTCTTGCCAAACTTTGTTGATTTCTGCAGGGTCCTTCTTTTTCAGGAATTTTTACTGGAAATAATCAAAATAATTCTTAGAGCCAAAATCTCAGTCTATTTATAAAAACTAAAGCAACAAGGGAAATGAATCTTAAAAAAGGTTTAAAAACATTAATTCCCATTTCAGACCAGCTTTAGGCATTGGCAGAGAAGTAGGGGAGCCTGACTATCAGAACATACAGTCAATTTGTTATTTCCTTCCAGAAAAACAAAGCTGGTCCCTGGACTCATTGCTTCCACCTCTTGGTCAGGCTGCACGGAAAAGCTGTCCGTGCAAACACACCCAATCACAGAGAATTGGGACAATTCATCTGCAGTCAAATACATAGAACACGATCCCCAAATCCTCCGGTGCATTCCCAAGAGAGACCCCGGCTGCCAACAAAGGAGAAACAAGTTCAGTGGAAACAGTTTTATTATTCTATCTTTGTTCTCGTTCAACTGTAAGATCCAGGCACATGGGACCACACACACCTCACTCTAACCCTGTGAAAATCAACCAGTTTTACTGCATGTTTGCATCTCCTTCTGCAACACATCGAACTTCTCCCGGCCTGAAATAGCGCTGGACGCAGACGGCTGGGAAAGGGCAGGCACCCATGACACGACGGGACCTCTTCCAAGCCTGCTTCTTGCCACATTCCTTGAACTTGGTGAAGAAAGTCAAAAGAAAAAGCTGTTTCGCAGTATTGAAGGAAACACTCCCAGCTTGCAGTGCATGGTCCGAAACACTGAGGTGTTGTTAGTGTAGCATCACAGATGTGCAGACCTGGATGCAGGCCTGGCTGTGATTGGGCACTGCAAGCTGATGCATTCGCTCTCCTGTTGCCCTAAGTGCTAGAAGGACACATGAGCACAGGTAACAACAACTACGTTAAGGGTGAATTGCTGCAGGCGCATGCTGCTTGTTGGTTATCTGCCTGCAGCCAGCCCTGCTGTCACCAACCCCACGGGGCACATCTGTGAGCTGTGCTCACCTAACAGTGGCCGCATGCACCTCGCAGCTGGGCTGCCCAGGCCAGCTTTGCGCCTCAGCACTAAAAGCCGCCGCTGAGGTGCAGAACTGCAGGCTGACAGGGCTCCTGCTTCAACCACCGGCTTTGGGGATGGCAGCGCTCAGAAGACGCCCCGTTTGTACCAGCGCGGGATAAGATGGCGGCGTGGCTGGAGGTCCCCGCCGCGCCGTGCGGCCGCAGCCCCTCATTCCCCCGCACGCCTCCCCAACATGGCGCCGCCCGGTGCGGCTTCATTCAGCGGGGAGTAAGGGCGCCGTTGCCAGGAGTCCCAACTTCCGGCGCCTGCCCATTTCCTGCGCGGCCAACCCTTAAACGCCGCCCGCCGCGCTCGCAGGGCGCTGCCGCCTCCGCCCGCCCCTCGCGCTGTGGCTCCGCGGTATGCCCGCGCCGGCAGCCGGCGGCGCGAAGGGAAGGGAAGCGGCGTCTCCCGACGCCGGTTGGCCTCGAGGAGCGTTTGCTGAGTGAAACCGCCGGCGCCGATCGCCCAGAGCATGCGGGGGTAGCCCCGGCCGCGGCCCCCCCCCTCGCACCGCCCCTCTCCCGGCCTCGGCGCTCGCAGCGGAGCTGGCTTCAGGCGGCCCGAAGATGTTCAGCTGGCTGGGAACTGACGACCGCCGGAGGAAGGACCCGGAGGTGTTTCAGACGGTCAGCGACGGCCTGAAGAAGCTCTACAAAACCAAGCTGCTGCCCCTGGAGGAGCACTACAAGTTCCACGAGTTCCACTCGCCCGCCCTGGAGGATGCCGACTTCGACAACAAGCCCATGGTGCTGCTGGTGGGGCAGTACTCCACCGGGAAGACCACTTTCATCAGGTAAAGCGGGGCCCGCCGTCTGTGCTGGGGGCAGAGAGGCTGCCGGGCCCGCCCAGCCCCTGGGTAACCACGAGGGTGCCAGGGAGTGCCCCTACCCGGGGCTGGACGGGGTCTGCATCCCTCCTGTTCCCATCTCGCTGTCCCTGGTGCCAGGCAGCAGCAGCTCCAGGGCTGAACACCAGCAGCACGGTGACAGAGCGGCTGGGGTAGCTGCTAAAACACCAACGTGGCAAATAGAGCTCAGGGCAGGGCATGAGCGGGGAGCGGTGAGTCATTTGTAGCCTTCTCGCCTGGTCAAAGCGCAAAGAGCGCAGAAAGCTGCATACTGGATGTCCCTGTGATGGCTCAGGTCAGGGCAGACCGTTCTTTCCACCATAGAGATCTCATTCTTTCTGTCTTATCATAGTGGTAGGGCTGCCCCAGGCCTAGGAGAAGTTGAGGTGGGTTCTTGGGTTTATAGTGCTCGGTGCCTCACCTTGGTGTTGTTGCCTCTGGGCACGGTACAGAACACACAGAGCCAGGCATGTGTGTGCATGCGTGAGAGACTTACCCATCATAAGGGCTCCAAAACCCAGTCCTGTTTCAATGAGTTCTGCTGTGATGCCAGGAGAAGCACATTCATTCTGAACTCTAAAGGACAACGATTGCGAGCAGCAGCCGGCTTGATATGAAACCTGCAAGGAGAGGGTTAATTTTTTCCAGCTGGACTTTGTTGCAGAGATCTCAGTTCAGACACTGCTAGTTCAGCTTGCAGCAGCCTTTCTCTTGGGATCGTAGCTGTGCTGTCTGCATTTGCTACGTGATTCATGAGCTTAGCATTAAATTCCAGCATTACTCTGGTGTGGCTGTGTTGAAATCTGTGGAATTACCCCAGTGTGATTCTGGACAGAGGCCACAAGCAGCCAGGCCTTTGTTCTACCAGTATGAATTGGTGGAGGAGGGAGCTGTGCAGAGTGGAGAGAAGTGAATCAAATTGACTGTGCCTCTCCAGGAGTGACCTTGAGAGATGCAAGGTGTTTGTGTATTGTAGTTTTCCTGCTGGCAGTTGCAGGAGCCAAGAACAGAATGCCTTGTCAGGCATGCACCTAGCAAGTAAAATTTAACAGTGGAAAAAGCCTTTCTCACATGAGTCAGTCAGGTAGATGATGGAGGGATGTGAGTGACCCTCAGAAGCATTTGGTGTGGCGGTTGGAAGGGGTGTTGCTCCTCTGAAAAATGAGAGGCCAACTTGTATAGGATAACTGTTTCCACAGCAGATCTTTGTTGTGTGACTTTATCCCAAATGCATTTGACAGGTTCCTTCTACCTTCCCTGTTACTGATGTCTCAGAGCAGAACTTTCCTGAAATGTGAGGAAGCTGCTGGCTATGAAACTAGAGCATCTCTTCCTAATGGTTATCTGAATCACCAGCGTCAGCTTTTCCCTGCAGTCTCACCTGGATACTGTGGTTTGCAGCCATTCCTACCTTGTTCCATTGTGCTCCTTTTTCTGTAATTTTGAGCTCCTTCTGTGGCAGGTCTTCATGCTTAAAGCATGTTCCAGGCAAAAGGGAAAGATGAGCCTTCTCTTCTGTGGGAAGGCAGAAACCTCTTAGGTCAGAAAGCTGATCTGAACCTTTGTTCAACCAGCGCATTTAATGCTTTCACATTTCATGTCCTCTTCTCTCAAGCCTTCTTTGCATAAGTCTGGAATGAGCTGGAAAGCAGAAGTTTCTCCATTTAAAACTGCATAAGAGGGTGAGAATTGAACTGTTGAAGAACCTGTAGGTCTCTTGCAGTAGGAGTACTCCTCCAGTATGCTTCCAACCAAACAAAGGCAGGAGGTGCCAGAAAACTGCTGCTTGTAATAGCCTTCCAGCATGAGGTTGCAGGCACTGGTAGTTAGACAGCTGGGACAAGCACTGGATTAGCTTCCAGAGTTATTGTGGGAAGGTGAGTGGGAGCTAGCAACTGAGAGCAGGGAAGAATTAAAGGGGAGGGAGAAGTAGGATAAACCACTGTTATGTCTTGGTCTTAGCACGACGCAAGAAGTGGGTGCTGGACATTTCTTTCATGAAATGTTGGGATGGGGAACAACTAGCATTTCCCCTCCTGTATCCATTCCACTCATATACTGCAGTGCAATTTACAGAGGTGACTTAGTGCTACTAAGCACTAACATGGAATGAACTTAATTTCAGTTTCCATCTGAGTCCTAGGACACAAAGAATAGCCATTACTTTGTCCACCTACCTTAGAGATGAATTTGTCTCCTTTTCTTTGTTCCTGCTGAGATAAAGCAAAGAAGAAGCAGAAGGCTCTGAAGCAGAAAACACTAAATTTCTAGAATCTCTCTGAAGAGAACACCCAAGCTGCAGTGTCTTGAAGCGAAACTGCTCTCTTATCAGTAGGCAGTAGCAAAAGCAAGGCGGTCAAGGTCACAGAAGTGTTCCTAGAGGAAGAGTAAGGTGAGCTGTATGGGTCAAAGCCAGTGAAGCAAGACCAGAGCACTGGCTAAACCATGCTATTCTCCCTCCTGCTTCCAGGAGCCTTGGGAACTGAACCCTTTTCCTTTTTTGCTATGCAAAAGAAAAACGCAGCATCACTGACTGACTTCTGCATTCCTGCTTCCTACTGCATCTTCTTCCCTTACTCTGTTTTCTGTCTGCATCCATTTGGCTTTCTGCAGGGCTGGGGTCTGAAAGGCCTGAACGTTGG
The DNA here is from genome assembly GCA_023055505.1 of Callipepla californica brunnescens. Classification (NCBI taxonomy): domain Eukaryota; kingdom Metazoa; phylum Chordata; class Aves; order Galliformes; family Odontophoridae; genus Callipepla; species Callipepla californica. Next base: position 58,744,158 of record JALIRH010000003.1, on the reverse strand, counting down.
AGGCAAGGCACCACCTCTACCTGCGACCAGCAGGCACAGTGGTTAACTTCCTTAGGACAGCAGGATGCTGCTGAAGCCTGCATCTAATGTTATTGCTTTTAATGTTTCCTGTAAGAGGATGGGAATGCAGGATAGAACATGACTCTCCTAATTAACTTAGATTCAGTGGTCTTTTCTAAAAATAATCCTGGCTTCTGTCCAGCCATCCTGTTAATAAAATAAACAAGCCAGCCAGGGCCCTACTGTCAGCATGGCTTGCTTTTCTGGTGTAGCCACTCCTTCCCTTTACAGCTAATCATTTACATGTTCTGGCCTCTCTGGACCGCTTGTCACAAGCTATGCCAGGCAGCCCTGCTGTGACCTTCCCGTGCGGCCCTGAACCTTTCATCTCTGCCTCCACCGGGCAGTTCTCACCATTTCCTCCTGCTGCCCTCCTTCCCTTTCCTCATCCTCTCCAGCCTGCATCACCTCTGCTGCCACAGCATCCTGCAGGGCTCCTGCATGACTCATCACTAGCGAATGGCTCCCTCCCCCACATCCTGTGAGGCATTCCTGCCCGGAGAACCTGGAATCTCCATGCCCAAATCCTATCCTACACCGTACCTGGGCAGGTCAGCCCTGCCCTTGTGTGCTTTTTCTGTCCTCTCCTCATCTTCACTAGGTACAAGGACGGTTCTGAAAGGTGGCAGACAACACAATGCTCTTTACCAGATACCAACTCCAGATACTTCTTCAAGAAATGGATAGTCAGAAACGTTCAGCTCTTGCCTGGTGCTTTCTGAATGCTTCCCAACCTGGTGTGAGGTCACACCCCAGGCCCTGGAAGGTGTCCAGCAGCTCAGCAAGCTGTTCTAGCAGGGGAAATTGCCTTACAGCTGCTGCTTGCTAGCAGTTGGTGTCTCCCACAGCCCTTGTGCTGTCTTTTCTCAGAAAGCCCCACAGACTTAACAATTGCATGCGTTCATCTTTCCTGTTAGCAGAGGCAGCTTGTGTCACTGCCTAGCAGAAGCCTTCCCCCACCCCAGACAAGTGTCAGTAAATCCTCTTGTGTTTGTCCTGTGTGCAGTGAAACAGTACTGCAGACATTCTCCTGCACAACGTATTCAAATCTTCCAGTGAAACGTTACTTACAAGTACAGTGCAAATCTTCATCTCACACTGCTTGCTGCACGTGAAGCCAATTAACATCATCTCATAATTTCCCCATGAGAGGGCTTTTGTTGAGATTTTTGTTCTGTCTTTTACAAGAACTAAATACAGAAGCAATTTGAAGCTTTAACTCAGTGGAGCTGAGATAAAATTCTTTCAAGCAGGCTGGCTGGATGAGGAATGTTGTTATTATATAGAGGGCTTTTGCTTAGTCTTGCTCAGAAATCTTGTCTATAAACAACAAACAGAAAGCCCAGGGTGTTTTGTCTTCCCCTGGCACTTGAGTGCTATCATAGTGCATGTGCATCTCTAACCAATATAAAAGAAGCAAGTTACTGTCTCAGCAAGGCTGAGACCTAGCACGTGGGGCAGGATCTGCTTCTGAATGCATTTTGCATGTTGCACTTGGCTGTTAATATTACTGCTTCTTTTATCTCTAGCATTTGTAAGGGGAGAACTCCAAGGATTTATTGCTTTATGTGCTTTGAATGCCTGTTTTCGTCATTCTTAAATATTTAATGTCAGAACAAAAACAAAGTACAAAGCCTGAGCAGAGGAAAGCCAATAGCAGTGTCTAGCATGGCAGAGATGTCCATCAGATGGTAACACTTTGTACTGCCATGCAAGAGACCTAAGCTTAGTTTCCAGGGTCTGGCTAAGTGGCTTCTGACCTAGCAAACAGTTGTTTCAAGTGTGAAGAGCTTTCCAGGGAACTCAGCCAAGCACATTCACATCATAGCCTACAACGCCCTTGGTGGGGGGTTGAAAGTGGCTTCTCCTTCAAACTAGAGTGGTTACAGCAGCTGCCAGGAAAGCACATTGTGATTATCAGCAAGGGAGTTGGCACACAGCAGCATTAGCTGCCAGCTGATTCTGTTAAGCAATGACCCACTTATGTAGGGAAGTTTGAAGAACCCCTGTATAGGCTTTAGGTAGGACATACCCACCCCAGAATAAGGAGATAAGGAAGGGAACAGGCTAAGTCATTCACTTTTCTGTGAGCAAGCAGCTTCTGTTTCACCTCAGAGTTGCTCCAATTAGAAGTTGTTTCTGGAAGCGTATGGTAAGCATAGTACTTGGAAATTACTTTGGGGAGGTAAGAAAACACAATGTATCAATGAAGGGATGGTGAAGTACTGAGGGAATTATGAGCATTGTTGCTGCAGCCATTTTCAGTAATGCACATAAAGCCAGAACTGACGTGCAATGTATCTTGCTCATTTTATCTTTAGATCCATTTGTTTTAGCCTTGCTCATTGGGAAATGAAGATGTATTTACTGACATAGCGTCAGTGAACAGCTCTGCTGGATGAGCACAAAAAGCTTTTGTTTTTCCTAAAGGACTGTACTGTGAACTTCCATTAAAGTGATGGTTAAAACAGAACCCCCCCAAAAAAGTGATCACAAGCCCTCACACTAGTGGCACTGTAGTGCCTCGCTTAAGAACTTATTCTTGCAAGACTTACTCACTCAAGACTCAATTGAGTGAACTAGTGCTAGTTCTTATCTCAGACGTGAAAAGTCCCCACCTCTTCCTTCCTCTTCTTTTTTTCCACCCTATGAGTTTATTTTTAACATCTCTGCGGTTCTGTATTTATCTTTTTGTTTCATCATAAAAACCAGATTAAAGCAACTGAAGAGGAAGTGCCAGCTATCCACTGTCCATAAGCGACACAATACTGTACTAACTTCCATAGTCTGACAGTTATATATTCCTCATATAACAACCCAGAGTTTGTCACCAGGCCAGGCAGGCCAATGTCATCCCATACGGAGGGCTAAAGTAGTTCTAGCTCCCTCTTGCTAGCAATATAGACAAAACAGTCTCAGTTCTTGGCACAGGGAGACACGTTTTCTGCATCTGCACACACAAAAACAGCCTTGCCCCCCAGTGATGACATTTGGCTCCATTGTAAACCAAAGGAAACCATCTCATGCACACACTATTGATCCATTATGAATTTTGCAAGTGAAGTCAGAATGTGTTGTTGGGGTCCTATTCAAAGTGGACCTACAAGTGACTTACCTTTCCCTGAAGCTTGTTAAACTGTACCCTCAGAGAGGCTGTCAGAAGCTGAAGAAATAATAAGGAATGCTGTGCTTGCTGGGCTGTTTAGCTTGGTAACAAATACTGAGGTATACTCTGCCACCCACATGCTTAGTGCTCAGTACGCTTGAATGGCTTATATAGCAGACTTGTAACTGCACTGCAGAAGCACATGGGGAGGCAGACTGAAGACTTCAACAGCCAAGTACAGGAGAAGCTGGCATTTAAGTGACTGATTTGGACTGGGGGCTAAGCACATTAGTTGGATGAGCCTGCTGAAACGAGCTGCAGTGAAGTAATTGATATTGGCACCAAAGGCCAGTAAGGCTTCAGGATTAACTCTGTGATAGCAGTGAACTGCTGTTTTCACTTTGCTGTGCTAAATCTGTTCCAAATGACTTGAGGATTAAAATATACAAAATGATCAAAACATCATGAAAATCTCTTACTTGCTATACAACCTTCCATATTTTTTTTAATCCACCTGAGATGCGGAGGCCTTAAATATGGAGATCCCAAGTAGAAAAACTACTGCAACATTAATCAAATGGTACAGTGACAGTACTAAAAATAGTCTTGGAAGGATTCATACTCTCAAGCTACATAATTTCACTGGGATCTCCAACACAACTCATTTAGGACTTAGGCAGCTCACATTTCATGCCCACACCCTGTTTTTTCACCTACAGGTACCTGCTGGAGCAGGATTTCCCAGGAATGAGGATTGGACCAGAGCCTACAACTGACTCCTTCATAGCTGTTATGCAAGGAGATGTGGAAGGAATTGTTCCTGGAAATGCACTGGTGGTGGATCCCAAGAAGCCATTCAGGAAACTCAATGCCTTTGGCAATGCCTTTTTGAACAGGTCAGTACTTAAGAACTTATTTGCTCAGGCGTATAAAGCTAGAACATAATGAGCAGCATAGCTAGCAATTTAAAAGGATAAGGCATGACACTGCTCTTCCATCCTTCACCACCATTCCCATCCACGTGGCTGATGCAAAGCCATTCCAGTCCTACCACGTACACATCTGTCACTCAGGGCAGATTAATAAAGTCAGGTGGGTCAAGCCTTAATTTTACTTGAACAAACAAAACAAAGAACAAAGCAGTGCCTGTCACACCCATGCTGTAGGAGTCTAGACATAAATTCTCATTATACTTCACTCTCCCTGGCTTTAATATTCCTAGCTGCTTCTGTTCTGCAGTCAGTTCAGTTCCCTGAAGATAAGTATTCCAACCAGATGCAACTTTTAAAGTCACTAGGGCAGAACTGGCACAATATCCCCATCTTTGCTTTCTTGCCCCCTCCTTTTGTTTTTTGTGTGTGTATTACTTGAATGTCCCTCCATTCTGAGGCCTTATACACACAGCCTCACATATGAATAAAAGACAGATGAGAAGGTAATTCTTTAATGTATGAAACTGTGTTGGGGTGGGGGGCTTCAAACAACAGCACTGGGACACAAGAGTTGTAACCTTTCCATCCCCTAAACATACTCCAGCCATACTGAGTTTTGGATTTGGGCCTCACAGGAAGCTAGCAGCACACACCCATATCCTAGATGAGCACAAACTGTACTCCACCAGGCAGATGGGAACAACTGTCCAACTACACTCATCATCAGCACCTTCCATGTTAATGCAGTGTGGGAGACATTGCAAACATGGCAGCTACTCAGCCAAACAACCAGGAAAGATGGGTTTTGATTCCCTTTCAGACTCTGAGAGTGTTAACCTGTAGACTGGAGCATCTCCTATCAGCGCTGCCCATAGGCATGCTAGTGTAGGCTGAAGTGAAACAGGTAGGGGAAGAAGAAGCATGGGGAGAAGCTCAATTAGGTTCCTCTTTTCTCATTGTTACTTATGCAGAGAACCTCACAGTGGAAGCAGTATCTGATCAGAATACAAGCTCTTGTCAGACAGATTTTATATGTGTCAAAATCTTGCAGAGCACAGAACATCCACATCTGGCTGACAGGTCAGGTATCTGCCCACACCCTATGTGGGAAGGTGCCCTGTGAAAATAACAAGCCTCCTGTCTAAAAGAATGGAAATTGTGAATAAGTGTCATCCAAAAGAACTCTCCTGATAGCCAGTAGCAGCCACAACTGGCCAACAGTCCACTGCAGAAGAGAAGCAACATTAAGAGTAATGAGGCCAGGCACAGAGAACAAAACACGAGCTCACTTAGACTGATTGATATGTTCCAAGTGCAGATTGCTTCTAATAAAGCAAGGTGTCTCTGCTGTTGCTAGGTGTCCACTGGCCTAGTTCACTGCATCATGCCAGGCTATTACTCTCCTCCTGCTCTTCTCTTGGGAAGAAAGCATCAAGAATGTGCCTGTTTGGACAGGAGGGCAGAGATGCACAGCAGTGATTCTGCAGCAGCTCAGGTGCAGTACTGCTGGCAACACAGAGAGTAGTCAGGACTGCTTATTAACGTTTAAGGACAAGATTTCTGGACTGGCAGAAGATGACATGCTAAGAAGGACAAGCTTCAGCAGTGAGCATCACATTGCTGAAGATGCAGATGGTAATACCCAACCAATTAGGGAACTGAGCATAAGCAAGAAGTAACTCACAGAAGGCTGGAAATGTAGCTGGTGTAAGCATACAGCCACTGAGCTTAATCAGTCCTGCCATGCTTATTCATGTTGTTGACTTGGCTTCTCTGCAAGAGATGGTGCAGAGTTGTTTCTGCCTTGGTGTTGGCTGTGTGAATGCTAAGGCACTGCATTCAAGTAGGAAGATGTGAGCTGGAAATTCAGAGAAAGGAAGTGACCTCCAGCAGCTGCTCTTCTGAACCTATGGGTGGGAGTACCAATGGAAAGCAACAGAGCAGCACAAGGCAGCAGTGTTTGCCCAGACCATTCTCATCTCATATGGCAGCTTGGAGCACTGCGTCCAGTGTGAAGCAGAGCCTGCTGCTCCTGGTGAGCTAAATGTCTTGGAAAGCTTAAGGTAGAGAGATCTTTGTGTTATCAACAGGAGAAGACATCATGAGTAGTAAGTTCCATTTTCAAACCCATGCTCTACCTCTGAGGGTAGTAGAAGTCCAGTTTGGCATCACACTCTTTTTTAGTTCAGGACAGAACTAGGTTGTGCTCTCTGAGGTACTGTGGTTCTGCTGGGACAACAGGAAGGCAGCATCCTTAACAACCTTGCTACAGAGCCAGAGAGCACTTATTCGTGTTGGCCCCTAACCTTCTATCTGAAACTTCCTGTGTAGTACTTTCCCTGGAGAAACTGATGGAAAGTCCCCTTGCCTGAGCCATTTAAATGTCAGACTACAAGAAATGCTTAGGGCTGCAACAATGGATAATAAACCTGGACTGGCAGGAAAGGGAATAACGTGACCTCCTGAGCATTTGTTCTCTGCTGCTACGCCTGGCACACAACAAGAGAGCTAAGCTTGCCCCCCTCTTCTACATGAGGTGTTATGTATTCATTCAAAAATGCCTCTTGTTGCCACCTGTTGAGCTGTGGGTAGAGGAAAGGGGAAGAAATATTTGGGCTGAAATACCTGACAACTTAGGCATGAAAACACTTATCTAACCCATGATGAGACACTCATCATAATGATCATGGAGTCAAGTAAGATAAAACAAAATTGGGGATCAGACCGTAGCATAGTCTGGAACAGTGCGTAGCTGTGGGACTCCCTGATAATCAGCTATTCATCAGAGCCTCTGTCTGCCTCGACTGCATGTAGTGGCCCCTTTGGCAACCCCTCTTCTTTTTGTGGTCCTGCTGCTTCCCACAGTAACATTTTTTTTACGCATCAACATCTCACCACCCTATTAATACACATACATAGGCACACATTTAAAGCTGTCTGGAATGCCGTCACAAAAAAGCTATCCATGAAGAAATGCAACCAGGAATCATGTAAGCAGGTAGAATTATGCTGTGCTTTGCTGTTATCAGCAACTGAAATAGAAGAACTGCAACCCTCTGAGAGCAGGCACAAGGTACTCCTGTTAGCTAGTGATTTGTGTAGCTACAAGGTGGCGAGCAACTGAGCAAAGAGGAATTACACAGAAATCAAGCTGTGGAGTGAATGAATTAGAAACCTACTGTCAATCAACAGTGTCACATTGCTAGAAAAAAAGCAAACTTCTTCCTGACGGATATAAACAGCACTGCCCCATCTAACATATAAAGAGCAATCCATCCAATCTGTTCATCACTGACAAGGTTGTAGCTGGAAAACCACATCAGTTTGGGGCATTGTGCCTGGAGAAATATGTGGAAAAATTTGAGAGGAGTTGAAAGGAAAACTGCAAAGGTCTTTGGTAGCTTAGAAAATGAACTAGTACAGCAACTAGAAAGAACTGGAAGATATTAAAAAAAAAAAAAAAAAAAAAAAAAAAAAAGTAGCTTTCTTTAGAGGAAACAGTGACTGGAGATACAACGACAACAGGGGGCCTGTTGCCAGAATAGAGAGAATATAAAGCATTTTCCAGATCTGTGTTTGAGACTAAAACACGTTGTAGGATGGCAGATTTAGGTAAGACATTAAGAAAACATTTTTTTCTTAAAGAGCAGGCTCTCAGCAAACTTTGTGGAATGTACAGCATTATAGGTTTTGAGAAACACTTCAGATAAATGTGATTGATCATAGGAGGATAGACAGTCAATGCTTGAGATCTCACGTTGATCAGACTTAGGATTTCCATGATGCAAAAACAACAGAGATAGTCCATCTTCTGTTTAAGACTAGATTTTAAAAGTGGATAAGTAAATCAACAATGTTGTAAGCTTTTTAATTATTTCAGTCACTTGAGTTCAGGTCCCTGCAGGGGAATGCTTAAATGACAAAGAAGAAATACCACTTTTCACTAAAATCTGAATAGCAAATAAAAGCATTCGGATTTCTATGTTATTTTTCATGAATCATTCACAATATAGGGGCCACAAAAAAAAAGACCCACATGATAGGTCATAACTGAAATTCATGCTCTGAAAAAAAACAAAAATAATCAGAGGTACTGCTCAGTTCTGGCAACTTTTTCATTTCTTTAAATGAAGAGTAGCTCGAAACCACAACCGAAAATTTGTTTTAAAGGAAATCAGAGCCCTCACTTTCCCATGCTGCCTGTAAGGTTTGATGCATCATAAAAACCTTTCAGTTTTATTCTAAACATCTATTTTTGCACAGGTTTGTATGTGCCCAGCTACCCAATCCTGTATTAGAGAGCATCAGTGTCATTGATACACCAGGAATCCTTTCTGGAGAAAAGCAGAGAATTAGCAGAGGTAAGTGCCACCTTCAGTTCTCTTCCAAATGATAGTAATTAAAACCAAATGGACTGTATTTCCTCTCAAGCTGTACACATTCTAGACTGAAAGACTAGTAGGGATTATTATCAAAGAATGATAATAACATGCAAGTTTGGATTTGAAAAGATCAATTCTCCTTCACTCTGCCTATTAACAATGGACAATTGAGTTTCTGTAGCAGAGGCTCTACCCAAAGTACTGAGGCTTTTGCCATGTTTGTTTTTTATCCTGTAAGAATTCTGATGATTCAGTTTTATAGCTTTCTCTCTTTTACATTGAAATTGCTCTTGGAAGCTTCCTTTCCTCTTTTCACTGAGGAACTACCTCGCACAGAGCCAACTGTTAACTCATTTCACTGTCATCTTCTGCTACAAGGACCTCAGCTAACATCTTAATTCTGTAAAGGACAGCTAGAGTTAGCTGAAGATTTGTATTAAGCTTTTCCTGCATGAGTCTTAGCACTGCTAAGGAATCATGAATTCCTTCCAAGCAGCCTGCAAATGACAACAAAATGCACGCACCTTTGTGAGGTTAAAAAACATGCTGTACAAGCATTCCTCCCTTCAGAAGAAAACACTTCAGAGCAGATAGAAAGAAGAGCTCAAATTATGTAGTGTAAACATTTTTCAGGCAAAAAATAAAAAAAGCCAGCAACAAAACAACACTAAAAGTACTCAGTTCTCTTCTGGAACTATCAGTGTGATTAACATTTGCTTAGGTTGAAACATTTTTATTCTTAAATAATAATAAAATATGAGTCAAAACTGGAACCTTTTTAAGGCACAAAAAAGCTTTCTATAACCTCTTTCCCATATCTCCTCATCACTTCAAATCCTGACATATATTGCAAGATCTTCCATCTCTTTTTGTTCCTAAAAATATCCTCCTGCAAAATGTACTGGCACTTCTTGCTCCTTGTTTTGCAAATTTTCTTTGTAATCGTCCCAGTGGGCCTTGGTGTCCCATTCCTATAGCTAGGCTAGTGAATGCCTGCAGTGCCAGAGCACACAGTGCAAGCTGTATGCTGTTAGGAAAGTCACTGGTGTACTTTGACCCAAACCAGAAAGCAGCTCCCCAGACATCTGGAAGCAACTGGAAGTATAGATTGTTTGGGATCTCGCTAAGTAGTCACATAGATCCGGGGCAGCTGGTCACATGAGCCACACTGGTTGGCTTGTCAATAGCTACAGGAGGACAAGCACCTCATCCAGTTTAGATCAGCATAGCTTTGTTGAAGTTGGAAGAGCTTCAGTGATTTCTGTCTGCAGGGTACCCAGCCCAGGGAGCAAGAAGAGTCAGAAGAGGGCTGAAGTGCTTATGTTTAGGAAGGGCTGCTGCCAGGCATTGGCTTATGGGAAGCCAGTGTTTGAAAGGGAATGCTCACCTCCTGGCTCTTGTGGCAGAGAAATAGGAAAAAGTGGTGAGGCCAGTGCCTTCGCCACCAAGCTTGCAAGCCAGCTGCCACGATTAGCAGGTTGGTTTTGGAGGCAGACAGAGCAACAGTGCAGTTTCTAGGCAAAAAACATGACAGTGCCAAAACTGCTTATACAACAAAATACTTCTGCCTTTCTGTACTTTTCCAGCCTGCTCAGCTTTCACTTGGAAATGAAGCAAAAACTGGGAGAGGTTTCCCCAGAGAATTTCCAGTCCTTTAACTGCTGAAACAGTGTAGCTCTGCTTACCCCCATTATTTGCCAGCACTGTTTTATGACCCCAAACCAGAGCACCAGTGAGAATCAGGGAAGGGGAATGGGTAGCAAAGCAGCTGTCTGTCACAAATTTGCAGGGGGAAGCACAGATGCAAAAGAATGGGGCTGGCATTCCTTGCGTACCCATCCTGTGTAAATCAGCAACATTTTTTTAAATAGGATGTTCCTCTTGATGGGAGCATTCTGTCTTTTTTTACTCATTAGGCAGCAAGAACATTAACTGAACTGTATAGTGCCAGCTTAGCAATCCATCAGGGCTCATCACGTGCACTGTTGCATCCATACTTCAGGGACCAGAAGCAAGGAAACTGCCTTTCAAGGAACAGTTCAGGTGCCCAAGACCTGGTTTTGAAGCTTCTCATCTGTCTGAACTCTTAAACTCACTGCCTGGCGAAGTAGGCCTGTCAAGCAGGAAAGGTTGATGTAGTCTGTCATATCTGAAGTCTATATCCCCTAGGCATGCTTTGAAATCACCAGTGCTTGATAGAGCTGCTGCCACATTTAGTCTCTGGTTAAAAATAGATAGAATAATAATGTATAGTCTGCACTGATCTGTCATGGTGAGCAGCTCTGACCTGGGGTCTCCCTCTGTGGCAGGCACCCTTGGTATCACAGGTATGTGGTAAGTGGATGCCTAGGATATACAGGTTTCATTTAGAAGCCTATTCAGAAGTATTCCCCCGATCTCAAGGCAAAGCATCCTGCCCACCATTTTCTCTACTGTTCTTATCTGGAAAAGAGCCATTTCTCCTCTGGTCTCTTTCCTAACTGTGATGTGTAAAGAATTACTCATCACAATTATCTATCCTTCACTCTTTTTTTTTTAATTTATTAGTTTTTATTTATTGACTCCAGCTAAACATCACACAGCAACAGACTGCTGTATTTGTACCAAAGCAGCACACTCTCAGCTGCTTTGACAGTTTGGTAACAGTATGGATGCTATCCATTTTAAAAGCACTGTACACACGTCACGTAACAGTCCATCACCTACAAGAAGGGAAGATGAGAAAAGGTAGAACTGTAGTGAAATAGGGACAAAGAGGAGGACCACAGATAAGGTGACACAGTCAAGCAGAGACAAGATGGAAGGTAAAACTTGCTCATAATTGATCATTCTGTGTAGTTTGCTCTTACCACCTATTAGAAGCAAATTGTGCACTTCAGTAGCAGTGCATCCCTGGACAGTGAGCCTTACACACCCTGCTAGCCATCAGTCTCAACCTGCACATGCACAGGGCTAAGCAAATCCAAATCTGCCAAGTTCAGCAGTGCCATAGCCAAGTAGTATTTGACCCCTGTTTCAGGGTCATGCTTTCTGAACACATGCTGAACACTTGCTTCATCTTCATTTAATATATGTCACCTCCTCCCTTTCCTCCTTCAGCAGTGAACACAAGGTCATAGCAAGGAGATGAGGGTAGACAGTATCTTTCCCCATCAGCTTTCTTTCCAATACACAATATTCCAGGCTTCTCGTACCCAAGGGCAAAACGTGCTAGCCTTACTTGCTATCCTGGGAAGGGAAGGAGAAGCAAGGATCCAGTGACCAGGAGCTTCACTACTTGAAACTGTTAGTTACTTGTGAAAGTGAAAGAAAAAAAATGATAGGGGGTATCAGTCTTAGGCAATTGTAGAGCTCTCAGACCGTGTTTCAAACAACCATGTTTGGAAGAGAAGGGCAAACACCAAGACAGTCAACTTCATGAAATGTTTAGGCTACAATAGCAATAAGAAAACATTTTTTTTTCCCCTCTAAAGTTTTGTCACGTGTTTTGACAACACTGTGATATACCCTCTAAGCATCTAAGAAGGAGGCATTGTATACACTTGCTGTAACAGTTCTCTGCCACTATGTTTGCTGGGAGGTCTGAAGGGCAGCAGTAAATCATGACTTCCCAGTTCACTACCAGTAATGCAGTGCAATAGCCCCTCTGCCAAACTTCCTCTAAGAACAAAGCAGAATTGCAGAAAGCCTGCACAATTTAAGCCCCTTTTATGGTACAGACGTTTGATGTCACAAGCCTGGCTAACTCTTCTGACCTGAAGGCAGGGGATGCAAACAAAAACATAAAAATCAAGTTCAGAGGTTGGGACATTTCAAGTTCAGAGATGGTGGGACCATCTTTTCTGGTCCCTGGCGGCCACTACAGGTCTGATTCTCAAGCATGAACTCTCCCAAAGTTCTCCTACCCAAGGCTGGATGGGGCTGTGAGCAACCCAGCCTAGAGGCAGGTATCCCTGCCTACTGCACAGGGTTGGAACCATATCATCTTAAAGGTCTCTTCTAAGCCAAACCATTCTATTCGAACTATATTTACTGGGAGAGCTCAGTTTGTGTTTGGAAACTATAGTGAAAAACCTCTTGGGACTTCTGTCGCTGCATCAGCACTACTCTGAAAAACTTAGCCTGGATTGAGATACCACCTGAAGTCTCGGCGTCTGACTATGGCTGAGGAACCAGGAAATGCTCAGTCCATCTGTCACAAACGACAAAGATATAAACATGTTACAGGCAGAAGGGAAAAACTCTGCTGTGTGTGCGTAGAAGCTGAACAGGCTGTTGTAAGGAGACTTGGCTCTGGACAATGCTTTCAGCAACGTTACTTCACCTGAACTGAACTTGCCTAGTGAGATCTTCCTTTGTTTCCAGTGACATCAAATAAGAGCCCTGCCAGGCTCCCAGTCTCTTCCCAGCTGTGAAACAATTGCAGTAAACAACATGAAAGCAAAAGGCCATGGTGTGTTGCTCCAGGTACATTCATGTCCATGTTAGCATTACGAATTTGGCACCAGCCTGTCTTTTCTAGGTGAGAACACTATACAGATTTGCTGTAGAGAGTTGAGTACCTTTAACTTAGATCTGGAAACCTTTAAGTCTCCAAAACCTATGCAACATTTCCATGTTACCTTTCCTTCCCTTAAAGCCTTTTGCCAGACTCAGGTGGCACCTGTCCCTCTCTCCTGCAACATTCTCCTCAAGGGTGGGCTACCTGCTTGTATAGCCAGTTCAGAAGCTTCCCCAAAGTGCTTTCAGAAGGACACTGCTGTTAGCCGTTTACAATCAGCCTCCAAACTTTTTCTCTTTAAAAATACAGTAATAATTTGTCTGGAACAGGCACTAATTTTATCTGCCAGAGCTGATCCCTCTCTAAGTAGCCAGTGTTTGCTGTTCTGACTACCTTGTCTTCTGCTGATGCTGTCTTCAGACACTCAATGTCAGTCTGGCAGTTGACAGATAGGGATGGTCTATGATCCTGGTAGGTTTTTGTTCTCTTGAATATACTGGCTTTAACAGGACGGTGTAAAGAGAGCTCCCAGTGGCTCAAACTGAGCAAGAAGGATGTGAATGGCAAAAAGCATCTGCCCAGTGTAAAACATTTCTAACAGTAAGCAGGAGCTTTGTGTCTATCAGCATTCCTTCATCTGACTTTCCCCATTATATCCCACCTCACTGCAGTACAGGGTCTGTGGCCACAGTTCCCCAAGCCTGGAAATCCAGTAGAACATGCTCAGTATCAGACAAAAGCAAACAAACCACAAACAAAAAAACAACCAGTATAGCTCAGTGGTAAGAAATGCTGAACCACTGCGTGCACCCTCACTGCTGGTTTAAATGGCTTCTAGATGTTACAGTCAGGCAGATTTTGTGCTGTGTCAGGTATCACCCATCTTCTCACAGTCAGCATAAAGACTGCATCATGCTTGGTCTGACTTGACAAAAAGTAATTGCATAATGCTGCCATATCTTAACTAGATACGTGCTGCCAGGTATACCAGGAGCTCACGGGTAAGTACTCATTAAGCCACAGCCTGCCTTGGGGAGTCTGGATGGCAAGATGTTTGCAAGATCATTTTCTCTGTAGACCAAATTTACTGACAGCCCTGCTAACTTGTCAGCTTTGTGTTAAATCTGTTGAATGCTTTTCATGCTGTCAGAAGGAAATCTGTCCCCATGAAAAAGAAGGAAATTATTATCATATTCCTCTCAAGTTTTTTCTTAAAGTACTGTATGGCTGGGATTCATTTCCTGTGAGTGTTCTGATCTGTTCTTCTTTCACAACCTTATCTGGAAGTCGTGGAGGAATCCACATCAGTAATAGCAGACCCTGTTTAAAACAGGCATGTTTTGCAGTAGAAACACAGCCAGGAATCACTGGAGAGAAAATGTTCCCCTCACACTTGTCTGAAGGTCCCTGTAGTAATGGTTTTATTTGTATGCAGCTTTGGCAGATGGCTTTGCAAACGCCCTGTAGCTTTACAATAAACTGTGCTACGATATGTGGATAGCTTCACTCATCAGTGAAACACTGCCAAATCTGGCTGCGTTTGTGAGAGCCCTTAGCAACCCTCCACAACACTAAGATAGGGTGTAAAGAAACAACACATTTGCTGTGGAACGAGCAAGAAGGACACTGCAGACCAAAGCCACCTAATCTGAGAGTAGGTCAAGATCAGGTTTTGATGTAATCTCACGCTGAAATAAAGTGCTAGAAGAACTTGTGGGATAAAAAGCAGGTAAAAAGAATGTTGAAGCAAGGCTACCATAACACTTATTAAATTTAATTACAGAATATGCTTTGTGTGTTTTCAGGTGTGGTACACCTCCAGCTCTGGCTGAAATTAGACAAAACATCCCGTTCTCTACACTACAGAGAAGTCCTCTTAAAAATGAGCCCTGAACTAAGTGTTAATATATTAATTTCATCTCATTTTAATATCTACACTAATAGCTTTCCCTTAAAGAGTTCTGTACCCTGTCACCCCTCTATTCAAATGCTTTAAAAGTAGTCTACTCTTTTATGTGCTAAAAGCAAAACTAAAAAGTCAACCGTCTGAATTTCCTGCGTGGGAATTCTGTAGACAAAACACCATCACAGAGCTCTGTTCAGTGACTCCAAGTCAACAGTTGTCAGCAGAGGTCTGTCCCACCTGCCCTTTCCACACATCACACTATACATTGAGGAAAAGTACACTCAATATTTTTCCTCTTCCCCCCTAAATAATTTTGTCACTTAAAAACCTACGCCTTAGTTTTCCTGCTACTTCCATACAGGAAGCTAAGGACAGGTGTAATCAGCACTTGGTAGAACTGCACACAGAGAAATAGTTCTCAGCACCTACAGGAAATGTCTCACACATTCAGTTAAGAGCCACAGTGAGTGTGGCATGAGTGAGGAGCATGTGGATGCACAGGATGCAGTTCAGCCTGTGTTACTGGGAGCGCCCTGAAACCAAGAGTTGCTCCAGGGCTTTGTTCTCTCTTTAGTGAAGGACAGCTGTCAGTAGATTATCTCCCAGCACACAAAGCAGCTGGGAAGGACAGACACTGCTATCGACCTGTAGATGTACTGAAATCCACAGGGATGCTGTAGACACATGGTACATTACCATAGCAGCAAGGAACGTACAAAGATCCCAGCAAGTAATTAATTCCCTTTTCCTGTTGGGTAGGGCAGGTTTTTTTTGGACTGTGAACACAAAATAGAAATGACAAGGCTTGCTTGCTCATCTCTACTCTTATTCTATCCCTTACAGGTTATGACTTTGCTGCTGTGTTGGAGTGGTTTGCAGAGCGAGTTGACCGCATCATTCTCCTTTTCGATGCGCACAAGCTGGACATCTCTGATGAATTCTCAGAGGTCATCAAGGCCCTGAAGAACCACGAGGACAAGATGAGAGTTGTTCTCAACAAAGCTGATCAGATAGAGACCCAGCAACTGATGAGGGTGTACGGTGCGCTCATGTGGTCCCTGGGAAAGATTGTCAACACTCCAGAGGTCATCAGAGTCTACATTGGCTCCTTCTGGTCCCACCCGTTGCTCATCCCTGACAACCGCAAGTTGTTTGAGGCAGAGGAGCAGGACCTGTTCAGGGATATCCAGAGCCTTCCCCGCAACGCGGCCCTAAGGAAGCTGAACGATCTCATCAAGCGGGCACGGCTGGCCAAGGTGAGTGTTAGCATAAAGAAGCCCAGACTCCTGGGGAAATTCAGTATGTCAGAATCACACAGAGGGAAGTAGGAATCTATAGGTCTTTTGCCTTAAGCTTTCATTGCCTTAGGTAGATGAGCCTGGCTTAGATGAACGTAGAAGAGGTAGAGACTGACAAGGTCAGCAGATCAGCCTGCCACAAGCATGGGAAAAGTAACTACAAAGGGCACTGCCACAAGTTCCATCTCTTATTATGTAAAACAAGCTGATTTAAGTTCTCCAGAATACCGTGAAGGAAAAAGCTTTGTACACCATTCAAAATAAATTAATACATAAAAAGCAAGAATATTTCATTAGAAATCCACTGCCATTAATCACTTCTGATGGGGATAGTGAAATAGATTCTGCCCTCTGGAATTACCAGAGCCAACAAGAAGCATAACATGAATTGAGTTTTATGAAAATAGTGGTTCTATGTCTGTACACTCCTCACATACGAAGCACACAATACCATAGTGTCATGCAAGTCAAAGACTCATTCATAGTAGAACATTATACAGAGTCTGGCGAGTTCCAAAACCTCTGTGTTTGGTTTGGACTGGTAAGTGGCTATTCCCTGTGAGGCATGCTCAGTAGAAGAAAAACAGCCCCAGAAAGTGGCTCTCTGCATACCCAAGACTCATACACTCTCCTCACCTTGTCTCTGCATAGCCAGAGAGCACAGCTGAGCAGCCTGTAGCATTGGAGTGATAAACTGCAGATAGATGCAAGCTGAGGAGCTTAACTTTTTCTTCAGGGTGGGATGATATGACTCCCAGGCACACATACTGTCTGCTGGGTAGGAAAATTTGTGCTGCTTCATTTTGTATCATTTAATGTTCTTCAGGTCCATGCCTACATCATCAGTTCCCTAAAGAAGGAAATGCCCTCAGTGTTTGGAAAAGACAATAAAAAGAAAGAGCTTATTAACAACTTGGGAGAGATTTACGCCCGCATTGAACGGGAGCATCAGATCTCACCAGGAGACTTTCCTAATCTGAGAAAGATGCAGGTAAGTAGTGGCATCTTGTCTGGAGCATCAGACTCACAAGGAAAGAGTGTTAGAGTACCTGCAAGAAATTGAACAGAAGCTACAATGCAGACCTTGATTATTGTTGCCTATGCAAAAGGTTTGTTGTCGTTTTGAAGCAAGCCTTAATCTGTTTGCAGGTTATATATTTGAGCACACTTCTTGCACACCAAGCTCAAATGAGGCTCCTGCTACCTTAATTTCTGAAGTTTTTGCCTAGGAAGCCCTTAAGAAAATCTTATGTGGTCAGTTTTTATTTCCAGGTTCCATTCTCAGATTCTCCAGGCCTAAGAATAGCGCTAATCCATATTGAAAAGTACATTCCCAGAAAGCCTATATATATACACATCTCAGGAGCTGTATTCTTTTTCCTCCACTTCACTCTGGTACTATCAAGACCTAGGAAGGAAGCACAGTGAAAACTTAAAGCCCCTTATCTATTTTAAGCAGTGAAGCAAGTTTGCTGAGCCACAGAGCTAAGACATGACCCAATGTTCATCCAAGTCAAAGTCTTGAAGGACCTTGGACCAGAGCCTTGTATTGTATAATTGAACAATGCAGGGCATGACTGCATTGGTGCATGGCTCCAGTCCAAGCAGAAACCTCTTCACAGTTACTAGCTGTTGAAGTCATTACTGGCTCCTTGTAGAGGACACATCAGCTGCTCATCTTTTTAATAGAACGGTATATTTTCTGTAAGTACTTGAGAATAAGATCTATAGAGTACACCCAATAGAATATCCCATTCACTGCTTGTTAAAGCATACAGTTAAATATTTTAAAATAACCGTGCCAACTGCAGTGGGAGTGAATGTGTTGGATTTAATGAGTAGGTAAAGGATAAAGCTGAAAGCTGTTTTCCCAATCTTAAGAGAGAGTTTTCTGCAGTCTCTGCTCAAGTCACTTTTGCTTAGCTGTAAATATTACCAAAATTGAGCTATGCTGTGAAGATCTACTGTCTTTATGGCATCTGAGAGACGCACAGCATGATAACAAAGGATTTAGCAGTGAACTAATCTTTTGCCAAAGTGACACCTCCTTCCCAGAGTACAGAGGGAGAGGGAATGCAGAGCACCAGCTAGAAGACATAACAAGAACCACACAAACAGTTTGCCTTGAGAGGTTTGGTCCTCAAGCCGTAGATTTCAACTTAGTTTGGAAAGGAAGTCTTATTTTGCATTCTTACTGACATCATCTAGGCCTTTGGGTAAGACACACCTTCTGTATACCATATCAACCCCTCTGTAAGCTAGGAAGATTATTCTCAGCAGGGCTTAAAAAGGGTGTAAGAACAAAACCAGCCAGGGAAGCCCTGTCACATGCCAAGGAGCCGGACTGTTGGAGGAAGGAGTGTTATGCTCCGAGCTCTTCCTCTGCTCAAGTTGTTTTTGAGCCAAACTGCAGATAGGGAGTGGATACTGCACATTTACTGCTCTGAGCACAGCCATGTCACTCACTTCTTGCTCCACTGTCCTGCTTTAAGGATCAGTTGCAGGCCCAGGATTTTAGCAAGTTCCAGCCCCTGAAGAGCAAGCTGCTGGAGACTGTGGAAGACATGCTGGCTAATGACATCGCCCAGCTCATGGTGCTCGTACGCCAGGAGGAATCACAACGGCCTACCCAGATGGTGAAGGGAGGAGCCTTCGAGGGCACCCTGCATGGTCCGTTTGGCCACGGCTACGGTGAAGGCGCTGGCGAAGGGATCGATGATGCCGAGTGGGTGGTGGCCAGAGACAAGCCCATGTATGATGAGATCTTCTATACACTGTCACCTGTCGATGGCAAAATAACTGGTGCCAACGCAAAGAAGGAGATGGTAAGGTCTAAGCTGCCTAACACAGTGCTGGGCAAGATCTGGAAACTGGCTGACATCGACAAAGATGGCATGCTGGATGATGAGGAGTTTGCCTTGGCAAATCATCTCATTAAAGTCAAGTTGGAAGGTCATGAGCTGCCAAACGAGCTCCCTTCCCATCTTCTCCCTCCATCCAAAAGGAAAATAACAGAATGAAAGGAAGGTTACAGGGGACAGGGAAATGGAGGGGAGAAAAATCTAGAGAAATGTTTACTTAAATTATACCTTTAGATGTGAGATTGCCTTTCAATGTATACCTGTTCTGCTGTATGAAGAAAAAACAAAAACCTAAAACAGAGCAAAAGTCCAAATCTTCATGATAATACACAATTAACTCTTCCAGTGTAATGTCCCCCATTCCTAATGTGTAGTCCGTAAGCACAGAGGTAAAGAAAGGATCTTGAGATTAGAAGAAATTGAATAGCAAAAGTTGAAGGGAAACTCAAATGGGCTGCATCTTCTCAGAGTGAGCACTAATAGAAATCTGCTAGCTACCAGTGCCACTCCTGAGCTTTGGCCACACGTTGTGTCCTTTACCAGTCTTGCAAACCTCAGGAGGCTGAGATTCTTGATAGTGAAGAAGAAATCACAGGAAGATCTCCAAGCTGTTGACTGAATACCTCCTAATTAATAAGAAATACCAAATTCTGAGTCCCTCGGTTAGAAGGTTTATTTAAGAATCTGGTTCACTGTTAGATGCAAGTCCTTTAAAAAAAAATAAAAAAAGAAACAGCTCTGAACTGTGCATCTGGAGTTCCTCATTATTGACTGTGGAATAGGCACTAAGAATTTCCTAGCACCTCTGCCTCCTATTCATTCTCTGCAGGAGATCTGTTTTCCCAGGTATGGCCAAGAAAGCAACCATCCCAAAGGAAACAGAAGGAAGGGGCACTGGAGGCAGACTTTAGGTGGGCTGGAAAGAAAGAACACCCGGGCTCTCTGATCACTTCAGGAGTGGATAGTGTTTTCTCCTTCAGACACCTTTGAACAATGGTGGTATTCATCATTCCTGTGAAGTGATACGTTTACTGTCATTGTGTGCAGTGAAAGTTTTTAGGTTCCGTTCTTACTGTAAAGATGAGAACGCAGCACTGTCACGTAGATGGTCTATCACAAGAACAGAGAACACGGGGCTGAGCTTGTTCCACTGTCTGTGCCCTCATAAATACAACCTAGATGTTGAAAGCCTTCACCTACCCTCCTCCTCACCACACAATAACACTCAGAGCCCTCCAGAACCTCTACCCTGAGCCAAGAGACCTTCCTCTTTTTAATGCTCTACAAAATTTCTGTTTTCAAGACTTGATTTTGACATAAATCCCTCAATTTCCTATTTTATTCCCCCCCCCCCCCCCCCATACACACACTCTCACACATGCACTCTTTCGGGTTTTGTTGTTGCTTTAAAGCAGCATTTTATTCCAATTCCTGATGTCACTTTATATAAGCTGAGTTCCTACTGTGATAAAAGAAAAACAAGACAAGTATAACTTATTTTATATCTGTGTTCATATTATATAGAGAAATATATTGTGTATGTAGGATGTGCTTACTGCATTACATTTATCACTTGTCTTAAAAATGAATGCATTAACCTTTTTTGTACCCTGGTCCTAAATCATTATTAAAAAGAAAGGCTAGAGCTGTCTATTTCTTTACATGGCAAAATTAAATGTAGAAATCAGTTTTGTCTTTGCAGCTGTATGCAATGGAATAAGTAAAGCTCCACATTCCCAAACACTCATGTGCAGATCTGCCCTGCTGGACTTGGGTGCACTGCAGAATGACTGGCTAACGTCTGTAGAAATGTTTCCTTTCTGGCAGTCTGATTGTCACTGTGTGCTGTACTTGCCAAAGCTAGTAGAATGGTAGCCAAGATTGACCTTGTTCAGAGGTGGAGGGGTAACATTCCAGTAAGTACTTCACTAGGAACAGAAATAGAGTGGAACAGTTTCCTCCTGTCAATCACAGATGAAAATGCTGCAGATTCATTGAGACCTAGCATCAACACCAAGACAACAAAAAAACCTTGTTGGCTCTTATTTTCCTTCTGTCCTCATTACTCTTTCTCGACATGTTTATTACTGTGCTCATTATCCCCACTTTAGGGCACTGAGATGCACTGAATATGAGAGTGAGAGCAGTTGGGGTAGTCCTGGGAAAGCACTTAGAAAGGGAGTGTGAGCAGTACTGATAGGCAAAGTTTCCATTCAGCATTTATATGAGATGAGAGGGAGGAAGTCATAGGGTGGAGAGCAAGAAGCAAACGAGCAGATTTCATCTGCCAGTTGCACTCAGTCTTTTCAATCCAGTTCAGCTACCCAGTGGCCTGCTGTTCTTACAGCATGCACATCTGCCAGCAGCAGTCCAGGTTTTTCTGTGGGGTTTGCATTCATCTAACCCCAGATCGAGAGACAAGGAACAGGCTGAAAGGAGACCTCAGATCAGTCCTACCTCTGTGCAGACCTGCTTTTCTAGTGTGTCCTCATACAGAGCATCGTGCTGATGGTGTTGTGCTGAAATTAAACATTTAAGAAGCAGAACTTAGTGGTTCTCTTGGGGGACAGGAGGAGGTGAGATTGTTCAGTCTTTCTCTAGTATATACCAGCAAGGTGCCCAGGAGGCATAAAACCCATCCCACGTGTCAGATAGCTCTCAGGGCATGAGACTTTCCATGCTTGTGTGGGTACCAAAGCACTAAGCCTTGGTTAAAAACACTCAGAATAAACATTTTTCATTGTACTGACTGTGCTTCAGCCATCTTGAAAATTCTGCCATTCAACAGGAAAACAACCTCACAAACCACTCTGCCAGGACAGGACAAGCACACAAAATGAAACTGCAGCACTCTGTACTCAAAGCCTCTTGCACTGTCGGAGTAAAACTTCCCCAGTGTTGCTGAAGGGGAAAACCAGCACAAGCATTTTAGTGACAAGCAGTTACTAGATGATTGCTTTGTGGTTCAACAGCAACGCAGGAGATGAAACAGCTCTTACAGGAGGGATCAAGACAGCAACTTGAGAGGCTCTGTTTCCAGAGAGGCAGATTACGTACGGTACACATCCAGACAAGCTTATATGGTACATTTTATTGAGTGCTTCAGGAAATGAGAGGAAACTTAATCATATTGAGTTTCTCTGTATAAAAACTAGAAGCCCTCAGTATGGCCATCAAAAGCAACACATTTCTCCTCCAAGACAGCAGCTACAGCTGCCATCACTGCCCCAACCTTTTTCTTACTTGGAGTTATGACTACAGCTACCTGGGCTTTTCACCACACCTGTGGAAAGGATATGATTTCAGGTCTACCACACTTCCAGGCTGTTCGCACTGCCCTGGGAATATTCTCTTCACCAGTTCATGAAGCCATGCTCCTGAAAACCATTGTGTCAGCAGCAGTTCCTTTTCTTAGGAGCATTTCTCAGTCGCTGAACAAGGGTTCCCCCAGGAAATAATACAGAGGAACCTATTCATTTGCTGTTGGGTGTGGTTGGGGGGATTGTACAACACGAATAAACAAATATCCCTCTCCTAATGCTCTCGTGCTTCTCCCCATCCTCAGACAAAATAACCATTGTCTCTTGAAAGGAAGATATCTCTCTTTCTGAGAAAGATTTTTTTTTTTTTTAATTTAAAATATCTAAACCTATGTGCTATAAGGTTTAGATATACATGGGCTCCATTAAAACAAAGCTCTCCACTGTGGATAATGTCAAGAGCTTGGATCAGCAGCGTTAATACAGCCACTTAGGCGAGCGGAAGGCAGCAGTTACACTGAGTTCCCTGAATAAAATTTAAGGAGGGGTGTAGTTTAGTGAGAGGCAATTACCTCTGTGTGCTGGAACTTAGCCAGCACGTTGGAATTCAGAGGGATTTTCAATTGAACAAAAAGGTAGGATCAGTTTTTCCATCATCAGAAGCTGATGTAAACATCATACAACAATGACATTCAGATTCACGTCTGGAAACTGTTCTTTTAACTTATTATTCCTTAATGCTTTATCCACATGACAGCAACCGTTGGTTGGGGAACACGGAGTTACAAACAATTTGACCTTCCATAGAAGGATCTTCTGACAACGCCCAGCAAGAACTGGAGACAAGCTTCTCCAAAATTCATCTAAATATGTGCTACGTGTTTTGAATCAATGATGTTATCGCTGGTAACTTTCTCCTGTGCTGTTACTTTTGTGTTCCCCTTATGGGGTTGGGTGTTATAAGAGGGTTTAGGCGACTTCACATCTACACAAATGAAGGAACATGGCTGACTGACCTCTTGTTAGGCCTGTAAGTCTTCACATCCTTAAAAGCTTGAGGTGTGTGTTTAGAAACACCCAAAGAGAACAGCACTGTTATTCCAGAGGAGTAGCATGACTGTAGTAACATCCAAGCTGCTTTTGTGGCATTTCACAAAGTAGCATTTTCCCTGGCTTTCCTTCCTTGTGCTTAGAAGATTTTCCCTCTTCTCTCCCCTGGTACAGACTGAAGTGAACAAGCCTTCCTTTTGAAACTTGACTAAGTTCAAGGCTTCTGCATGCAAGTCAGTTACTATGTAGCTTTCCAACACCCTCAGGCAATACAGATAGAGTAACAAAGTCGTATTTAAGGCGGGATGAACAGTGATTTGAAACAGTCCCTCTCTGCCCAAAGGGGACGGGAGCCCAAACAATATAGCTCACATTCACCATGGCACACCCACTCCTTCCTTCCCTTGTCAGGAACATAAATACTGAACAATTTGTTGAAGTTTCCAGTGGCAAACTAGCTCGTTACACATTGTGTCAGTGAACATCAGCACTCATATCCAGCCATCTTTAAGATTACTTTGTCAACCAACACAAGCATCTCTGATTTGTACCAAAGGAGCATGACTGAGAGAAGATGCTAGGGAGGATGCACGGTCAGACCTTAGAGCACATGAGCAGAAGAGAGTAATGCCTGTGGACTGACAAATCCTGAGCCTGGACAGCTTATCCCTCCCCTTCCACCCTCTCCATCTCAATTCAACCCCCCAAGCACCACATCGTCTCAATCTTGGCAGCATTTCTCAGCCCAAGGTCAGTTTCCCAGCTCTGGAAGTAGTACCTGGAAGCAGTATCACAAGCTGTGTTTGTGGCTGTTCACAGTAATGCCTCCCTTCAGGACATTCTACCCTTCTTCCATGGGGGAGCTGGGGAAGCATAGCCTTCCATCCACCCTGCACAACCATAGACACCCTTTGAGACAGACATAAATGATAACCCTCCCAAAAGAAAGCCAGAACCTGTCAGAGCCCCAGAAACAACACAGCAAAAGTTGCTCCCAGCCCAGCCCTGAGAAAAAGCTGCCAAAGGCATAAAGGGAGCTGCAATTGCTTGTAGGGGAGATGAGTGAGCAGGATGGAAACTGGGTGGAAATCAGGCAAAGTGCAACACCTGTGCAGGCTTGGTGCAAGCAGAGCTCTGTGAAATCAACTCATGCTTCCATGGAGAGTTAGCCTGGCCATTCTGGAACTGCTGTCTGCCCCCCACCCAGCAAGAAACACAAGCATCTTCATAAGCAAGATAAATAAGCCAAGAAATGATGAACTGCTAATGTGACAGATGAAGATGCATTGCCCTTTCCAGCCACCTCCTCATCCCAACCCTGTAAGGGATCAGCCAAGGTCACAAATATTTCTAATTATCCACTCGGATAGCCTGCCTCACTCATTTCAATTCTTTTTACAGAAACAAAGGCAGACTGACAGCCTTTTGCTGGTTTCTTCCAGCTTTCAGATCTGGCTTCCCACATTTTCAGGGCTAGCTGAACCTGTTCTCAGCCCAGTGTTCCTCTCCAGCTAAATAAACAAACAGGGAGTCTGCCACCCTGGCTAGAGACCTGAAATAAAGCCAGCAGACATGGCAATTAACTTGCAGCCTTAATTATACTTGAGGAACCTCAGATAATCAGCATCAGGCACCATCTGAGCCAACACATGGATAGATGAGTACAGCCCCACAGCAGGACCTGCTGGGGACATCCCACTGGGCTCATTCTGCAGCTGTCCTCTGGCCACTGCTGACTTCAGCAAGACAGAGCCAGTGGCCCTTTCCAAGAGAAACAGATAGGCTGCTCTTATCAGCTCACCAGAGACAAGCATGCAAAACACGTAGCATATTGCAACCTTTGTATTCAACTACGTACCCAAAAGGGGAGAGGTTAGGGGGCAGGGAAGGCTCTTAACATTTGCCAGAGGAAAATTGTAAGGTAAAAGGGGAGGAAAAGGAATTCTTAAAGCTGCTGCAAAAAGCTGTTTACTTTCTATATAAGTCCAAGTGCTAACCCTGAGTGCAGTCCAAGAAGTGTAAAAAGGCCACTGACTGTTTACTGTGTTTTGTAGAATGCCCTATTAGGGATGGGTGCATGTGAAGGGGAAATAATGGATTCTCATGTCAGTGCAGTTGTTACGTTCTACCTCTCAATATCAGCACTCCAGCTATGCTTGACCAAGACTTCATGTGATCACAAAACTACCTCATTCTTTCCAGAAGTGCTGAACACTGGCACGTTCACATCTCTGCACAGAACCCTGGGTTTAAGACCACCCTTTTAAAAAGGGAATCATTTTGATCTTTGCATTTGTTCCAAAACAAATCCCAGAAGGGGATTCAGATCAAAAGCTCATAAGCACATCTGGCTTTCCAATTGCATTCACATTACCTGTTGCGGGATTGAACCAGCCCCACTATTGCACAGCCTTCAGCAAGCTGACATTGCATTTGGCACTTGCATGAGGACCAGCTGCTGCTTCACCAGGGAGAAGAGGTGTGAAGCATTGCTTGCCTGAAATAGTTTCTTCCCACTCAATCATCCATAAGCTCAGATTTCCAGGCAAAAGTTCCATTTTATTTATTTACCAAAAAATAAAAAAAAGAGATTTGCCAGCAGAAATTAAAGATAAGCAAACAAGAGCTTCAGTCAGCACTATGAATATGATAACCCGGCAATAGCCTCACGCTTCCTTCTCCACACTGTGCATGCCCTGTGCAGCTGACTGGACACCAGATATCTCCGTGGTGAGGACCGCTGTAACGTCACGTGGCTGCAGAGATGACAGCCACCCACAGACACTCAAACAGATGCACCAGCAGAGAAAAAAAAGCAAACGCTGGGCAAGGAGCCAGCGCTGCTCAACACGAGCACCTGACAGATCTGCATTGTAAGCTCCAGATCTGTTTAGCGAAACACACGCACTGAGTAATCAGATGTATTTTACTATGCTGCAGAACACTTCGGTTTTTCCTTCTAATCCAAAGATGCTGTGGAGTAAATGCCCTCTGGATGTGAGCAGGTCATCCATGAGCTGTGGGCACACCAGAAATGGGGCACAAAAAGGAGCCAGCCAAGCCCCTCCGACAGGTTTTACTCATGGATATAGCTTTACACACAGAGACGTTTGGCATACAAACACAGCAGTTCATCAGGTGATTATTTAGAAGTTATCTTCCACGAAGTTACCTATCAGACCTTGATTACTGCTGAATAACAAAAGCTACTGAAGATTAAGCTTTTTCTCTTTGCCTTTTTTTTTTTTTTTTCTTTTCCTGGTTAAGACATTGCTTTGTTGTTTCCTGATCCGAATAAAGAACAAACCCAGGATCATAATTTACTACAGAAAACAATGAAGTTCTTATCATTGTAAATATATGGGGTGAGATAATACAAATCCTGTTCCCTGGTATTTCCCCTCCACCCTCCTTCTCCTACCACTACCCTTTTCCAGCTTCAGGGCCTCTCCCCTGCTTGCATGGAAGATTTGACGCCCATAAGAAAGCCATAAATTACTCACAAACAGCTACTGAATGTAGCAATGACCGTCCAGTAACACTTCCACAGAGCAATAGAGCTTCCTGGCAAGCTGATAAGAGTTTCCTGTTTTGAATTCTTGGTTTTGTTGGGTCTTTTTGTGTGTGTGTAAGTTTGTTTTTTTTTTTCCTTTATTTTTGAATGAAAATCAGCTCCCTCAAACATCTCAGAAAAGGAAGAGTCATCAGGTTGTTGGTTGTTTTTTTTTTCCCCCCAACCTCCAAACAAGTCGTGTTGCAAAATATTCTGTTCCTCTGAAAGCAAAGCAGGGACCACGTCCAAAAGAACAAGCATGCCTACTTGGGAAGGAGGCATGGCTCGAGTCCATCGCTGCTTGAGGATGCTGGGTTGGCTTCTGCACACACCACGAGCCCTGTCCTGATCTGTCTCCTCACATGCTTCCCTTTTATGCTGCCTCAGCACAGAAGCATACCCAGCTCTGGCCCTTGTAGGGGACAGGAACATATTGAAGCTGAACCCTTCCCACTCTGACCAGCACAAGGTGCTTTTGGCCAAGGACTTGGCCTCCGACCCAGCCCAGCCCAAAGGGCTTCACAAGTACCTCTGTTAAATGGATACACAAACCTCTCTTCTTCCCAGAAGAATGGAAAAATGCGTACGTTTGATTCAATATCAAGTACTGATAAACAACACTCCCTTGGATTAGCAGATTCACATACTGGATTTTAACATTTAATCCCCTAAAGTCATCTCATTAAAATAATCAGCTTGCAATTCAGCCCATTCTAGGAAGGGATCTAAGAGTAGCTTTAAACTCTCTGCTTGTCCTACCGCCCTTGTCCTGTGCCCCTAAGAAAGCAAAGGCAGAACCTCCCTCCCACCTCCTTTAGGTCCAGAAGCAGCCTGGATAGCCTGAAAGTGATTTCATGTAGGCAAAACTGAAAGGAGACGTTTCACAAAGGAAAAAAAAAAAATTACACACAAGCAAGCTGATTTTTCAAGTGTGAAATTTGAAAGAGACCATGCCCTACAGAGGAAGAACACTGCTGTGATCAGTGCTTTTTCAAAAGCAAGCTAGACATGGTTTTGCATCACTTCTTTAAACCAAGTTTCACCACCTTAACTTACAGTAAAGAGCAGAAGCAAGAAGAACTTGCACAATACAGCAGAGACCTTAGACTTGCATTTTTTTCTGTTTTCATTTTCCCCTATGTGTCAACTGCACAGTTATTCACACATAGGCTTGCCCAGTGCAATTTAATTCTTTGCACATACTGGTTAGCCAAGCTGGTAGCAGCTCTTGCCACATTCCTGACTCAGCAGGCAAGAAAACAGGTAAAGCACCTGATGCTGCGACATTAAAACTCAAGAGACAGCACTACAAAGGTAGATCTGCAGCCATCCCATCCGCTGGTATCAAAGAGCCATCTTCTAGGAATAATATCATGGCAAACACCACACCAGGGACACAAACAACAACCTAGGCAGTCCCTCCAGCTTGAGGCTGTCAAACCAAACCCAGCACCAAACCCCTTCTCATCACCCACCCCCTTCATCACCAGCCATATTTCCTACCTGCTCTCAAAGCCTTTGCTGTCCAGGCTACCCACACAACCTGACTCAGCCCAGTATCCCCCTGCCAGCTTTTAAAACCTGCCTCTAATTGTGTTAATGAGAAAACCAGCTCAGGTGAAGGAAATTCTGCTCTCAAACCCTCACTCACTCTGTAAGCTAGGTCTCTGACTGGTAGTTGTAGGGCCTCACATAGTTGGGGTTGTCCTGTTCAGTGCTGTGCTTGGCCTGTGTTTTCCTTCCTTGAGCAAGGCTAGAATCTTTTGTAACCAAAGGCACTGAGCAGAGCTTCACTGCCAAAAACAGTGCTTTCCTGGTCTTTGTGCATAGAGGAGCTTTTGCTTTTCCCCTCTCAGAAAGAGCACATCAGGGGAGTTGTGTGAAAGCTTTGTATGAGCAGAGCTGGTGGCAGTACCAGGCAAGCAAAGCCAGGCCCTCCCAGGCTCCACGTGCATGCTCCTGGGGAGCTCCAGGACCCTCAGCCTGCACACGCCTGGCTGAACAACATCTACATTCCTTTCTCTGCTGTTTGGTCACTTGTTGCTTTCTTAGGCTGTCATCACAACATGCTGTGGTTCAAATCTTAAAATGCACATTCCTGGCCACGTACTGATAAAGCAAGCTGTGGGTTTCTGCCAAAGCCTTTTTCTGCCCCCAGGCAGATGGTTACAGCATCTCACACAGCTGGGAAGTCCCTGGTAGAGCAACAAGCCCCCAGATGACCTCAGAAACTGTTCTGCTTCCCATTCGCAGGGACTTTTCCCAAGTGAGTAGTGGTTTTCACATGTTCCTAAAGCATATATGTGAACAGAAAAAAAACAGGAGTACCTGTGCTTTTGTTCTTTTGTGTGACTTTCCTGGATCTATTTTAATTGCTTTTCGCAAGCCAAGCAAGAAGTCTTTCAGCCCTAGGTCCCAACCCCATTGAGCTACTGCTGCAGATAAGCCTGAAATGGGCAGGCTGCCTCCTGTCATGGAGAACAAGGTACCACCAGGAATACCCATTGCCAGTGGTGGTGCCTACAGGACGTGCAGCACTGTAACTATGCTCGAATAAGCTGAGAGAAAAAACAACACTCTTCTTGTTTACCCAAAATGTACAGCATGGCCATAGCAGTGATCCAATGTGCTTGAATTAATCCACACTCTCAAAGCCTGCTGCTGAGAGATGACTCCACCAAGCACCGTGAGCTCCTTCTTGGCATACATCACTGATTTCTCCATACGGAGAGAAGCAGGGGAGAAGACAGGGATTTAATTTTAGCCCACAAGTCCTGTGTGTATCTTCCCTTCTTATTTTTATTCTGAACTCCACGTAAAAATAGAATTTCCTGCCGCTCGATAAGGGATTCCTGTTTTTCTGTGGGGCCACCTCCTTGGGAAGCCGGTGGCTGAGGGGTTATTGATGGCTCTTCAAAGTGCAGCAGCAGAGAGGATAGCATCAACAGTGCTCAGCACTGACATTGTTCCCGCTTTGCCTTAGGGAAAAAAGAAAAAATAATAAAGCAGTTGTGCCCCCCACTCCCCAGATAAACTACAACCAGATTTAGCATTTCCGGAACTCTGTTTTGGAAAATGTCTGTTTTGCCTAAATATTTTTAGTAGTGGCATTCGGATTTGCATCCTTCCCAGGTATATGTTTGTAAAAAAAAAGCGGCTAATTCCTCGGGCTCGGAGGAGGCACATCCTTGCCCTTTGAGCTGGATTGTTAACGAGAAGATAAGCACAAAGTCTGGAGAAGAGATATCCCTCCCATCCTTCCCACTCCCCACGACAGCTCCCACATTCCTGTCCTTCTGCTGCTTTGTGAAACACCCTGGAAAAAACTGAAGCCCTGTGAAGTGTGCAGGGAAGCTCAGCTGGCAGCTTGGCACAGCTCTGCAGCGCAGGAGAATCATGGAATCACTGACACTGAAAAAGACCCTGAGATCCTCATGCCCAACCACCAACCCAAGCCACCGTGTCCTTCGGTGCCACATCTCCATGGTTCTTGGACACCTACATGGATGGTGACCATCACCCCCCCGGGCAGCTGTGCTGATGCCTCACTGCTCTTTTGGAGAAGAAATGTTTCCTAATATCCAACCTGAGAACAGCTCCAGCGTGGGCTTTTACTCTCCCACACAGTGACAACTGGTACTGTGCAGTGAGCACAGATTTGCCCACTCTCCCCCCACCCTGCTGCTATTCTATTTGCATCGAAGCCACACTTTTAGTTCCCTCACAGCATATAAGGGACATTTTCACAGTCTTTCCCTGAGAAGTGCCTTTATTTCGTCTTTAAAAAGTACATCTCAGTTCTCTCAAATGAATCCACTCTCTCAGAGAAAATCCGAGCCTTCGAAACAGGAGGAAGCGTCCTGCCACTGTGGGAAGTCACACACTGATGGAAACCCGTTACTTCTCCACAGAATGATGACACAAGAAACCGCAGATCTGACCCCCACGCTGACCCAGCTCATCGCCACCGAGCCTGCAGCTGCTATCCTGCTCTCTAAAAGCAGTTTTTTTCCCACTACAAAAATTAAAATAGGTGACTTGAACGGCACCGAGGGAGCGGTAATGCTTCTGTATGAAGAGCTGCAGCTGCATTGTTTCTGTGAATAAGAAGAGAATTGCAACCCACAGCTGTTTCTGTTGTGGCAGTGCTCACAGCCCCAGTGCTGGAGAGCTCAGGGAGCACTGGAACACTTCTCTCAGCCATAGGGTTTGAGTGGTACAGTGTGGAGCCCAGGGTTGGGGTCAGTGATCCTTTTGGGTCCCTTCCAGCCCAGGATATTCTTTCACTGCCTGCCTTTCATTTCACAGCACCGTGCAGGTGGAGCACCAGATCACTGCTTCTAACAGCTGCTGTGCCCTGCACTAGAAAGTGCAGCTGACATGCTTGGGCTTTTTCAGTCTCAAAACTCTTTGCCTTTAGGATCTGCAGTGCTGAAGGGGATGAGAAGCAGATGTTTATCCACAGCCCCCTGGGAGAACTGCAAATGAAACGCACCTCAGCACCTGGAGGGAGACAAATGCAATCCCACCAAACATTAGCACAGAACTGAATACTGCACTGATTACACCAGAAAAGGAATCACATTCAAATCAAAGCAATGCAGCACAAATGCTACGAGGCCACAGAGAAGGCCCTGGATCCTATTTCTGACCAACAGCAGCTTCCTAGGAAAGCAGTGGATGAGGACCAGCACCTCCCAGGGACCCTGGAAACCCCAACAAGCTGTGGCTTAAGAATATCTAGAGTTGGGCATCTAAAAGTCTGACTGCCCACTGAAATGCCCAGTTTACAGATAATTAGGACCAGTAAAACAAATAATGGGAGGAGGCAGTGATTTTTGGCTGCATTTGCTAGCTTTGGATGAGAGAGGAAGATATTTTCCCTCTTCTTCCTTCCCAAATTATAATATATATATATAGGAGAGAAGTTTCTCCTTTCTTCACTTTTTGATAAAAATAACTTGGAGGACATTAAAAAAAAAAAAAACAGAAAAAAAACAAAAAAACAAGGGAACATTTCTGTCCCATGCTGACATCAGGGAGGAGGATGCTGGATGCAGCTGAAGCTCCTGATGCTTTACCAGAACTTCTGCCCCTAGGTGAACCTGGCAGAGCTTCCTGTGTGATGTGATGGAGCAGTGCCTGCCTTCCCCCCAATGCCAAGAATATTCCTATCCCTTAAGACATCCCAGCTACGGAGGGGCTGTTGGGCCTCTGGGACGTGCATTTTTCTCCCCACATAACCTCTCCCTTGTCAAGCAGAGGGCTCTGCAACTACTCTCTGAGTAGCTTCAAAAATAATTAAAAAAAAGTTTTGTTTTAACAACTTTCCTGCCTGTGCCTAGCAACAGTGGGTTGCTCCCACAAAGCTCCCACAAAGACATTTCAAGTATGTGCTTGGTTTCCAGAAGGGTGGCATCATATAATAGGGGGAGTGCAAAGCATCCCATAGTTTCACCACACTGCACAGTTGAGTGGGAGAGAGCTCCCACCCTACAGACCCAGCCCAGGGATGGGGATTCTGTGTCTGATGCACCCCCAGCATCAGTGACATCAGTGTACAGTGGCTGAGCTTTGCTTCAGTGAGGCCTACTCATCCCACTTTGTCTTGCCCCCAGAGTGGTAGATGTGTGTCATTTTCCTTTCACAGGATGCTGCACAGCCTTATCTAAATATAAACGACCTGGGAATATGCGGTGGGTTATTGTCTGGGGAAAAAAAAAGAGTAAAGCAAACAGATCTTAAAGGTGTTTTCCCCTGCTGTTTCTGGGACAGCAATGCATTTGGGATCAGCGTCCCAAGTTCCCAAAAAACGTTACTCATCCATCAGCAAAAACATGTCACAGAGCCTGGTGTGGAGTGGCCCGAGCATGCCTGGCAGCCCCTCCCTAAGAACCACTGCGAAGGCCAAGATCTCTGAGCGCTTGAGAAAACACAGTGCGAGTAATGGAAACAAACAGCCACCGAGATAAATCTCACAGGCAGCAGCTGAGCTTGGCATCATTCCCTTGGGAAACGCGAGGAGCAACGGGCAGACATCTCAGCACATCCCTCCATGTGTGTTCTGGAGCTCAAACTGCCAACTGCCCCGGGATTGCTGCAGCATCCCGCACGGCTGCAAAGCGATAGTTCAGCCTCACGCTCACAGCTCTTCCCCTGCACTGCAGCGTCCATCAGGGTGAGTCTGGAGCAAAGCCTGGCTCTGAGTTTTACATCCCAGGTATCCTTCCCGACACCTCAGTGTTTTTCAGCACCACCATCTCTTCGCCAGGAAGCTCAGGCCCGATGTGCTCCGGTGTAGAGCCACACGGTGTGCGGTGAAGCAAGGCCTGGTTCCGCCTCAGCCCCTCCTCACCACCACCAGTGCAGCCAATGCTCAGTTTAACAGCTGATAGAGTCAATTAGCATCGCTAATCACGTGAATCATCACTAAATTGCCAATACCTTGTGAAATTCTTGTGCAATAACCTTAGAAAAAACATGCACTTGGCACTGACAGTAAGCCACACAGCTCGCCGGGCGACTGCAAAGAACTTTGAGTATTTACAACCCCTTTTTAATAAAGAGTATAATCTAAAATGTATGTTTCCCCCAATTACTCTGCTTCGAGGAATACTAAAAGCAGTACCTTGACTCAGCCTATCACATAAACATCCTGCTGCCCCCGAGCAGCCTGATACTGTCTTCCTCCCAGGATGAGGAGCTGAATAATAAGTGACAATCACAGCCCCTGCTGCAGGAAAACAGGAAGCTGGAGTTGTACAAACCTTCTAAACACTGTCCTACCTGCTCCACTCCTCAAACGCAACACAAACTTTTTCCTCTCCCCTTTCCCTTCCCTTCCCTGTGGTTCAGAAGTGCTGGATGCAAGTTCTGGAAGATGTGGATACAGAACTAGTGCACCCCTGTCTGGTGGAAACAGAAAACCTCTCAACCAAAAGACATTCATACTTGAAACTGCCCAAAATGGATGCCCTTGGCTCAGTCTCTTAAAATTCCAGGAGTCTAAAGGAGCTGGTGTTGGCAAGGTGCTCTAGCTCAAGGTGATGAAGCGCTAAGCCCTGTCCCGAGCTGCCCCATGCAATCAGGGCAGTCTCACGAGTGTGCATTGGGACCTGCATTAAGACTGCTCCTCATGTGGCCAAGTGCAGAAGACTCATTCACTCCAAGCAATGCTCTGGGAGCTAGGCAGCTTGTTCTCCCCTGGCTGCTGCCACATTTCTGCAGTGACTGGTCCAACTTTACGCCGTTCACAGCTCTGAGACAAGTGAAATTTAGACACTGCCTCTGAGATTCCAAATGGTAACCTTCCAAACAAGAAGCAGGAGAAAAAGGAGGCTTCTGATCTGCTTTTTCCTCATCCCAAAGGTAAAAATATCCCTTGCTGAATGCAGCAGTGTTTGTCATCACCTAGGAAAGCTCACTTTCCCACAAGCAGGCAGTGGGACCTGCCTTCCTCCGTTCACACGTGCGTGCCATGAAGGCCGGCATCAGGAGGAGCAGTGCTTGGGGTAGGTCATGGTCACACAAAACAATGCCCTGCAAAATCCTGAAGTGTGGGAGGAATGTGAGAAGGCTCAGGACAAGGATGTTTATTGACATAGAAGAATATCTCCAAAGGGTTTAAATCCTATGAGAAAAAAAGTGAGCCCAAGGCAACACAGCTTGAGCAATTGGTTGGGCTAAATCTGGAAATCCTTACTCTGATGATCCTTTTACTTGTTTAAGGTATCAGGAAACTTTTTCTTGCATTCATAGCAGTAAGAGTTTTCCTAAATAAGGATTTACACATGAATCTTCAGATTAATTCCCTGATTCCCCTGTTCAGGGGATGCTCAAACTCCAGTTGGAAAAGGACACTGCCCCTCTACAACACGGGGCAGGAAGCCTTTCAGATTGAGGTCTGTTGGCTACCTCTAAGAGGTCTGTGGAAGATGAGTGAGGAAAGCCCAGCTCTAAGTTTACATCTGAAGTGTCAGCAGACATTTGAGAAAGGTTTCCAACACCAAAACAAACAGAAAAACCTTGGGGGGGAAAAAAAAAAAATCACTGTGTTAAGCATCCTGTG
The DNA here is from genome assembly GCA_023055505.1 of Callipepla californica brunnescens. Lineage (NCBI taxonomy): Eukaryota > Metazoa > Chordata > Aves > Galliformes > Odontophoridae > Callipepla > Callipepla californica. The sequence continues at coordinate 58,709,181 of JALIRH010000003.1, read as the reverse complement.
CTCCTCTTAGGAAACCATACTAACGAACATTTTATAGGTGCTGTTTGCTTGGTGCATTCAGAAAGGACATTTTCCCAGGGCAGAGAACCTCTCTTTGCTTTTGCCTGGTGATTGCATGCATGACAATCCTGCTTAAAAATAAACTGCCCTTCTCTCAGCCACTTTCACTCACCAGGGCTGCAGCTGGCACAGACCCTGCTGAAATGTTGTGGTTTAGTGCAGGAAGACAAGTGCAACTGCCAGCCGTTAGCTAAGAGAACATGCATGGTTCCTTCTGCCTTTCTGTTTCTTAGTCTTACTGCAAACCTTGTGGTTCTGTCTGCCCATTGCTCCAGGAGGAGCACACCCAGCATTTGAGTTTAAGTGCACCTTTACAGTTAGGTAGGAAGAAAAAGATAGCACTTTCTCTCTGGCCCTGCACACTCTGATGCCTCAGCACCAGGCTCTGCCATGCGTCTGAATTTTAGGGAGACAGCTTGCGAGGTCACAAGGCCTGATCTTCTCAGCAAGAAACATGGGGATCCCAGAGCTCCCTCTATTGGGAGCTCTACTCCCCTTCATAGAACAACTTGGGTTGGAAGGGACCCATGAAAACCAGCTGGTCCAAATCCCCTGCAATGAACGGGGACAACTACAGGCAGGTCATGCTGCTCGGAGGCCCACCCAAGCTCATCTTGGATGTTATATTCATGGGTCAGGCTTCCCAGGGAAGGGGAGAAGGAGCATCTGCATTTGTATCTTTGTTAGGGCAGTACTCAATATCTCCTGCTGCTCCCACAAAGCAAAGAATGGACACAAAATTTAAACAGCTTCCAGTGAAAAGGGCACAGAGCTGCTACCTGATTCTGGATGTGCCTTCGCTGCCCCAGTTCCCACTTAAAAACACCCACAAGCATCATGCATGCAGGATGCACAGCCCTGCACTCACTTGTACAACCCTTTTCCCAGGGTACACAGCTTCAAGCACTGCTGCATTCTTCTCCTGCATTCCTGGAGTCCTTTTTCCATAGATTTGAAAAGGTCTTATCTTCTCTGTCCAAAAACATCCCCAAATCAGAGGAAAATATTCAACTCCCCTAGAAACCAGGAGAAACCATCAAAATAGTGTTTGCCCTGGGGCTGCCAAATGCCTGCACCAGGCAGATGTGCTGGTACTAAACATATATCTCAAGGCACCTATTCATCTCTGCCTTGATGCGAGCTTTAAGCCTGCAGCATCCTCATCACACTGACAGTAAGGAGATAAAAAGTAAGGAGCAAAGCTAAAATTTGACAAATTTAAAGCAACAGTCACAGACCCCTTTTATTTGCTTCCCTCTTCATGCTTGCTTTTAGCTTTTTATTTGATTTTCATTTTTTATTTTTAGGAGAAATAAAAAACTTTTATGCCAAAGTGATGCAAGAAGCTAAGCCACTTGGATTCCTAAATCACCTCTAGCTCCAGAGAACAATTTCTTATTTTGGCATATGTTTAATAGCCAATGTTAAACTCTTCTATGAGCCCCTCTGGAGCTGTGAGGGGAGGGTACTTGTATTTACAAACCAGTTCATCACTGCTTGGTCGCTTCAAATACTTCTGACTGTTACTTGCTCTTTGGCAAGCTCATCTCTGCTGAAAGAGATTTAAAAGAGAACCAGAACTATAGCACAAAGCTACTGTATGGATCACTGCTCAAATTCTGCACTTTGGGGAAAGCAGGGTCCAGGCATCCGTGGGCTCTCATGGTCATAGGGGGCAGCTCAGAGGGCTCAGGAACAGCAACCCTTCTAACTCTGTGAAACAATAGCAGTAACTAGAAGAGAAGCTGCCCACAGCACCTGGGGTGCTGGCTCAGGGCAGAGGGTCACAGCAAGGCTTCCCTCACCCCTTGTGTTTGTATGGTGCTCCCCAGGTGTCCTGACTCCCACAGCAGAGGAAGATGTCACTCTGATGCTGGACACTTTCCTCCACGTTCAGCAGCTCAGGAAGAAAAGCCTGAGAGCTTTCTGCAGCTGGTCAGGCAAAGCCACCATGCTCATGCCTCATTCACTATGACTACGTGCTGATGTTTGGCTTCCTGAGGCAGGAGCTGGGCCACCTGCTGCAGCACACCAGGATGAAGGCCAACATCCACCTCCCTGAGCTCACTGACCACCATATGCTGGTTGGTTGTCCAAGCAGCTGCTCAGCGAGCTGTCCCTCCAGCAAGAGCAGCAGCTGTCTCATTTCCACCCTTAGGACCTCTCTGCTTTCCTGTTTTCTCATAGCTTGCTGTCAGACCCCAGAGAGCTGGTAGGAACGCTCCATCTGGAGAGACTGCTTTGCAGAGCATTAATTCAAGTGCTTGAAGATATCATCCAGTTCACAAACAGACCCTTGCTCCATGCTTTGTGCTTGTCCATGCCACAGCTCCATCTGACAGGGAAGGCACCTGAGATCGACCTCTGCTGTGCTCTGAGAGGGCCAGGCTTGGCCCAGCACTTGGTCACACTGCTGGGTGACCCCAGGCAGCCACTCATCCTCCTTCAGCCTCATAGTAGAATCTGGTCCATCCTCACCAGCCACCAAGGATAACATTTCATTCCTCCAAGGTCCTTTCTCTGATGTCCTCTGCTGTTTAGAAGATGAAGGAAAGGCGTGAAGGAAATAGGCTGAATGTGTCAAATGAATCAGTTTCCTGTTAGAAACCTTGGCATCCTGTTATTTTTAATCAGAGAAGACAAGATAGCACATGAACTAAAATTACATTAAATCCCAGGTAGCCCTAGGATTGCTGTAGACAAAGCAATCCTCTTTAACTTCAGATAAGTCAACTACTGGTCTCATTTTAAGGCCTCCCTCTGAAGCACTGCCATTACATATGTAAGACCTTCACCCCAGTTAAGTAATGTCAAAATTCCTCCTCATCTTCCTCTCTGCAGTGATGTGTGCTGAGGGGTCATGGTATGGTCCAGCCCTCAGTGCCTCTCATGCCTTTTTGCATCTCCACTTGAGGACTGTTTGGTCAGGTTTAGTGCTTTTAAATCCTTCTTGGACTAAGAAGAGGTGATAAGGTGATAATTCTCTCCCAAAGTTAAAAATAATAATAGTAATACAATAACCATGCCATTCCATACTGTCTGACAATAAGAGCACCTCCCATCCTTGCAGCAATTCTAAACAAGACTTGTAGGATCTTCGATTACATCCAGATAACATTACCTTCCACACGCTCTTCATTTGAATCTACAACACAGCAACAATCTGGCAGCAATCTCCTAGAGGAAACACAGATTGAGAAATTAAATGTGAAATTTCTATAAATCACAGCACTGATTGGAACAGCTGAAGAATGCATGGATTACTGACAAATCTTTAAAGGCAGAATAAAACAGCAAAGGTAGCAAAACATGAGAATTAGATGTGAGATCTTGGTACTTCAGATCCAAGGAAATAATGCTGCTGAAAGCATCATCTGTTTTGGCACGGCAAAACTATTTTTACCCAGACAGACAAATGCACGTGCCGTAAAGTGCAGGACAAGAATTTGTTGATAAAGCAAGAAAAAATAATTCAATACCAAATTACCAATTCTTTCAGAGGCAGATAAGCACTGAACGAGTTGTACATGCTGGTAATACATAGGACAAGAAGAAAACATCTGAAAACAACTGTTTTATGTTCTGCAATTCTGGAGCAGCTGTGAGGAGTATGTACACAAGGTCCTATGTGAGGAAGCTCTGCACTCTGTGCCCACAGAGATGGATACTTGACTGACAGCACCACAAACATCCCTTAACCCAGCTCCACGTACCTGTGATCTCACAGCTATGTAACCTCCTTTCTCACTTTCTCCCACCCCAGACCTTCTGCAGCAGTACATGGAAGGACAAAAGAAATTGCCATCTCATTGATGGGATCCATATAACCCATATGCTGAGTTCCAGCCCCAGTCTGACAGGCTGAGGGGACTAAAGCTCCGTTTCCTTTGGCCACTACTTTGAAAGTGATGTTTTCTGAAAGAGATACTTTCTTAGAAGTTTCATTTCAGCGACAGAGCTCTGCTCCTTGTATAAAGGAACTCAATTCCGCAGCAGCATCACTCTAGCTGCATTACAGTGACACCTAGAGTTAGCTGAGGAACTGTACTGCGCTAAGCAAGGACGTGCAGACGTCTAACAAGACACCTCATATCAGACATCAGACATCCCTGCATTTATTACCTTTATTTACTAGTGCCTCACTTGTCCTGTATCTATGGCTGGGTTCAGACTGCTGTCAGCATCCTCAACAATGCAGGAACGTTCTGAGAGACAGAAATAAAGAATAAATCAGCACAGGTGACGAAACTGGTGCACTGTGGTTTCATATAAGGAGGAGTAAGATATCTATCCACCACTACCCGCACTTGGCCGGTGCTCAGCAACTTACATCAGTTTCTGCTATCCTTCAAAGGCAGAGGGCAATTCCCCTGCTGAGCCCCACATCTTGTGGTCACCTGTCAGGCAATCCATCCCAGCCTCAGAGCCAGCAGCACCATGACTGCAGTGGCACAATGGCTCCCTCTGGTTAGTGTGAAGCTGTAGCCAAGGTCAGGAATTCCAGACAGACCAAAAAAACCCTAAAATCAGATTTTATTTGTTTTTTTTTTTTTTTTTTTTTGACAGTCAAAAGAAATACCATCACATGGCAACTTATCAAAATCTTAATGCTCTTATGTTTTATCCCCTGCAAAAATGAAAAGCAGAAAAAGCTATAAATAGAAATCTGATAAAACTGCCCTATATTCCCAAACCCAACTGAAACAGCTTCAGTCATCTTTAATTTCCAGTGAATCTTAGAGATGCTAGTGACAGTTATGGACTCACTCCCGCAAATCCAGTAGCAAATCCTTCTCTTCTGAGTGCAGTTAAATATTTCTTGGAGGTCATTTGTAATGTTTCTAGGTAGGAAAGGACACGTGGCCCTGAATTAGAGCAGTGAAAGAGGGACTGGGGCTGGAAATCATCCCAGGATCTCTCCCTGGATGTAGTCTATGCAATTGAATAAGAACTGCCTCCGCAGTGTGAATACTCACCTACCAAACCCCATTGCTGATAGGCTAACACTGACCTCACAGGCAGTTTGAATCTGGCAAAGAGAATACAAACTTGAAAACAATTAGGCTTCTTTCTGTCCAGGACTGGGGCCTCTCTACAGAGATATCGATATCCAGTCTAAAGTTACGTGGTAAAGCCTGTGACAGGCAGGCCTCAGGATCAGTCATAACTGAGGCTATGGGGAGAAATCCTTGCAAGCCTGCTCTGTTTCACTTGCTCTCTTGCCTCAAACCTCTGCTAGTGAGATGCAGGAAGATATGTCTGCATTCAGGGGAGCCAAAGAAAACGGTCTGACAAAGCTCTTTTGCCTGCTGACACGGACAGAGGGCTTACCTGGCTGACTGGGATCCTTTAGGATTGGGCTGGTTGATTGGCTCAAGTCTTTTTGACGGAGAAAAGCAATATTACAGGGCTTGAAAAGACAGCAGAAAGATATTTGCTCCGAGTCTGTAACAGTTAGAGGTTCCACAGTACAGGCTGCAAATCATCTACAAATAACAGTGTGTTGTGCAGCAAGTACTAAATGTCTTGTTAATTACTAAGAAACTACCCAGGCATTTCAATAGATGGTTTGTTCTGCTCATTTTGAACCATCACAAAGGCTTAATTTTGTGGCTACAAAAGGGTTGAAAGAGGAAAAATGATCAGGACAAAATGCTTCAGATTGAGTGCAATTTGACTTAAAAGAGGTCTCGTTTGGTAAAGTCCAAGGCTCATTACTACCTGGATCATTTTGGTATGGAGTCCTTGACCCATCTCAGCCCCACCACGTGTGACACAGAGTGATCTGTATACATACGAATCAGAGCTCCAGCCTATGAAAGGAAATACTAAACCAAATTTCATCACAAACTAGTGAAGTGTCTATCAGACTTCACTTACAAATTACAGAGAGAATGAGTGCTCTTTAGGGTACCTAAAACCACTAGTGTACAAGTGAGGTGAACTTGGTTCACTGTCTCCAACTCAGTAGCAAACCTCAAGCAATATTTTCAACTGAGAATGCAGGTAAAGTAACCCAAACATGCCTCTGAACAGAAATGAACTGCTCACCTGAACTTGCCAGTGCCATTGACACTCTATCAAGCCAGGTTAGAATGTAGGAACAAAGACAGCCATTTTTCAGTGTCACACTATTTCCACTATTGAGGAAGAGGGAAATAATCATAATACGAACAATGAAAACTCAACTGCGTTGTGTCAGGGCCTTCTTGTTTTGGACAGTATGAAACAGTAACTGTTGTATGACTCATTTAGGTACTTTTTTTTTTTTTAATTAATTTGCTAATTCTCAAAGCTCTGTTTTGGTACAAAGAGAGAAAAGTCTGAGAGGCAGCATAAATCTAGCCCCTCTACTGAAAAGATGAATGACATTTACAAACCTGGTTCCAATATGGGACTGTGGAGCTGATGCCAAATTTGGTAGGAATAGCATCCCTCTTTCTCCAGCAATCCTGCCTGCAAGGAAAAAAAATTGTATGCTCAAGAAGCTTTCATTGCAACTCAGTGCTATGATTCCCTCTGTCAGATTGCATATCAAAGCAGAAGTGAGATCTGTGAATGCAGAAAGGCTGAATGCAATATAGACTACGTTAATCACTAACTTTTAAGAAAGAGTGGTTTTGTTTATGAGTCTCTGCAAGAAGAAATCTGAATTGAAGATTCCCCCCTAGGCATTAGAGAAGGAATTGCCTGGCTGTTAAGCTACTCAATCGTGAATAAAAGTTAACTTAGAAAGATGTTAAAGAAATGGAAAGCCTACACAAATTTCTCTGATAGCCAGATGAAAATTCGAGCAAAGTCAGGCTCTACAGACCCCTCTCCTCTGCTACATTTCTCTTACTAAATAATATTATGCTAGGCCTGATTCCTGTCTTACCTAAGATCTCAGGTCGCTGAGAGAGGTTTCTTCACACAGTTGGCCTGAAGAATTTTTTCTTTTTTAATTTAAAATAAATGTTTAGAATTTGTTTGCAATCATATGGACTAATTTCACATCATAAATAATTCACACTTTTCTACCATTCAAACTAAGATCCCAGGTTCCTACATCAGTAACTCCAAACTGCCCCACTGTAGCTGGCAGAGCCTTGGGGTCAGAGGGAGATGATAGATAGGAGTACAGAGGGCATTTTGGATGAAACTGAGTCTCACAAATGAGATCATGGAGACATTTCTCTGCACTCACACTCCTGCTAGAGCAGCATTTACTTATGAGTGCTTTTTTGTAGATCATGCTGTAATTCCTCTCTTGTGGAAGAGGACCTGGGGGTCCTGGTGGACAACAGGCTGTCCTTGAGCCAGCAGTGTGTCCCGGTGGCCAAGAAGGCCAGTGGTGTCCACACTGCATTAAGAGGAGTGTGACCAGCAGGTTGAGGGAGGTGATCCTTCCCCTCTACTCTGCTCTGGTGTCACCACACTTAAAACACTGTGTCCAGTTTTGGGCTCCCCAGCTCAAGAAAGACAGGTATCTCCTTATAAGGATTCTCTTACAAGGAAAGGCTGAGTCTGTTGAGCCTGGGGAAAAGAAGGCTGAGGTGGTACCTCACTAAACATTTATAAACATCTAAACAGAGGTGGGAGGCAAAGGGTTTGTTCTTAAAATATTTTAAAACCTGGTGGGTGAAGACATTATATTTTGTCTGATGCCCAGAACACAATTCATATATCTATATAATCCATCAAAACAGCTCTTGCTCACCTCCCTCAGCATCCCTGTACAAGATGGGTCTGAATTAGTCCTGTTGCCGTCAGTGGGATTAGGATTAGGCTGTTCAGATATTGCTATTAAAAAATGTATATGTATATGTATTTCTTCTTCTTTGCTCAGCTCGTGGTTTGTTTTGCTACTACACATTTTGTACTACAGTATATAAAAATTTATCTCCTACTCCACACTCCCATTCTGCGGGCTGTTCCATAGAAGCATTAATCTCACTTCCCCATGATTTAACATACAAAACTTGGATCTCAGTAATAATTTCTTGTTTGCTAACTACTCTATGCCCTCAGACAGGGGACAGATGCACAATGCTTGCCCCTCATTCCTATATAACACCTCACACACAACCCATGCACTACACATGGCTCCTCTGGTATGACTCTGCCCCCCACATTACCTCCATGCACAAGAACCTTTTCTGCAAGCATACTATGAAGAGCTTCATTTTTATAGATCCATACCAAACTGAGACAGGAGCACAACCTCACTGTACTCCAAAAATACACATCTGACCACAATTGTTCTGTACACCAGATTGTGTTTCAAGCACGTCCTATGTATGGCATACTTCTGTAAATAATGCTACGTGATACTCTCAGCTACACTGTAAAGCCCAAATATCTGCCTGATGCCCCTTCCAGGTAACACTCAGCACCTCCATACAATGCCCTCCTCAGTACATGATCCTCCTTCCAACAAGCACATGGCTCTGTGTGACAGCTTATCACGTAACATCAGTGTAAGAGGCAGAACACAGGCAGAACATTCTACAGCCATAGCACTATGAAGGTGCACAATGTACAGAACAATAAATGTCTGAGACCACAAGCTCCACTCTCATTCTTTTGCAGCTCAGAGCTGCTATTGTCACTTTCACATCTTTTCTGGGCAGCAACAGCAGCAACTCCCAGCTATAAAGATTAGGAGAAGGGGATGCGTTGCCTACAGATGTCCCCAAGAAACCAGATATTTTTTTAATGAGAAGAAAGGATGAACCTGATGCTTCCTAAAATACTAAACAGTTGACTTACCTCCTGCTTACTCTCCTCAGAGTCTTAGCAGAGCATCTCTTTTCTTCTACAGAGGACCAGTGTTTCATTAAGCCATTAAAGCTCCTTGCTAGCTGGCCTTACCACACAGAGACAGCACCACAACATCCGTACTTGCCAGCCCAGCAGATGCAGCCTGCCTCAGTTGGGTGAAAGAGGATCTGCAGAGAAGGCAGGTGAGGGCACAGGAGCACAAAATCCTCCCAGGACACTCAAATAACTTCTCCCCCACACTCGTATCAGTGTAGTACCCACTGACAGAGTGTTCCATTAAATGCTCCTCACTCCCAGCTCCCATGAGCACCTGTGGATGCCATTGCCAAGCAATCTGTGAACAAGCTCAAGCTGTAATTGGCTGTCACTGCCACACACACACACCTGAATTGCTGGGATCTCTGTGGGCATCACATTCCACCTCCAGTTTTGGGGCTATCTAGCTCCTTATCACAAACAGGTCATTTTGGGGAAAGTTCAGCCCCTCCTCCTCAAGCACAGTGCTCAGGGGAACCCAGAGCTCATTGCCCTTCCCTCAGAAATACCCCAAGGTTAGAGATCTCTTCACCTCCTACCACAACCATGACAAAGTGTGAAATGCTCACCAACACGAAGCATTGCAATTTAACATAGAATTTGCTGAACAGTTAATATTCTGTTTGCTCCCTTGCTCCATCTAGCTGAATCAAAGAATTTTGTGTCAGTCTAAAAGCAGAACAAAACCCTTCCTTGTGCTCTTTCTTTACGTGCAATAGACTCCAGTGACCATACTCTCACTTCAATAGGCTGCTGTTCTCAAAAATGTAGGGTGATTTGTAAACAAATAAAGATAGATTCGGCCCAGGTGCCGTCATCTCTGAGTCTGACAGAAATCAATGCCTGCTGTTGCACAAGGATAGTGTCACACCCCTGTGAGTCTGTACAAAGAAGTTTTTTGTCTCAGAAGTTGCATTAGTAGCCTGTGGGAGACTCTCAAGGACTCCAGGCTGCCTACACATGGTTCCCAGGGGCAGTGAAGATAAGGGGAGGATCCCAGCTCGTGTTTTGCTTCTGAGATGGGATGAGGTGACCATAAGATGAGGGGTCTTGGCTCCTCAGGGTAGATAAACTTGCGCAGTAGCGTCCGATGTGCAAAATGTGTTGTTATCTCAGAAACCCAGAGAAAGACTGGATCATCTACAAGGACCTTGCAGACAAAGGACTGCTGCCTTTTAGGGTCTTTTACCTCTTCTTTGCATGGAGCCTTTTGCGCCTTTTATTTTCTGCCTTTTTGTTATCACTTTCTTCTTCTCAAAGTGTAACTATCCAGGAATATATAATAAATTGGTTGGGCAATATTGACTCACAAGGAGCCATAATCTCTCTCTGGGTATATATCTGCTGTCCCAAATTCTCATCACCACACCAAAATAAAGAAATACCCTCGGTTTTTATAAACAGCCTTTATGACTCCTCGTGTGTGGAGGTTGAACAGTGAGCCTGAATTATTTTCTTGGCGCTGACTCCTTGAAAAATCACCTGGGCTGCTTTATGTTTTATTTCTGGTTCCATTTCCACTTTTGGTTCAGAGTCTGCTTCTGGCTACGTCTGTATTTCTGATTCTACTTCTACTTCTGAGTTCACTTCTGGTCCTGGGCCCATTCCAGCTCCTGTTCCATGTCAGGCCGAAGCATCCCAACCTAACCTGAACCACGCCAGGTCAACCTGAGATGCGCTGTGCTGAGCCATTCTGAACAGAACCGTGCTGGGCCATGCCAAGCTGAGCTGTGCTAAACCAATCTGAGCCATGCCAGGCTGGGCTGAGTTGTGCCAATCCGTGCTGAGCCGTGAGCCGTGCCAAACCATGCTAAACCACACTGAGCTGTGCCTGAGAGTGCTGAGCTGTGCCAAACCATGCCAAACCACGCTGAGCTGTGCTGCTAAGAGTCATGCCGAACTGTGCTGTGTCGAGCCAAGCCTCGCTGAGCTGTGCTGAACCATGCCTAGTTGTGCAGAACTGTGCTGTGCCAAGCCGGGATGAGCTGAGCCGTGCTGTGCCAAACTGTGTCACTACGAGCTGCGCCATGCCATGCCGATCCGAGCCAAACCGTGCCGGCCGACCCGTCCCTATCCAATCCATGCCAGTCCCATCTGACCCGAGCCGACCCCACCCGAGCCGTGCCGTGCCGGGGCGGGACTGAGAGTCGGATCCTGGCCCCGCCCGCGGGGATTGAGCCCCTCCTGCCCGGCCGGTGCCGGCCGCTACTGCCGCGTCTGCTGCCGCCGGCGGCTCCGTCCTGTGCGCTCGGGTAAGGCGGGCACCCGCCGGGCCGGACCGGGTCGGGCTGTGCCGCCCCAATCCGCTCCCCGGGGCCGTTGGGGCGATGTTGGGGCGGGTGGAGGCGGGGGGAAGCGGGGCGGCAGCGTCGTTTCGCGTTGGTGGAAGGGGGCTCGAGAGCGAGCCGGGGGGTGGGGGCTTCTTGTTTTGGGGCTGAAGCAGGCGAGTTGAAAAACGCTTGGCTCTGCCGTTTGTTGGCGGCGAAGGGGATGGGGGAAGCCTGGAGGCCCCGGGAGCGGCCCCAGGGCTGTGCCTGGGTCGGGCGTTGCGCCGGACGGCGGGGGCTGAGCCTTCCTTAGTTCGGGCTCTCGGGTTTGTTTTCGTGCAGCACGGAAGCGGGATGAACGCCTGCGGCTCCGTGGCGGTTTCCAGCAGCTCAGAGCCGGCTGCGGGAAACTCTGCCGGGATGCTCACGGCGTTGGCGTGCGCCGGCGTGCCCGGGTTGGGACGTTCTCGGTGCGGGACGGTGGCGGTGGGGGGTGGGGGGGGGAGGCTCCGAAATCTCCCTGCACCCCGTCTGCGGGCTGGGGCACTACTATGGGTTTAACAGAGGGTGATCAGACGCTGTGTTGAGGCCCGACTCCGGTTCGTTGTCCTCTTTCCGTCCGCACAAAGTTTCGGGAAAACAATGGGATGTGTGTAAGTGTAATGGGGGGTGGCACGGCTCCTCGCGTTCCCCCTCCTCGCTTTACGCTTCTGATCGACTGAGAGCTGAAGTATTCTGCTTCAGGGAGTCTTGGCCGTCCTCACGTCCATCCTAGAGGAGCTTCTGGAGAGGGATTCCTGTGTGACTGAGCCAGAAGTTACACGTGGGCCGCTCTGAAAGTATTGCCTCCAATTTATTCCCGCGGAAACTACAAGATATGAAGAGTGCTAGGTGGAGCACATTCTCAAATGCCATCAGCTGTGCATTTTCACCAGTGATGAACAAGAGCCTGCATGATGTGCTTGTACAAATCTGTACCAGCAGAGGTGCCTGCTGTTGCCACTGCTGAAAGCACCCCCAGCCTCGCTGTGCTGGCATCCAGTGTTGGGTCTATAAATGTTCAGTGAGCATCCATGAATGCCAGTGGGTGTTCCCCCCTGCCCCCAGCACGCAGTGTGATGTGTAATGTTGGTGGAAGGAAGTCCTGAAATGAGCTTTTCTATCCTGTGCTGACTGTGGCATCCTGTCTAGGACACCAGGCACGCGTGCTGATGGTGTGGCATTCAGGGAGCTCTGCCTAAGCAGGACCAGTCACACGTGTGGTTTTGTTGTATTTCTGAGGCAGCTTTTGCAATTAGCTGGTGTGCAGTGCTAGGGAAGGGCTGGTAGAATGGATCCAGGCTCGTGAAGCTCATTTCTAGCACCTACCCGTGAAGACTGGCGTGGCTGTTCCATGGCAAAGATGGGAATGGCTTGGAACGGTGATGCTGAATTGCCATCCAGCTGCTCCCTGAGGAGCAGAGGGAGGTGTGGAGTTCTGCTCTTGGAAACCAAGGGCAGGAGGGAACAGCACAAAGCAGTGCCAAGGCAGGGTCAGACTTGGCACTGGGAAGCTTTCTTCACCCTGTGGGTGGAAGAGGCAGCCCAGCGAGGCGGTTGGTGCCCTGCAGCTGTCAGTGTTCAGCAGGTAGTTGGGCGATGCCCTCGTTGGCCTGCTGTAACATCTGGTTGGCCATGAGATGATCAGGCAGTGGGGGGGAGAGATGATCTCTGAAGGTCCTTTCCAGCTGAGCTTTCTGTTTATATAGATCAAAATAGGCTGGCCCTGTCTGGCTGCACAGTGAAGAGAGTGTTTTGCTAGGCAGCTCTCTATAGCAGCTGTCCTCAGCTCTGGGCGCTCTCCAGGGACAAAGCATTTGGGCCAATAAACAGGCATGACATTTTAGTGACATGATGGCTTATTACCCTATGCTTGCCGCAGTGTTTGTATGTTCGCTTCCTTATTTTTTTTTTCCCCCAGCACAGACAGCATCCAGCTGTGAGGTTTGCTTTATTTCATTCCCATGCATAAGCTCTGCTGGAGCTGCGCTGTGCTGTTGCCATTATAAGGGTGTTAATTTTTTCACACCTGTGGGTGTGATATCAGCCTCTGTATCTATAAACTGTGAATGACTCGAGATGGAGCGGGCTGCTCCTGCTTCACACTGAGGATGTGAGGATGCACTGCTGGGGCTGGGAGCAGGGAATTCCACCCCAACAGCTTCTCCCAGCTGTGCCTGTGCCCTGCAGAGCCAGCAGTGTGCCAGTTCTTGTCATGCTTTGAAGTACTTCTGACTCTTTACAGCAGCGACTTGTCGAAAAGTTACCACATGAGTAATGCAGTGGGAGACTTCATGTGTGTGTCCAAAACACAAACAAAAGCCAAGAAATTCCTGTTTCCAGTCAGCTTTGCCTTTTGCTTGTGTTTGTTGCAGCGGTGTAAGCTGAAGGTGGCTTTTCTTGTCGAGGAGATGTGGAGTGGAGTTAAATATAAGTGCAGTCTTATAACAAAACTGGAGGCAAATCAGTGTTTTACATAGAAGGTTTTCTTCAGTGCAGTTACATAATAAGCAATACAGTGATACAAGGGAGATGGCTGTAAAGTTCAGAGATAAATTTACCTTATTTTACTTGGATATTATGAAGACTTAGGATGTTTAGGGTATCTGATATACCATATGTGTGTTATTACTTAATCCGCAGAGAACTTGTGCTTCCCCAAGAAACCATTACACTTCATGGCAAAATGCTTTAAGGATTGTCTGCATATTTATACAGCAAACAGTAACAACTCATGTGGTGCTGTGTGTGCTAAGGGGGGTTTTGTGTTGCATTTCTACTTAGTGTGTGAAGAGTGAATGAAGATATTCCTGGAAATATCATTTCCATGCTCTGATGAGTGGGGTTGTAGTCCATCAGGGCAGTGCAGACACAACTGGCTGAGGAATGAGGATGTCATGTACCAAAGGCAATACTTGGAGCTGCCCCTTGCAGCAAGCAAGTTATGCTTGCACTGTGGGAGTGGATAGCAGAAGTTGAGCAGTATTTTAGCTACAAATTTGATGTGGGGCTTTAGAAGCAGTAAAGGACTTGGTAATAGCTACAGCCTGTAAAATCTCACAATAATGGGGCAGGGATCCTTTTCCTTACGTCCTTGAGGTAATGAAATGAAGAAATTAAGTTGAAACTTCTGTTTGTTAGATGCGGAGTGATTCAGTTCATGTGATAAATGGCAAGATTGATTTTAGACGTAATGGGATGAGCTGAAGCAAGTCTCAGCTTTTGGGTTCTAATTGAGGATCAACTGTCATTTCAGCCAGCTACTTTGTTTCTAATCCTAATGTTCTAAAAATGGCATTTCCTGTCACATATCTGAATGAGACGCTGCACGTGCTTGTCATTTAGATGTTATGGGCTGCACAGCATATGTGGTTATAGAGATCAATGGCGTCTTGTATTGTTTTCCTGTTACCTAAAATGCTTGGGTTACGCTTACATGCATCCCAAGGGAGCTTCTGGAGCACAGATGAATCTGTTTTGCAGCCTGACTTTACTGTCTTTTAACGGAAGAATGTCCTAATTCTTAAGAAAGAATTTAAAGCGCTTTTTAGCACCAAAAGAACTCGAGAGGCAAGATTAACTCGCTGTGTTGTGCAGATGTAACAGCATCAGGGAGCAAGCTACATAAAGCAGGTAAGACTGTACTAAGTGCTAGATGGGTGGTGCTGCCTGCGACAGAGGAGAGAGTGTGTGACATGGCATCACAAAAAAGTAATAAAAAATAAAATGCTTCTGAAAAAGTAATAAAAAATGAAAGCTGCAGTCTTTGAGTGGAACGTGAATGCTGTTGTCAGTGCAGAGGAGAGCTCCAGCTGCCCAAGTGTTTTCCGTCACAGACATGCAGCAACTGGAGTTAAATATTTGGCAGGCAAATTCAAACAGCTTGGTGAGTGCGTTCTGAAACAGGGAGAAACGTGCTCAATAATCTGCAACGTCACGCTGTAAAAAGTCTGAGTAGCAACGGAAGCTGGAAAAAAAAAGAGTAGTTTAGCATCTGGAAATAATACCGAACACTGAAGAACTTCATTTGTCATGTGAGAAGGAGTTACGATGCAAAATGCACTTTTTTTTCCTGTAAACAGCATTCGTCTTGGCTTGTGTTTCCACTTAATCTTTCTCGTTCTTGCAGCCTTTAGTTGGTGGTTTGCCCCTCAGCATGCTGTGGTGAGGCAGCCAGCTGAGCTCGCCGTCATTTCCGTCGGGCTGGTCCTGTGCATCTCTCCCAGAGCCCGTGCAGCAAGAAGGGCTTGCTCTCGGCCCTGCTCTTTCCTCTCTGGCAATTGTTTACTTGTTGTAAGTGCCAGATGTGGATGGAGCGAGGCTGAAAACATGGAAGCTTGCTATGCGTGGAAATAGCCGTTAATACCGCGGAATGTACAGAGGAGGGGTGTGTGAAACAGGAGGGGATAATGACCAAACTAGGGAACAACAAGATGCAATTTTCTTTCCCCTGCTGCCCTTAATTCTGATGAAGAGATGGAGTGGGTGAAGGATACAGTAGTAGCTGTGTGTCTGAGCTATGAGAGCCGTTTGTAGCTTGTTCGCTCTTTTTCTGCCCCTCTTTATATGTGGAGTGAACGTTTATAAAATAACTGGCATAGCACAAATATTTTTACTGAACAAAGAAGTCAAGAGGTCAGAAAAATAATGAAGGCCTGGAGTATCTCCATGCCAAGCACATATTTGTCCAGCAGTAGAGTGCTTTGTGTCAGTTCGATGATTTCTTTGAGGCTGTTGACTAGCCAAGAAATAAGGGAGGAATTTTAAGAAGTAATGACTTGTAGTGTAAGATTTAACTTGGGTGAAGTTTGTTGTCTTTGGAAACAGACTGTTCTCCAAACACCACAGATGAGGAATGGCTTTTGTGGCTGTGTGATTTACGCACGCATCCTTGCCTTGCAATTAAAAAATAGCCTATGTCTGTTTGTACATGAAGGAGAATGGCTCAAAGCCATCGTTATCTAAGCGTGATTAACAGAGTAATGCGTGTGCAAGTGGCTTTGTGTAAATGAACTCTGCCTTCTTTGTGCTTTCAGGCAAATGTGAACACGTTCTGACACAATGAGAGTTCATTTGAGAAATGAACAATGTTCGTATAGGCCCTGTGGTGCTTTGTTGTTGCGGATTCCTTTGCAGTCATCAGCAATTTATTTCTTACTTCTGCAGCAAGTCAGGAGCAGTGGGGAGGAAGAACTTTGGGGATGACACATCCTACATAAGGCTACAATGAGCATTTACGTTTCAGTGCATGGTTTAAAACAGCAAAGGCAAGCAGAATTAATAACCAGTAAATACTGGTTACAGTCCTGCTCAGAGGACATGTAGCTGTGCGCTTTACCAAAGTTAATCTGTTTGATGAAGTGTGGCTTATTAATTGATTTGAAGCCTGGTGCTTTTTCCAGGATGCCTGCCAATTCAGTGAGTAGCATATGTTGTTACTTACTTGGCCTTGACTTGCAGCATTGCATCTCTTCTGAAGGTTTGTAGTCTACACTTCAACAGAGGTGTATTGTATTCTTATAATCATAGCATCACAGAATGGTTTGGGTTGGAAGGGATCTCAAAGCCCTCCCAGCCCCTGCCATGGGCAGGGCTGCCCCCACCAGCTCTGGCTGCCTGGGGCCCATCCAACGTGACCTTGGGCACCTCCAGGGATGGAGGACCCACAGCTCCCTGGGTGGCAGTGCCAGGGCCTTACCGCCCTCTGAGTAAAGAATTTTCCCCCATGTCTAACCTAAATTTCCCCTCTTTTAGTTTAAAGCCATTCCTATTTGTCTTATCACTATCAGACCATATAGAATGTTGGTCTCCATCTTTTTATAAGTTCCCTCTGACTGTAATTAGGTCTCTCTGGAGCCTTCTGTTCTCTGGGCTTAACATGGTCAGCTCTTTCAACCTTTCTTCAATAGGAGAGGTGCTCCAGCCCTCTGAGCATGTTCACTGCCCTCCTCTGGAGCCATTCCAACAGCTCCACATCATTACTGTGCTGCGGGCCCCAAGCCTAGGCACAGTACTGCAGGTAGGGTCTCACAAGGGCTCTCTTTTATAACTTTCTTGTTTATAAACATTTCCACCCCGCCGTCTAACTTTATTGTGACACATGTGATCTCTAAGGGCATAAATCCAGAGCTGAAAGAACTGAATAGCAGAGGGGTTGTGACTGTATGGTTTATAAGATCCCTTCCAACCCAAACCACTTCATGATTCTATGTGGCTTGTCAACTGCATGCAATTTTTAAGCTTTGTGTGGTTCGAGCATTGTAAGGATTGGGTTTCTCACTACTGTCTTTTAAGATAATTGATTTCTGATGATGTCTGTTGTTTCTTCACATAGATGGTTTGTGGGTGATATATCTGCGAGCACTTCAAATTTCTGTCACAAGATGTGTTCCACAAATCCAGCCAACTGGGTTACCTTTGATGATGAGCCGCTCTTCCAGTCACCTCCGAAACTGGTTCACAATCAGAGCAGTTGTAAAGCAAATGGACTGAAACTCAATCTCTCTACTGTGCATGAATCTTCGAGTCGATCATCTTCTACAGGCAGCACTCCACTCTCATCTCCTGTAGTTGACTTCTACCTGAGCCCTGGCCCACCCAGTAACTCTCCACTTACTACACCTACCAGAGAATACCCAGCCATCCAGAAGCATGGGATTCATGTCCTTTATCCTATTCCTGAATGGCCCCCAAATACTAACCTTCCATCACCTGAGGTTTGCTCTTCCCTAGTCTCACAGAAACCCAGCAACCTTCTTTTGACTAATGACGATTCAGTTAAGACTTCAGTCTCCAAATCAGTAGATGAAGGAATCACTGATCTGCAAGGAAGCTGTGATACGTCAGAGGAGTCATCGGCAGCGGAGCAGTTCCCATACTTTCAGACTGACTGTGGTTTTTCCAGCCCCTTTTGGAAGGAAGGATGCTCGCTTAGCACATCACCAGCTAACATTAACGTGTACAGGAGGGATAAACTGTTTGATAAAGGCACTTGTCATGCTAAAGAAAAGGAGATTTGCCATGATCAGAAGAGTCTTAACCAGGGCTCCTTCAACTACATCTGTGAGAGGCTTGAACACTTGCAAGCTGATGGCTCCGATGCTGTGGGAAGCCTGCCCATCTCCAGTTCTCATGAATGGCACAAGGAATCCCCAGCTGTTCCTCAGAGCCTGTTCAGGAGCCGGAAAGCTGATGGATGGCCGTTCATGCTGAGGATTCCTGAAAAGAAGAATATGATGTCATCTCGGCAATGGGGCCCTATTTACCTTAGGGTTCTAGCTGGAGGAGTATTACAGATGTACTATGAAAAAGGACTTGAAAAACCTTTCAAAGAATTCCAGCTTCAGCCACACTGTAAGCTATCTGAACCCAAATTAGAGAGCTACAGTGTTTCAGGAAAAATCCACACTGTGAAGATTGAGTGTGTATCTTACACAGAGAAAAGGAGGTATCATCCCAAGGTAGAAGTGATCCACGAGCCAGAGGTTGAGCAGATGTTAAAGCTGGGGACCACAGATTATAATGACTTCACTGATTTCCTTGTAACAGTTGAGGAAGAGCTTATGAAACTTCCTACCACTTCTAAACAAAGGAGGAATTATGAAGAGCAAGAAATGACTCTGGAAATAGTGGATAACTTTTGGGGAAAAGTCACTAAAGGAGAAGGAAAGCTTGTAGAAAGTGCTGTTATCACACATGTTTATTGTTTGTGTTTTGTGAACGGAGGTACTGACTGCTTTCTAACTCTAAATGACGTGGAACTCCAGAAGAGGGATGAGCGTTACTTCGAGAAGGAGGTGGAGAAGAAATGGATCAGTATTCTGGATTACCATTTCCACAGCTGTGTCAAAATGCAGGAATTTGAGCAATTGCGAATCATCAAGTTTACACCCCCTGATGCCTGTAGGCTGGAGCTAATGCGTTTCAGGACGCAGTATCATGGAGAAGACCTTCCATTTTCTCTGAAGGCAATGGTAGTGGTTCAGGGGGCGTATGTAGAACTTCAGGCTTTTATAAATATGTCTTCAACTGCTCTGATCCCAACACGGTTACCCTCTGTGAAATGCTGCGAGAATGTTATGATACGCTTTCCAGTTCCTGCACAGTGGGTCAAAGCACTTTGGACCATGAACTTGCAGAGGCAGAAGTCCCTGAAAGCAAAAATGAATAGAAGAACATGCCTTGGTTCTTTACATGAGGTTGAATCTGATCCTGTGATACAAGTCTCAATTGGAACGGCAAAATATGAGAGTGCCTACAGGGCCGTTGTGTGGAAGATAGACAGGCTTCCAGATAAGAACTCAAGTAAATAATTTGCTCTATAAATTGATGGGCTTGGGTGCACGTCTTCTCAGGGTTTTTGCATTGTTCTTATGCTTGTCTGTGTGATTTACTTATTTTTTTTTTTAATTTAAGGGCATTTTCCCAATTCAGTGGAGTCAGTAATTATAAGGTTGCAGTAGCGTAAAAGCGGATCTCATCATTTTGAGTAAACCTCAAGCCTGGAGAAAGAAAAGATGGAAGGGTTTAAGCTTCAAAGGTTTATGCTGGACAGTGGTGCCAAGCCAGTGTTATGCAGTTAATGGAGAGTTACTGGGACTTCTGCGCTGTGGATTTCTGGCCTCTTTTAAGAAATAGCAGATATAATCTTTTACTAGAAAGTGCCATGGTCAAACTTATAGCAGCTTGACTGTGCTTCTGCAGAGGCTGTTATCTGCTGCCTCATTTATGGGTTTGTGGCAGTAGCTGCACTGCCAAAGAATGCCTCCCACTTTATTCTGGTTGCTCTCTGATGGCGATACCTCAGTAGATACTTGCAGCAGTAAAACCAGCTAGATTTATAGTCATACACATGGGAATTGTTAATTTCTCACTAAGTAAAATAGTTGGCTCCCTTTAACTGCACAAAAATATGATACGGAGACACAGGAAAACAAAACTATACAGTTAGAAAATTCCTATGTTTTGTCATGTTACAAGTTTACTAGGCCTACACAGTCATTGTCTAAAGGTATACAAACTCTTGAAGAATATATTTTCTGCTTTAACTTCTGTAGAATGAAGGCACTTGATCCTTTCCTTGGATAGCTGTTTTAGAACAGTTTAGAATAGCCAGAACTAGTGCTTTTACATTGTGTTGTAATACTGGTGCCTTTAGTGTTGTTCATTGGGTCATGTTGAGGCATTCAGAGAAGAACCTCAAGCAATTTTGCCTTTCCATTTCTATTGATCTACACAGTAGGAGGGAGAACTCAAATGCTGCAGTGGTCAAATTCAAAGGACGTTGTGTTAACACCATCTCATTTATTTCTCTTCTTTTGTCTTGACCTTTGGCCAAGTCTGTTTGGTTTGTCTCGATTCCCCCAAGAGTGACTGACAGCTTGGAGAGGAGGTGACCATAGAATCATAGAATATCTTCAGTTGGAAAGGACCCATAAGGATCATGGATTCCAACTCCTGGCTCGATGTAGCGACAAAAATGGGGAGGGGGGCTGTTTTCTCCAGACTTAGAGGGCCGTGTTTTTGGGTCGCTTTTAAAATTCCTTTAATATTCCTTTTGATATTCTCGTAGTATTGGTTTGCTTCTGCAAAATCAAGGCAGCAGCTTTAGTCAGGCAATTTTAAAGAGGATTATGAGTTGACTGCAGTTTTTAATTCCCCACAGTTCGTTCACCTTAAGATTAGATGTGCGCAATTAAACTCAGATTTCTGGTATTTGAAAGTAAGAACCTTCTTTTTGTGTCGTCCTACAGTTTATGCTGTTTTTCAAGAGTACTTTAAACTTTGGACACTTGAATAATTCCTCTGGCTGAGATTTGCAATATCATCTGTATTCTTGGAATGCTCGTGTGTTTGAGAAAACATTTCACTAGCGGTCAAATTTTAAAGCTTTTTATCAAGTATTCTGCGCACGTTTAAGGTTTTAAAAATAGAACTGTCCCAAGGCATGCCAAAAATCTTGAGGCAGTCAAACTAATAGAAATATGTAAACACTCATAATGTGTTTATTGCAGCAAGAAAAAATATGCCAAGGTTTTTGCTTTCAAAAAAGCTTTTGTTCAAGGCTTAAAAAAGGCGGGGGGGGGAGGAAAAGATTGCTTGCAGTCATGTTGTAATTCCATTTATAGACAGTGAAATGTGTTAGTATTCACTGGGTTCTATTAAATTGCTTTCTTGGAGGACTGCTGGTGGAGCGAATGCTATGTCAGCTCTGAGATACTGCAGGTTTTTAAAGCTGCCTGTGCTTATTTAGTTATACAAATGGAGAGCTTGGAGCCGGAGCGTTAGCATAAATTGAAGAAAGGTTAAAAAGCCGCAGACTTTGAAAGGCTGATCCAATTAAGTTTCTGCAGATTGAGTGAATCCGCTGTTTGTGAAATCGGGACTTTGTATACAGGAATAGAGAATGTTCTGTGATTTCAGCACAGTGCTGGGGCTGGTCTTTGCACTGGAAGATCCGTGCACGTGTGCTGCCTGGAGAGCCTGGAAAACTCTACAGTTGCAATTGCTGTGTTTCAATCTCTTGCAATGTAAATTTCTGCCTGTGGTATTTCCTGCAAAGCCAGCTCTGTCTTTGGACCCTTGTGTATGGCCTAAATTGTCTGAATTCATGAGCCCTTCTCAGATCAAGTTTGCTTGAATGCTATCTTGGGTGATTGGGCGCTAAGTAGCGTGAGTAAAGGCAGCAAAGTTAAATTATTAATGGTTTGCTATCTGAATGTCAGATAACAGTTTGAATCTCATTTCATAGAGAGTTTTTTGTTTGTTTTTGTTTATGTTTCAGAGGTTAGGAGCAAGAATTTGGAATATTATTTGGAGATAAGAGCCAGGTTGTCAGATGTAAAATAGGTTTTAGGTTACAAGTTTTTTGAACTGAGAGACAAGTTGTCTGATCACCTCAAACCCAGGATTTCTGTCTCCTAAGTTAGCCAGTGAAAGCTCCATTTTCTCTCCAAATTGTCCGGTTACCTTTCAGAAGTGATTCATTTCAATTGAGCCAGATGGTCATGTCTCCATGATGCCTGAAAGGACATGTTTTGCAAAGCTAGACATGGATCTGAATAGTATGTTGCTTTATCTTCTACTGGGCATCTTTACAGGCTTACACTATCCCTGCTGTGGCCCACTTGTTTTTCCACGTTTTCTCTGTTTCCGGCCAACATTTTGTTTATTTAATATTACTGTTTCTTTTGCAAAAAGGTTTTGTACATGCAGCCTCCCTTTCTGCTAACTCCAATGTAGTACTAGGCTGGGAAACAACAGTTTCGTGGAGCAGAGGTGGCGAGGACTGGCAAGTTTTAGGTGAAAACTAAAGCAGTGCTCATCATCTTCTGCGTGCTGTGCTGGGCGATTGCTTCATGTTCAACAGCTGATGGGAAGAGGTTGTTCCATGCTCCTACCAGGATCCACCAGCAGGCAGAGGAACTGGTCTACATGTGGTGAGTGCCTCTGTTTTTGCAGTAGATGTTGGGGGAATTCCTATGTTTTGGGGGCAACTAAAAGGGTGAAGTGGATGCTGCTCCAGAGGACTTGGGGCAGAAACCTTACCCTGATCCCAAAACTGTAATCTCTACTTTTGCAGGCTTCAACCTAGGGGAAAGAAAGAATCCCAGAACCTACCAGACCTCAACACCAAGACCACATCAAGCGTGCTCTGCATCTGGCAGTGTGTTAGCTGGAAAACAAGCCCAGATGTATTTTATTTTTTTTTTTAGTGCTGTGTGGTATCTGAACCATACCTATGCCTTGTCTAAAAGAGGATTATCTAGCATCAGCCCAAGAGGAGCAGCCCATTTATATCTTCATCTGAGACCATGTGGACGTGTACCATCAGACATTTACTCATCCAGGAGAGTTTCAAGCAGGAGTTATTTTGCGGATTGCTGTTCTCAGGAGACAAAATACTTTTTCAGACAGCTCCATTACTGCTTGTTTCTTCACAGTTGTCAGTGGTGTGTGGGCTGGTTTGACCCGGTGCCGTGATGATTGAGGCAGGGGGCCCATGCCTCGGGGAAGAGGAAGGGGGAAAGGGAGAAGGGAGATGGGCCTATGAACAAAACAGCAGCAACGATCTGAGGAGGAAAGCTGATTTACTAAATAAGATATCAGAAAGCAAAATAACACAATATAATACAATATCATTGGAATTGAGGCTAATGGATCAAATAAAACGAGCAAGAGAGAGTGATAAAGCAAAGGCCTTACGCTAACGCTGAGGGCGGACGGCTGCAACGAACACCCACTGCTGAGCTCCATCCTGAAGGGAACAGAGACGGTTCCGTGACTGCAGAGAGTTTTTATCTTTCCCTCTGAGTGGAAACACGTAAAAATGCAAAGCATCACACAGTCCTCTGGGGAATGTAGTTCTTCTCTTCTGAGACAGGCATATCTGTAACTATCAATGATCCATGCAGCTAGAGCATTAACTCTTTTAACTCCCAATACTCGATGTTCTGATGTGGAGTATCAATAATAGAATAAAAATCATAAAACTGTGACAACAGTCCTCCCTCCCACAGCAGGAAGATGCTGAATTTAGTTTCCAAAAGCCCCTTGATGTATGCCATAGTCTTTTACCATAGGAAGGCAGCTATACATTAATAAAAATAGAGCTGTGAGATCCTGCCAGCAGATTAACCATGCATAAGAAACCAAGAAAAAGATCATTAACTGATAGTGTTTTTTTATGTTTCTTTGTCCGTTACTTCCTTTTTAAAGGTGCAGATCATCCACACAGCCTGTCCTACAAACTGGAGCTGGGATCAGACCAGGAAATACCTTCTGACTGGTATCCATTTGCCACTGTGCAGTTCGTCATTCATGATACCTGTGCCTCAGGAACAGAAGTGAAGTCACTGGGCTTAGAGAGTGATGTGCAGCCCCAGAAGCACGTGATTCAGAAAGCTTTTTACAATTGCCAGGTATCTTCAGAACTGTTTTGTTTGTGTTTTTTTTTTTCCTTCCTTTTTCTCTTTTGCCCTATTCCATACAGTATTCTGACCTTTCATGTGCTTGAGAATAAAGGCTGAAACCATTCCAGCAAAGGACTCATTAAAAAATAATTCCTCGTCTGATCAAAGATAACACTGAAAAACAGAACTGTAAATGCAGCCTTGTTTTTCCTCAGTGAGCTATTTTTGGGAGCAGTGATTTTGAAATCTGTTGGGTCTGGAAATGTTTTAATTCTGCATCAAAGCTCTTATTTATGCCGTTGCTGCAGATCATGTTTTCAATTGTTTGCTAATTCTACCTGCCTTTTGTTTTCTAAATACAGGTTGAAATTGAAAAGAAGTGGATTAGGCTTGATGGAGAAGATCCTGATAAGGCTGGCAACTGCTTAATGCAGTGAAAGAGGACAGCAGGCATCATTGTAGGGTATTTACACAGGAAATTCTATTGTTAGAAACAGCGCCATGACCTACTTAAGGATAAAAAAAAGTCATTGAATATATTTATATATTTTAAAGTGCCTTTGGGTTTGGTTCTGCACATCAGCACTTGTTTGACTGGCTTGTGTTCAAGTCACGTTCCTGTCATGGGAAAACTGGTATGAGCAAGGTCTACTTGTAAAGGTTTGCAGGATGCAAGCACTTAACTGATGGTAATGTATTTTTTTTTCCTGTTGCATATCTATGACTTGGGAACAATCTCATATTCCACACTGAAACCTAATGGCGCTACTCAACGAGTTCAAGTCACTTGGACATATAGTACTCAGCAATAAAGACTGCCAGGGCTCTCTCTTGCAGACCACATCTGCGTAGGGTCCAGCAGGACCAATTTCATTTTTTTTAGTGATGCTTGAAAACCTACATCTCCTGTGTTTCTGTTCTCCACAATTTATATGAACAGAACAAATTGCAATATTATTCTCTATGAGAGCTTCAACTAATGACTTAGAACCAGGGTGATTTCATTGGTAAAATGGGAAAACTTCTGCAGTAATATTCCTCATTTTTCTGTAGCAGTGAGCATTTCCTTCCCAGCACTTTTGTCTATGTCAGCATTAGTCTTTTTTGTTTTTTTTTCCACTGCTGCAGCAAGTGAGGGGGCAGTTCCTCTGCAAGTGTAAATCAGCCCAGTCTCACTTAATTTGATGAAGCTCTGATCATTTACACCAGCAGAGGGCTTTGCCCACAGTTTGAAAAAATGGTGAGTTGCTGCCAATTGTTCCTTTAGGATGCAGGGTCCAGATGCTGTTCTGGATACCTCAGGAGCTTCTGCACAGCTGCCTGAAGGAACTTCAAGACAGAGGGCATGTCTTCCTACGCAAGGGAAGTGAGAGGTTTTCATCGTGCCACTGGCCTAAGGCATTTCTGGAGGGAAACAACGCTGGAATGGACTATTGCAAGGGGAGTGAAGCTGTGTCACTTCACCAGATAGCTACTAATGCTTTATTAATGTGCTAACACCCTATCATTGTAATTTAGGAAAAGTTTTTCCACCTTATCGCCATTATCCCGTTAATGATTTTCTGCAGGCTGTAATTCACACTTCAAAAAAGAATATAAGAGTATTTTTTTTTCAATTTACTACACGTTTTTCTTTTTGATGCAGTATTCCTAAAGTAATCCTTACTTTGAACTGACAGCTTTTGGAGAACAAAAGTACAGTAATGCACTAAGTTTCACTTTATATTTTTCTACAGCTTGTAACTGTTTATATGAACACTGTAAAAATACAGATAAATGTTATTCCACCAAAGTAGAAAAATGTGGGATATGCGCTGAGAAAATTACCAGTCAGAGGAAACAGAAGGCTGTAATAGGAACATAGTTTGCCACAATAAACTTTTCTCTCTGTTTGGAAGCTGAGAATGAGATGGGTAATAGATTCTGTAGTAAGTCCTGGGAGCAAGTTTTTATGGGTATTGACTGCCAAAGCCCCAAAAAGACTATTATGATATTTTGTCATCTTTATATTATCTCCTTTTATTGGCAGATGATATCATAAATCTAAGCAAGCATGGGAGTACAGTAGGGATCCAAAATATGTCTCAGATATTGCGTCCTCCATTCCTGTTTTGACTTTAGTGGCCATTAGCACCTTCAAATCATGTTTGGGTTATTGCATTCAAATTTAATTTTGGTTTATTTACTTCTGAACTGAACTGAGTGACACAATGTATGCTGGGGCAACACTTTTGTACTTAAACCACGGCAGAGCTCTGCCATTTGTTTGAGTCTGTGGCTATACCAGCACTGCAAAGCTGCATTATACATTTTCCTTTCCTGGTAATCAGGTAGTATGGTGCCAATGATCATTCTGCCTTACTGAGCTCATTAACAGAGAAAGGTCAGGCTGCAGCTTTATCTCGTGGCACAATTGAGGATTTCCATCTGAGGCTTGTGAGGCTCTCTGTTAGCTTGAACAGGAACAGGATCAGGATCACAGGGAATCCATTCCACAGAGATGCTGCTGAAAGAAAGTTACTATTTCATTCATGGTTTTCACAACTTCTGAAGCCTAAGGCTGTAAAACTACCCTCTTCAGCCTCAGGCAGGTGATTGTATGCCTTACTGACAGAATATTGGGAGTTCAATGAAAGAAAGTTTGGGTTCACTCTTTTCTCCTCATCAAATTCTAACTTCCCATTCTGTTTCAACATTCTAAAGCAGAAATGCTGGCTTCCCTTTTCTGTGTGCTCTGATACCTTTGGATATAACCAGCAGAACAAATATTCTCAGTGTCTAAAACTCAATTGCTAACATTTTCTGTGAATACTAGAAGAGCTGATAGCAAGTATACATAGTGGTCTTTATTGTCTGGAAATCTGGACAGTAAATTGTCTAACTGTATTTTGGGATGGGAATGGAGTCAGGAACAGTTGCTGTAATGTGTCGAGGTACTCAGTGTCCAGCTGGCAGAAGGACTGGAGCTTTAAATAGCCCATGAGGTACGCTGGCATGGTGTGAGGAAGCAGGGTTCGTGTGTTTGTGAGCTCTGCTTGCCTGCAGCTAGCACCTGCACTCACTGAAATTCTTCCAACTGTTTTGCTCGCTTCAGATGCAGACACTTTACTAACATTTACTGCAGGGCAGTATGTAGATGTTACCTGTGTTTCCTTCACAAAGGAGAAGCAGAGTTTGGGATGTTGTATATTTTAAATGGAAATCAGTGAGAATGGCTGTTTTTAAAGTGTTTTCTTTATTTACAAAGCATCGTGTTTGCTCAAACCAATAAACTTCGTATTGATGTTTCTTATACTAGTTTTGTTACTGTACTTGATATAATTTTGGATTCAAACACCCATTGAAGTCAATGGAAGTCTTTTAGCTGACAAAATGGGATCTGCACCAAAAAGTCGGTGAGAATTAAGGAGTAGCTTAAAGAAAGAAAAAAGAATTGAATGGTTGTAATGGGCAAGCCAAGAAAGCACTGTAGAAGATTCTTGATGCTGGAAAATAAGCAACCTGCAACGTGTGCTTGTTCCAACCAGAAGGGAGCACAAAAGAGAGGAAAGGAAGTGTAAGTGGGTGTCAAAGCTGAAGCCTCGTAGTGACAGGGAATGATGCTCTGGCTGCCCCTGGGCAGCAGCTCTTAGAAATGAGGGTGATGGTGCACTCCATTGAAAGTGATGCCAGGCCATGGTCATCCTTATGATCCATATTAATTGTCCAGAAGGACTCTACATCTGAAAATGTACTTTCATGCATTGCTTCTGGTTGCATTTATTTTATTTGACAGACCTCTTAGCTGTGGTACTGGTGTCCACATCTCTATTTCACATTTATTTGTCTTTTTGTTGACTAAACACGGTAACTAACTGCTGCAGTTAGTAACTCTTAGCTATAATTTTGATAACTCTGAAGCAGTGCTGTTATTCTTAATGGAAAATATAATTTTATTTTTGTCAGTTTAACTGTAAACAGATCATGCTGATGATCTTGTAATAACATTTTGTAGATTGCATATTGATTGAAAAAATAAAGTTGTATTTCAAACACGCAGTTTCTTGTCCCCTCACTAAAAATTTATCAAGCTTGTTTTACATTTACTGTAATTAACTGGTTGATCTTGTACCAGCAAGTAGTGCAATTCATTAGAAAAAGGAATTGCACTGTATGAGTGGGCGATGTCACTCCTAGTCTCAAATGATGCTAGTCACAGAAAGCTGAACTATCTGTTCCATTAATGGTCATATACTGGAGGCCCTTTGACTTACTCTCACAACAACAGTGAACCAATCAATACCATTTTGTTTCCCTATCCGTTGCTTTCTCCAAACCTCAAATATAACGTAGCAACAATCACTGAAGACTTTCAGAAATTTCCACATCTTTTCTTGACTTGAGCTGCAATTCATAGTGAGGTGGTGAAACTGCAGTGGGGAAGTACATGAGTGAGGCAGAGTCTATTTGTGGGGCAGCGCTTCAAGGAATCACCTTAAAGTGTGAAACAGCCACACCACTTGTCCTGTGCTGCTGTCTCTCTATCAAGTAAAAACATGTAAACATGTTAGAGAATAGAGTTGTATGCTATTTGGTGTATTCAGTCCATCAGGAGTGCCATTTTTATACAGGTGTTTGTACAGGTCGGAGCTCTTCCAATGCTCCCCAGTGTCAGTTAAATTTGTCATTAAACTGAGCTAAGGGACAGCGTTTCCTACAGTTGCTCTGATAAAGTGGTTTGAATCAGGTGAAAAACAGGGGAGTCATCTGAGGAAGCAGGAGTCACACATCATAAATGGGAGAGGAACAAATCACAGGTTCCCTGCTTTATCTGTCTCAGATCTCCAAAAGAATGATGGAGCTCATAACAAAACCATGCTATTAATAGAACTGGTTGTGATAATAGAGCACCATATGTCTAAATCAACAGCTGAAAACACAGGGAGTGTGCTAGAGAATATCTTTAAAATGAAATTACAGTTCTGCCCGTGTCAAGGCTGCTGCATGAGGACTGCCCAGATTCTGCAGCCGCTTTCATCTAAGAACGATTACTTTTACTTGGTAAGAGGGGTGAGATGGTAGTTGTAAAATAATACCTTAAGAAAGAGTTGCGTAGAGCTGCAGTTATTTCTCTACAGTAGCAATACTGGTTTTTAACAGCAGAGGGCATTCTCTACCAAGCAACTGAGTTCATTGAAGCCTGTTCAAGAGGTAATGCATTTAAAAACAGTATTTTTTTTTTTAATGAATAATAAAGGTTCATCATCCAAAATTAAATCTTCCCTAGACGCCATGTATCAAGAGGAGTATAAATAATTATAAATTAAGATCTGTCCAGTAAATGAATGTTTGAGGTGCCCTCAAGCATCACTATCCCAAATGCTGACAAAACCCTGAAAAATCAGGAGGATCTGAACAGCATACTAATCTTTTTGATAGCCCAGCTTCTAAAACACTTGAGAGCTGTAAAAGAAACTACAGTGGGGAGGGCTAGACTGGAAGCTGAATTAAGACTGATGAAACATGGTTGCTGTTCCCGACTGCTTTCTGTGAGCTAGGGCAAGGTATTCAGTGCATTTCTTCTCTTAAGAGTGTGGTAAAATGTTAAGGAAATCCAGAAGCATGAAAATCATGACAGGTCTGCATTTTGTTGCATGACACTGACACTGTAAAGATCAGCAATATCAAAAATGGCTAATTAGTATTAAGTACTGCTATTATTGGATATTTTTATAGTTATTATTCAGAGAAGATTTAATTTAAGGATGAAATTAACCAAGTCTTTTTGGTTTTTTGCTTGTCCAGTGGACACACTGATCACAGCTCCTGAGTGAGAAGATATCTTCTCTAGAAATTTCTAAAAGGAATTGTATCAGGTAGTTGCCAGACCTCAGGTGACAACCAAGTGCCTTGATTAGCAGGCAATGCCCACTGTGACCTCCCTGTGTGTCTTGGAAAGTTGTATTCCCACCCTCTATTTTTACTTTCTCCTAAGCAATACCCGTGTAGTATGGGTAGGTGTAGTCTGCTGCTCTTGAATGAAGGGAACTCACACATCGCCCATGGTGGTGGGGCTTTGGTATTTACCAGCAATAAGAAGGGCAACATCTAACACACAGGGCATGGCTACAGTGCCTTGTGCTGGTGGGATTTGTTAGGCACAGAAAAATAAAGAGACACACCGTTAACTTGAAATGCAGGTGAAGCTTATTTGCCATGGTCTGCAAATATCCATGTGGGCGTATCCAAAGTAACCTGACCTCCATTTGAGACAGCTGAGAAGTCCAACAGAGCCAAGCTCCCCAATCTCCACCTCTTTTCGAAGTCATATATGCAAACTGTTTTAAGTTCGAGGAACTCTGTAACACTCTAGATAAACGAAAGGCTGTAGTGAGAAATTCATTTAAAAACGTTTTTCATTCTGCATTTTTTCACCTTTATAAGACTGCTGTATGGTAATGCTGGCAGATAGATGGCTATGTATCAGGTTTATCTGTCTCATGAATAAGTTGCAGCCAGCTGCAAGATCACCATCTGCAATCTTCAGGGCCCAGTGAGATCCTAAAGGCTTCTTCTTGCTATTTCTGCTAACATGACAGGACTAATCAGACAGGAGAATAATGGCTCTCTTGGTATGCGCTATCCCAGACAGTTTCAAATGAACACTGTGCTTTAAAAATACATTCTATTATTCAAATTATTCTATAAGCAAAGCAACATGGCTTGCCTTTTTCTTGCGATGATGTAGGGCTTACAGAACAGCTGAATATGCAATTGTCATTTGATTCAAGATCTAGACAGTATCATTATACATCTCTGTTACAAAGCAAAATTGCTTCAATAGCAAATTGCACTTGTTCTTTGTCTCACTTGTAAAAATACAATTTAGAATATGATTATGGATGTTGCTTCTATTTTTTTTTAATGTTGTGGGTGTTAGTGTAGCTTTATAATTAAGGGTCTGTCAGTATTTTCATTAAAATATTTTCATTCTTCAGATTCTGTAAGCCAGCCTTTAAATCAGTGCTCAAGGGCAAGTCTTCTCTTCACAAGTCAGACAGCACTACATAGCTACCTAAAAGTAGAAAAAGGAAGAAGAAAAAAGAGATGTTTCTAGGTCCTCAGAATCAAGAGAACAACACCAACATATGGATGGAAGGTGTACAAAGGAACACCAGAATGTATATTCTCCTACATATCTGATAATAATGAACATTTTTCCAGATGTAACTGCTAAATTGGTAAATCTCTGTATTAACACATGAACAGATTGCAGCAAATGTAAGCAATAATTTGTGTAGTTGTACCAGATTGCTGCTACTTAACGGAGAGCTTCAGATTTCTCCCTGTTTATGAGGTAAGAATGACTTCAGAGTTTATTAGAGCAAGATAGTATGCTTTTCTAGCCAGCTTTCCAAGGTATACTTGTGCACTACAGAGTTTGCTCTCAAAACTAAGTCTCCTTTCCACCATGAGCAAAAACTGGATATTCTGCCTCCCATAAGTTTCTGCTAGAGCTCTAGGTCCAAACTGAGCACCTTGGCTGCCTTGTACAGTCCAGGTGCTGGTCTCTCTTTGGCCCCTGGAGCTGAAAGAAGAAACTTGGGTTTAGAAACCAGTGCTCAGATGAAACCCAGTGTGTGGCAATTTACGTGATGTTTCAGGGATAGGGAGGAAAAAAGGAGCTCAATGGGAGCAGAGGAAAGCATACGTTTTTTAAAACACTTTCTTCTCCAGCTTATGCTATTACTAATAATAGTTAGTAGCTTTTCTATTGCAGTTTTCATCAGTAGGCAGTGGAGCAATCTTAACAATAGCACTGCTTTTTTTTGCAGGCAAGGTAATGGAGACAAAGAGCACTAGGCCACCAAAGTGGCTCAGACAAAAGCTTTAGTTTCTTGGCTGCTTCTGCATTGGCACTTTAGCTATTGGTCCACACTGCCTTTCCAGTGTCCTATTAGGCTATGTTTTTTCTTGAAAGCACCCAATTCACACTAGATACTCAGTTCCTTTAGAGCTATTACTTGCATATTACTGAATTGCTGCCAATTTTTCCATCTGAATGTTGCCCGCAGAATCTGTACTTTCTGGGAAAGGAAAATTTCTAGTTGGAAAATGTGTGCAGGTGGTTATCATTTCAATGTCTCTCTCTGAAATAACGTGTAAAAACAAGGGGAAATTCACCTGCCTGCCCCAACCACCTAGAAAGCTGTTTTTTAACAGGTTTGTGGTCCTTTTTGGCTTGCCCCATGTCCTCAGGTGCTGTTGGTCCTTTGGGGGCCTCTTCCAGCTGGGTGACACAGCTGGCTGCAATTGCCACTGGTGGACACAGCCGGAGGTCAGACAGGAGGAGGCCAGTTTTAAATTGGGTGGAAAAGACAGGTTCTGACATTTCGAAGCAATTTTTTTTTCACGTGATGTGATAACCTTCCAACAATTTCATCTTTGATAACAGACTCTTCCTCTGTACTAGGGAATGTGGTAGGGGTTACTTTAATTTTTCTTCTCCGGCCATTAGCAATACACAAACGTGTATTTTAAGGTGAGTGAAGGCAGCACTCGCTCTGAACATCCCTTACTGCCTTCTCCCACGCGATTGCTGTGAGACTACGAACAGGAGCCATAAGCACAGGGGAAACCCATAAAACCCTCCCCAGAAGCCAGGGAAATAACAACCGCAGAGCGGCACAGCTTCACAAAGCAGTAATTACTCCAGCTGCTGGAGGTTCTGCTTAATTCCTCCTTTACGAGGAGCTAATGGCAGCGGCCCTTCGCCGTTTCTCCCAGGCTCCGGTTGGGCCGGTGATAACCAGGCCGCGTCGCCATGGCGACGGCGCCTAAAAGGAGGACGGGCTGGATAGAGGCGGCTGCCGCCATGGCTCACACCAACCCCTTGGTGAGGAGCTTCAGTCGCTCCTCTGAGCGGTGGGATGGGGAAAAACGGCTGCCTGCCGGGCTGGTGGGGTGGGTGTTGGCTGGGGAGCCAGGCTGGGGCTGCTTAGGGTGCCGTCCTCCTGGTCACAGTTTGCTTTTTGCTAATCTGAAAGCAGTGCTCGCGTTCTACAGTTGCTTTATGGAGTTGTTGCCTAATGTATAGTGCACTCGCTCTAAAGCTGTGCTTAGTGCAAGTCTTGGTGTCTTAACTTCTGAAGTTTTGTAAATGTAGTAACTTTTGCCTTGTGTCAGTATGGTATTCAGGTAGTAAACCTTAAGCTGCCCAAAGCTTGCTAACTTCCCTTTTGATTTGAATGTATCTCAAAGTATGTGTGTGTGGCTGGTCTGCTCTCTAAGACAAGGACAAAGCAATAAAATGTTGTGATAGAGCCCTGTTGTAGCATAATTTGAGTGATTTGTACTGATAGCTAAAGAGATAAAATCATCCTAACTTAGCAACTATCTGGCAGTTTGTTGTCCCAAATGAAGAGAATGATCTTGGGTCCTGCAAGCTTAAAGCAACAAGTGATCTTACGTTTCTGGTAGACTTGCAGGTGCTTGGTAGAATACCTGCATTAAACTGCTTCAGTCAGGTTGTGTAGTTTGTAACTAGTTTACGTGGCCGGATTAGGCTTTATGCTATCACTTCAAATACCAATGTGTATCTTAATTAAAAAAAAATATATATTATTATTATTTCTGTTTTCTTTTGGTGTAGCCTAAACTCTACAGGTCTGTTATCGAAGATGTGATTGAAAGTATTCAGGACCTCTTTGCAGAAGAAGGAGTAGATAAAAAGGTTTTGAGAAACCTGAAGGAGGTTTGTTGGTTTTCCATGCATTAAT
The DNA here is from genome assembly GCA_023055505.1 of Callipepla californica brunnescens. NCBI lineage: Eukaryota > Metazoa > Chordata > Aves > Galliformes > Odontophoridae > Callipepla > Callipepla californica. The sequence continues at coordinate 58,675,347 of JALIRH010000003.1, read as the reverse complement.
ATAAATGTTGTGTGTGTACTTATCTGTTTCCCTGTCTCATAAACCATGTCAACTTTTTCTCTAGATTACGTTTATAGATATTCTGTGAATGTTGTATCGGGCTTCTGGAAGTCAATCTCTAGTAGTGACTGTAGCCATGTTTATTGGATGGAACCAGTTTGGTGCAGTTTACAGCACTGTTAGATGGTTGAATGAAGGGATTGCTCTGCTCTGTGCTATGTGGCCTCACCTTGAGCATTGCATCAGAGAAGGGTCAGGGGGTTAGAGAAAGGCTCTACCCCATAGGGGGATGGGCAGGGAGCAGGCTGCCCAGCGCAGAGGGCATGGCCCTGATCTGCTGGAGTTTGGGAAGCATTTGAACAGTGCTCTCTGACATAGGGTTTGGGTGATGCAGAGCCCAAAATTGGATTTAGTGATCCTTGTGGGTAGCTTCTATTTCAGAATGCTCTTTTCTTTTGGAAAAACTGGAAATATCTGATTCGCATATATGATGTGGCTTTAAATATGATACTAGTTGACCTTAATATTCTCTTTGCAGCTTTGGGAAACCAAGGTGATGCAGTCTAAAGCAATAGATGGCTTCTTTAGACATAACCACCATTCTTCACACTTAACTCTACAGTTGCCACCCAATTTTAATCATGTTTTGCAGGCTTCAGCAGGTCAGTCCCTACAGATTTAAGAGTCTTTTGGAAGACTTGAGGATGTTGTAATGGTCTTTGTTTGCAATGCTTTTGAATATATCGAACATCTTGAGGGACAGTGTGTCTTTGCTCTGAAGGCACACCTTAACCAGTAAAGGAAAAATTAAACTTTGTTTAAACTTGTGCAGGTATGTCTTGAAGCTACCATGATTTTTCCCTTTGACTTGTCTTTTAAGTCACTATTAATGCTTTTGAATTCCTATCCTACTGTTCCTGCTTTTAGCACTATTGGATATTTGCTGGAACAGAAAAAACACTTATTTTTGATTCACGTTGCTGAGACAGTGTTTTTTGTATATGTTGGTTGAATTAATAAATAGAAATGGCATACTTAGCTTTTCCATTGCAACTTCTTAAGTTAATTGAATAGAAATACCTTTACAACAAAATCTCAAGTTTCACAAATCAAGGTATAACCTAATATCCTGTGCACAGTTTGAAGCAATGTAAAAGGAAGTATGATCAGGAACTTTAGGTATGCTTACTTGTTCATCTATGAATCACAGGATTATAGGGGCTGGAAGGGGCCTCTAAGGATTATCTAGTCTAACCCAAATGAAGTATGAACTGAAGCTGTATTGCCTTAGTTTCAGGACTGCATGCTGTAAATAAGTAAATGTTCAACTGTTTCTGAAACATTCTAAGTAAGTTTTTTTTCTCTTCCATTCTTTATAGCTTCTTTAATTATCCCAACTGGAGGAAGCTTTCAGCGTTTCATGTCTGCAGACCCAGTATGTAGCCATTGTGACTTTTCTGTTTTGATTATTCTGAATTCTAAATACTTATATCTATCAGTTGTTAACAGGTTTGTGGGGAGGGAAATATGAAGCATTTTCATTTAGAACAGTGTTTATGGACTGAAAGACTTAGCATTCCTCATAACTGTTTTATCTGAACATGGCATGGTAGGCAAGGGAACAGGAATCTTGTTGGCAGAAAATCCACAGCTGAAGCAACTCAGTGTGTCATGTCTAGCTGCCTTTTATTTTTGGATGAAAACCATACAGAAGCTAAGAGTTCATGGAGGGGGATCTCAATTGCTGTCTATGCAGTGGAAAAAGGGTGGGGGTGTACTGGTTGGTTTCACAAGTGATGCAGCCAGAAGTGTGTTGGAAAATGTGCTGCATGGGTTTAGCCCATGGATTGGTAGTAGTGAAAATGTGCAGGTGTGCAACAACTTTCTTATTACTGAGTGTTAAAAGTAATGTGTGACTGGGAGATGATGCCACTAGTGAATTTGGAAGCAGAGTTATCTGTGAGACATTGAAATTGGACAGAAGTGTTTTTGGAGTGATAGGCTCCAACCTCTTGGCACAGAAGAAATTTTTAGGGCAGAGGGAGGTATTGCCAGAGGATGATGAACATATTGAGTGCCTCCTGAGCCTCCAGCTGATGAGCTTGCCAGGCTGAGATGGAAAATTGGGAAGGTGTTGTAACTTGTGAGTACCCAGGTTTAAAATGTCCATCTCCCTGAAACTGCTAGTTTGAAAAGGAATTTTATATCCATATCTTTTCTTTCTGGGAGAAAAGAGAATGATCAAGTTTTTTTCATAGGCCTAGGTGAGGAGTCTGTTCAGGGTGCATAAGCTTAGGTAAAAGAGGCTGTGAGTTGGAAAGTATTGTTCTGAATGATGTGTTCACTGAGGGTCTGCATGAAAGTGGTTCAAGTAATGGTATATGATAACTGGAGAATAGAAATCATTTTGGGCAAGCAATTTTCTTTGCAATTAATTCTATCTGCACGTGTGTGTGTGTATGTATATAAATATATATATATATGGAGCATTTCTTCAGTGAAGGTGGTTACAAAAAGGCTCTCATTTGTTCTTCCCATGGGCATATTAATTGTGACACTTAGGCCCTAACAGAGAAGGTATGTGCTGTAACTTACAAATTTCTTGTGTTTTTTAGGGTGCTTCACAAAAATGTGCAACTCTTAGTCTCCCTCCCAGTGTTGCTTATCCCATACATGTACCAGCTGGACTAACTCTGCAAACAGCATCAGGTAAGATTAAAGAGGAGATGTAACACATCACAGTGCACTGACTGTGTATGGACATAGGTGGTCCTGAGTGCAGTAGATAGATGTGAAGTTAAAGTATAGATGGGTAGAGCCAGTTATCCTCTTCTTCCTTTGTAGCTTGTAAATGCTGCATGGAAGAAGTAATTATATTGATGAGTTGGTGCCTTAAAAGAATGAACTATACGTAGGGATCAGTTTCATTAAAATTACTGAACTTGCTTCCATTGGGTGTTGTGGAGGTCCAAACCACAAATGGGCAGCACTGTGGTCTGGATGGAAGCTTTGACTCAGAATGCCTCTGAGCTCTTAATTGGGTTAAACTGTGCTGCATCTGGTTTGATGCTACATTTTGGTTTTAGGAGAAGAACAGTGTTGATAACACACCCACCTTTCTTATTGTTACTGGGAGGGAAGGGAGAGGGGAATCCATCAAATGGGCTGCTGCTGCTTGGGGAGTGGCTGTGTATTGATTGGCAGGTGGTGAGCAATTGTTTTTATATGTATAAAATAAATATTTATATATGATTATCATAACTATTATCCTTTTCCTTTTTCCTTTTCTCTTAGTAATTTGTTTTAATCTCAACACACGAGCTCTTTTTTTTTTTTTTTTTATTTGTTTGCAATTCATTCCCTCATTCCACCAGGAAGGTGGAGAGTGAATGAATGTGGTGCTTAGCTTCCTGCTGGGTTGAACACATGGGTACTTGCTCTGACTGTTATCAGTAGCAGAGCACTGGTCTGGGTGGATCTGTAGTTCAACATTCTGAAGCAGTTTTTCACCCTTCTCTTTGTAGGGCAGCTTTATAAAGTAAATATGCCCGTTATGGTTGCACATGGCCAAGGAGATGCAGGTATTCTACAACATCCCCTTCAGCAGGTGTTTCAGCCCATGGGCCAACCTTCAGTTCTGAAAACAAATGTAGCTCGTGTTGCACCGGTGGAAACATCTATCCAGGCAGCTGCCGAAATGTTGCAAGCCCAGAAGACTGAAGTCCAACAGGCTGTGGTATTTCGACCAAGTGCCTCACAGAATAAACACCCAAACAACTCCACCAATACTCTGCTGTTCCAACAGCCTGCAGCGAGTCAGCAGGAACTTGCAACTAATGCAGTGTTGAGTCAGCATGCACAGTCAACAGCAAAATCCCAGTATGGCAATCTTCGTACAGCTGTGTTTACTTCAGGATATTCTGAAGTGCTTTCTCCTGCTGAAGCCTTGGCAAACAACCCAGGCAGTGTGTTGCTGTCAGATGTGGTGGGGCAGTTAGGCATGAAACCTCAGGAAACTGTGCAGCAGCAGGTGTCTGATGATATCATTGAGCGAATTATAAAGGGCAAAAGTTTACATGATAACGCTGCTCTGAAAGATCAGGACAGCCGGGCTCACACAAACAAGGTAGGGGCCTTTTATTTCTAAGCTGGTAGGGGTGTACCTGATGTAGGTGGTTGCGTGAAGATCAAGTTTTGAATGAGTTGTGAACAAATGCATCTGCCAGCAGTTGAATGATAATTAAAAGTGTTTAAGTTCACTATTGAACTTGTTTTGAACAGGGCAGCTGGTTTTTTTTTTTTTTAAGTTTATAATTTGTTTACTAATACTGCTGAAAAAACTGGGATGATCTGAATGTCAATCTGAAAAACACTGAAGTGTGTTGGATAGCTGTAATGCCTTCATAGATTTATAGATATTTTTTGAGATTTTATTTGGCCTCTGAACAGATGTGAATGATGCTACAGTGTCTTCCTAGTGCTGAATCTGCTCATGGAGAGTGGCCAGTTGCGATCAAACTGCTTTTTGAATGTCAGAGTTTAGTTTTAACACATAATGTATGAAGAGCAATTAACATACTTTGAGAGCTCATACTGAGTGTGAAAAGTCAGATTTCATAAGTGAGAATCTGCAGGAAGGAAATGTATTTCCTTGGGGGAAAAAATCCTGACAAGCTAGAATCCAGCTGGAGCTATGTTGGAAAACTTCAATGATTATATTTAACACGCTCCTGTCCTAACTTCATTAGCCTTTGTTCCAGCAATCATTTTGCAGAAATCACAAGTTCAGGCTGGTGTACTGATTTTGAGCTGCACTGTTTATATGAGATTGAGGCAAATTTATTAAATGAAAAGTGATTCTAAATAGTATCTTGCTCATCTACACTTGGGCAAGCTGATGAAGACTGTATTAAGTATGGAAGGTCAGAATGAAGTCTTGCTTTCTTGATTTAGAAACTGTATGTGGATGTCAATTTAGTGCTGCAATAAAGATTGAATGTGAAACCAAAGACCACTGAAAGCTTAAAGCCCTTTTATGCTCCTGTGAGTTCCCTGTTTAGAAATTCTAATGCTTTTATGAGCAGTAACTCAAAGAACTGAAGTATTTACAGTCTCCCTCCTTTCTTTTCTTATTTAAAAGTGCATTTTGAAACGAGGGAATGGATGAGTACATCTTGGCTTTTTTGAAAACAAGAAATACTCTCAAGTTATTGGAACTTTTTTTGCAATAGAAATTCTAGAGGCCAGCCTGAGTATCTTTTTTTTTTTTTTCTATAGAAGTTGTTTAAGTTGCCTGAGTACAATAGGGTTTAAAGAAAAGTCTAAAAAATGTATTTCTATGTTACTGAGGGAATGTTTGACATCAATTCCATCTGAGGTAAATGTAAGGACAAGATTTTTTTAAACATACTTAGAGCTTACAAGTAGGCTGGGACTCATAGCTCCCACTTAAAGCAACATGATTTAGGGCACTTATTAAACAAAAATCTCAGGCTTTATGTTGAACAATGAAAGCTATGTGGTGCTAATTCACAGGCTGTCCCTGGTCTTCTTTTATTCGTGTCAGATGGAACCTACTGAACAGGTGGAATCTAATTTACGATCAAAGAAGAGTATCTACAGTGACATTGAAGGCATAATTCAGCTAGATGGAACTGGTGATCGTTCTCCCAAGAAAGTAGTACGTACAAAAGATTCAGCAGAGAATGAATTCATTGACATTATTCAATCAGAGGATTTGAAAATTCTGGAGGACGAAGATGATGAAGTTGACAGTATTTCAAGCTTGGAGTCTGTCAGCAGCAGTTGTGATAATGAAGAGCCCCAAGCAGACATTGTTGAGGAGGTAATTTACTTTCAAACCTTGTGAAGCATGTTACAATAAAGTAGGCCCAGCAGTTCAGTATTTGAGGTGGATACAACAGCTCTTGTGGAGTTCAGTACAGAGAGTGCATAGTTATGTGCTTCTTCTCAAGAGAAGGTGCTGCCGAGGAATTACTAGAGAGCTTGTTAGGAGGACTGTGAACAAATGAATGGTGTTGAGAAGTTATTGTTTACTGGATCAGTTAAGATACTTGATTAGCAGAATTAAAGTTCTCTGGTGAAAGACTGCCCTCACTGGAAATTGAGTTTCTTTTAGTTTTAACTAAGATTAGGATAAAAATCTAGTTTTAGTTTTCCTTCTGGAGAGCCGCAGAGCGCTGTTCATAGAACAGTGTGATATGGGTGTATTTGCTTTCTAGGAGAAGATGCTTTTGTGTGTGTTCTTGAGATTCACAAAAACATTAATTTGTATAATCTGAACTTCAGTATATCACTGAATCGTAGAATCCTTAGAGTTGGAAGTGAGCTCTGAAGGCCATGCAGTCCAACTCCCCTGCAATGAGCAAGGATCCCACAGCTAGGTCAGGTTGCCCTGGGACTCATCCAGCCTCCCCTTGAAAGTCTCCAGGGATGGGGCATCCACTGCATCACTGGTCAATGTACATCAGCTGATGAGAATGCCAGTTACCAGGTGCAGCTTTGGCATTTAGCAGTTCTGCTTTACTTTACATTGTTTTCCCATGTTTGGTTTTTTATTCAGGTGAACAGTGCTTTAATTCTTGAGAACATCAGCATGAGAAGATGCTTATAAATGAGTTTTGCACAATATGATTTTTCATAGTTTCTAGGTCTTGTTTCTTTCTTTGAGCATTAAGCTTTATTGTTCTCATTATGTATATTCAACAGTATTTGTCAAGAATGTGTGAAGTATTTCTAAAATGCAATCTTAATCTCTAGGACCCATTAAATTCTGATGATGACGTCAGCGACGTGGATGTTGCGGACTTGTTTGACACCAACAACATAATTGTTTGTCAGTATGAGAAGGTATAGTGTGTAGTTTTATCTTTGTCCCTTACTCATTTTAAATATCTTCAGCAAATCCACATCTGGTCTGCTTTATGTGCCTTTTAAAGATAAACTAATGCTGTAATAGATTGTTTAGTTGACAGTAGTCTGAAGACTTGTGTGCTATTTTCTGAAATGAGGATAATCAAATTGTTTATAAGGGCCTATTGAGGGAAAAGAGGAAGAGGTCAAACCTTTCAAAATTAAGATTTGTAAACCTGCTGAAGCTCATGTGCTTCCTTAACTTCTAAGTAACACAAAGAGCTTCGTGGATGCATGGTTGCATTTCAATCATGGATTAAGATTTTGAAATGGATAACAGAAAAAGAAGTGTGTGTACTGTTCCTAGTTTTGTCTTTGAAGTACTTCTTGAAAGATTTCAGTACAAGAATTCTGTTGTCTGAAAAACAAAACAGTTGCTAAGGGCCATTTTGCTCTGTTTTATTTTTAATATTGAAAATAGCCTTATTTTGAATTCTCAGAGATCAAATGAAGTATTTGGTTTGTTTGAGGCATTTACATGTCTGTAGCTTGAAGGCTGACAAAGCAAAGTGTGTATCTTATCTTGAAAGCAAACGTGGAATAAGATGTCCAATAGTTTGCAGAGGTTGACTTGGCTTTTATGCTTTCATAAAAGACTTGTGATAATTCTTGTATGTTCAGCTAGGCCTGCCTTAAAGGGATCTGTGTTCTAGGAAACAGTGGGCTGCTGAGAAAACTGTCTTCACTAAAGTGTAACAGATTGTGCTTCTGAAGCTAGTTATTTTGGAAAATGTAGCTGCAGGGATGTGTGTGGGAAAGGCATCAGAAATTGAGCCTGTGTTGTTGCAAAGATACTAGTACACAAAGGTTTGAAGCATCATAACTTAATTTGATAACTTGAATGCCACAGGAAGTGAAATTCACATCCATACCAAGATTTTTCAGCTCATTACAGACAAAACAGTTCAGTGTTTTTTCTTAAACTGCTATGAAGTTCAGCACTAGATAAGTCTATAGGAAATTTAATCAGATGTCACTGGAAATTGGCAGTTAAAGGTGAGGGAGGTGTTGGCAACTTCCCCTTTTCCAGCATAGATTTAATAAAACATACAAGTGTAGTAGAAAGTAACTGTTTCTATCTACCTATGAGATTATCTTGTTGCCTGTAAAAGAATGCCAAAAGCAATATGACTGTCCTTTCTCCTGTTTTCCACGTTTCCTGTGTTTGAAGGCAGGCTGATGCATATAACCCAGGAAATTTTTAGAGATATTTAAAATTCTTTCTTTAAACAAACTTTCTGTAGTAATAGTATGGATCTTTTTGCATTTCTTTGATAAGAAATAATATGCAAAATCTTTCTTTACTCTTTTTATGACAGTTTTTGCTTTTTTGAGCAACATCCTTCTGGTTTTAGCTTTATTACACCATCCCTTGTGAGTGCAGTATTGCTGGGCCATGCATGTGGGAAAAGGGAATGACTGCATTGCAGTTAGCCATACTTGGTTGGAAGGTGCAGTATACTGGGGAGTAGTACACTAATATCTTGAGTTTTTATTCTGCTTTCACACACTTTCTCTGCTGGTGGGTGTAGATGAGGGGGTAAGAGGGTTGTTTTATAACTAGTGTTTCTAAAGGGAGATGGGAAAATCAGAATGTGACAAGACTAAGGTGCACGAAGTTATTCCCTGGAGAGGACAAGGAATCTGGGATGAACAATTGATGTCCACTTCCTTTATTGAGTATTTATGGCATTTTCAGAGAGTATCTTACATCTTCTAAAATACTGATAGCTCCAAACGAATTTTGCAAACCAATTTGTGCCTAAAAAACTTTTCTTAGTGGATGATCTAATATATGTATATTTTGTATCCTCAGATACATAGAAGTAAAAACAAATGGAAGTTCTTCTTAAAAGATGGAGTGATGTCCTTTGATGGCAAGGACTACGTTTTTGCAAAAGCTGTTGGAGATGCAGAGTGGTGAAACCTCACTGAAGTATGTATGTTAAGACTGACATTATTTCTTTACAAGCCATCTGTGAAACAATTAGACTTGCTATTGTTCTGCTTTAAAAAATGACACACTGAATTTGCTAAAATGTTAAATGTGTTGTTAATTCATGCAAATTAAAATAGTACTGTTAGCTGCTAAATTCTTTGCCATTTTCTGATTATTTCATTACTTTTCCAGTCAAAAAGCATTCCTGAATGGAATAGCTTTAAAGACTAGAATGTTGAGTTTGTTAGTAATTGAAGAAAGCCATAGAATACTGACTGTAAGTAAATTCCAGTTTCATTGGTTTTGTTTCCTTTTTTTCTTAAATAAGAGCTGGAGTATGACCTGACGTATAAAACTACACCATTGTATGTTCTATTATTTGTTTTTGAAAACTGAGATTTAACACCTGTGTAAATGTGAAACCTGTGACTGTTTCAGCAGGGTGTTTTTTCTCCCCTTTCTTCTCCTTTGCTTTTTTTGTTGTTAATTTGTGGTGGCTTTTTCTGGCTTCAGCTTAGAGGCAGGTATCTTACATGCAAGTTGGGAAATGCTGGGCAGAAGGCACTTGAGCTCAATATATGAGAACTATTATTGCTTATTCTATACCTTCTCTGTCTGCTGGGATGCAATGAATAGCACAATTTTAGCATTGGAATGTGATTTATTTTCATTGTCAATGTGAAGTCATTTCACTTTGGTTCCGTGTGCATCAACTGCACTTCATGACTACAGACCAGTAGGCTGTGAGTGATGCAAATTGTGCATAATAAAAAAAAGTCATCTCATATACTCTTCTAACAGTGAGGGTTGTTTTTTTTTTTTTTTTCTGTCTTTAGAGAAATGTCTAGGAGCCGTATAGGTGACAGTAGCTCACCCTGCCATGGGAATTTTGTTCCCAACAGTTCTGAACATAATCTTCTCTTTTGTTCCTCTAAAAATGTAAAGTTCTGTGTCCTTAGATTTAGACCCTAGCCCTCCATAGCTGTAGATTTCTCCTAGCTAACTTCTGTTCTTTGTAGGTTGACATTAGATCTTGAATGCTAAAGTCTTGACCAGCCTGACTCAGACTAGAATCATCCTGCTAGAAGTGTGATGGCAGTGACACTCACAGGTTCTGGCAACCCTCTGTCCTTCCTGCATATGCTGGAGGAAGACAGTATGAGACAGTTCTGGTTCTCACTACTCACTGGGAGGATGCTGAACCCTTGAGAAGGAAACTTAATGAGAAAGTTGGAGAGAACAATATGGGGAAGAAATGAAAGAAAACCAGCTCTTGCTCGTAATGATATGAAGCCTTGTGCTAATGATGTTGTGGTGTCTCCTTCCTATCCCTTTTTAATTTAAAGCCATTAACCCTTCTAGTCTTATCACTACACTCCCTGACACAGGGCCCCTCTCCAGCTTTCCTGTAGGCCTCCTTCAGGTATGGAGAGTCTATGAGATCTCCCAGAAACCTTCTTTTCCCCAGGCTGAGTAAGCCTGGAAGCAGGGAGAGTACAGCACAGGACAGGTGATTTCACAGGGTGTGACTGGGTATGCTAAATGTTTCTGTTGAGAACAGGGGCTCTTTTTGCTAGTCAGTGTAAAATTAAGGGGCTACAGAGCACCAGATAATCAGCTAGTTTTACAGATAACTGCTGTATCTTTCTGGTTATGGTGTTAAAGGCTGCTTCTAAATGAAGGTGAAGAGTCAGCGTTCTGAGCACCTTTGTGGCACCTCATCTCACCTCTCCCTGCCTCTTTCCAGAGTTAGTTAATCTGTGAATAGGTGCTGAGACATGACATAAAAGTATTGGTGTGAGAAATGAGTCTTTTCTCTTCTAGCCTTTCCCAGATCATGATTGTTATATGCCTTCTAACTATTAGCCTGATCTGCCTTTGTATTTTGTTCTTGAAACATTTTTCATGCTTTAATGTTTTGCAAGGCATTTTTTTCCTGCAGTTTGCTGCAAGCTCCGTGCAGTCCATGTGTGTTTATTATATAAACTGCTCATCTGGGATACAAGGCATATTTTTAATGCTACTGTCTTTCCAAACTACTTGCGAGATTTATGAGTCGGTGATATTTTTCACTCTATTTTTTGACTCTTGGATAAATTTGAGAAAATGGCTGCTAAATGCATGTTTTAGCAGCAGATCTTGGGCTCCCGTAAAGCTGCTCTGCAGATGTTCCTTGGGGGTGGCTGCAATGGTTTCCCAGTGTCTATGTGGGCTTCTTGTATTCCTACACAAGAGATGACTTCCGTTTTCCTTCACTGAAGCACACAAGAATTGCCTTATGTTTTGTCAAAAGCGTTCTTGAATGAATTCAAAGGCAACTTTGAATGTGACACTTAAAACTAACTCAAAACATCAAAAGTCAGGAATTTCTATACTGGGAAAAAAATGTTCCTTATTAAAATGTAAGCTCAGTTAGCTAATTACTTAAACCTATGCCTTAAGCAGTAATCAGATCAGAGAGTTTTTGATCTTAATAGTTTGCTCTAACGCTTTTGTCACTGCTTACAGTGTAGCAAATGTATTCCTGCAGATAAGGCGAGGTCTGTCTGCAATGTAATGTCAGTTATGACCACTCAAGGTGCTTCAATTATTGGCTGTCTAAAACTTTACACCACAGAAGGAAGCTTAACGGAAATAACAAGATAGGATAATATGCATCTTGCACGAGAAGCTTTGCGTGAATCTAAACCACTAATGAATTGTTCCTAAGTTGTTCATTCTTTCACTCTGATGAATTGCAATGTAAGTAAATCATCTGGTGTCTACTGGACACACTGTTTTTGCCATGTCTTTTTTCTCCCGCTTCCTTTTACCCATTTCCTTGTCTGCTGAGTTCAGGATCTGATGTGTTTAAAGAGGTGTCTCATTTGGAATTCTTACTGCTTGCTAAACCACAGATCTAACATTTTCTTCTGCTTCTCAGTCCTGCTTTGTTCCCCATGTGTATGTCACCTGCTCCTGAGTGCCGTTATATGTATGCACAGAGCTGTTACACTGATTGAAAGCATGGCATTAAGCGGAAGGTTAGGGAGGGTCAGAGATTTTATTTCTAATTAACACAACTATAAGCTAATACTAAACCAGTCAGTAGCAGAAAGAATCGCTGTCATTAATGTGAAGCAAATCTAATTTGCAGTGCTGTGTTTTGGCAACCACAGTGTGCCCTTTCAAGGACCTGTTAGGCTACATTTGTTCTGGAGGAAGTACTGCTCTGCTGAGGATCTGTCTTCAGGCATTTTAATTTTTATCTACAGAATGTTATCCAGGCTTGTGATGGAAGTTTTAGAGTATTGGATAAAACGTGTTTGGTTTTCCTTCTGTTGAAATAAGCTGCAGTGTGTGACTCAAACTGCCACGTGTAGGTCTCAAGCTACCAGGTAGGTTTGGTGTCTGAGCACTTGTCCCATCTTCACGTGAGAGATGGTGAATCCAACCTGTTGAAAGTAACCCGTGAAGAGATTTGATCTGCAGTCCCTGCCTATTGTAGATCTTTCAGTCTGCAGGACTAGGAGTTTTTCTGGAGGCCAATAACTAAGCCCATTTGTTATGCTGCAGTAACAAAAGAATGCTCAATTCTCATTTAAATTGGGATCCAGCCACAAATCTGGATCTCCTTAGACTCAAAGAATGTTTAGTGAAAAAAAGATAATTCTCAATGGGAAAAGAATCACTGTGAAGTAACTACTCTGCTCATTCAGCTGGGAATGAAGTTGGGATGTGGGGGCTGAGTCCCCAGGGCATGAGAATCGGGCACTATATTGTCCCTGGAGAGTAAACAAGGCAGCACCTATCCTGCTGCTGAGCTGACAAGGGCCCTTAACAGCTTAGGCGGCTCATGTGGGTGTGCTTGATATACAGAACGTGCTACTGTTCAGAGCATTTGGCATTCTGCAGCTATTGCATTTCTTTTCTTTCCATTTCTAGATCATACATGGCTGCATGTGGGTTAACTATATTTTTTAATAAATTACCATCATGCTCTAAGTGAAATCTAATGTAAACAGTGACTTTGTTAGCAACAAAGATTCAACAGGTCTGCTCTTCTTCATGATGTCTTTACAAGCCATTGCTTAGTGAAAGCTATTCATAACCAAGTGTATGTGGCTGTGTAGTTGGATGCTTCTGTTGATGAAATAAGGGTTTAGTGCCTCTTTCTTTAACTCAGCAGAGTCAACACAGCTGGCAGGAGTGGAGAAAGGAAGGATGAGGTGTGGCAGGCACTACTGGGCAGTATCTGCAGTTACCATAGTACCCATTAACTTGAAGAGCATCTTGACTACTCCTGAACTTCCTTGGTTCCTCCTGAAGAAGTATTTCACCTAAATCACCTACTATTCTCTTTCTATGCCTATTATTATGAGACAAGAAAAGGGGAATACATGGCTTTGAACTTCAGAACAGTAATGTCACGTAAGAATTACTGACTTATGATTTTCTTTATTCTAAGATATTCAAGATATGAAACAATCCTTACTCAGTGGAAGTAGCTGCAGCTGGCACTGTAGAGTGTAGCACCTACTGGCACTCTGGCTGGCTTTTCTTTGCAGTGTGTCTTGTCTTGCACAGCTTTTCTGATGCTGATAAAAGCAGCAGTGCCTGTGAGGCTTTACTGGAGCCTGGGGCTGAGCTGCCATTTCTGCAGTTGGAGGTATAAGCAGAGAAGTAGTTCATGCGATAGAGTTCTGCTCGGCTCTTACAGCAACCTAGCTTGCTCATCAGCAAGAAGAAATCTCTTTGGAATGCTTTGGTGAAAATTGCATACAGGAATGGGTTTGCACAGGAGTTGACTGGGTAAAATAAAACCAGCAGAATCTTGGAGTTTGTCACTGTGATGAGAGGCACCTTAATGGCAGCAGATATGGCAAAGAAGGAGATGGGGGCCATGCAGGTAAAATCCGTGAAGATCAGTATGGCCATTCTCTTGGCAATCTTGGTATCTTTATTGGCAGCTACCAGCTCAGGGTTCTGCACAGCGATGTATATCTTGATGTAACAAGCACAAATGACGATGAAGGCTATGACGTTGAGCACTAAGATCAGCAGTATGTAGGCTTGGGAAAGCCCAGTTTCAATATCCATGGGCAAACAGATGCTGACCTTCATGTAGCTGCTGACCCCCAGCAGAGGCAGCACTGCTATCAGGATGGAGAATACCCAGCCACCAAGCATGATGGGCACGGCGTGCCGCAGCCGTAGCTTTCGGTCCAGCTGCATGGCGTAGGTGATGGTATGCCACCTTTCTATGGTGATCACTGTTAGTGTGTACACTGAGAGCTCGCTTGCAAACACAGTGAAAAAGCCAGCAGTGCTGCAGCCACTGCCTGTCTGCCAGTCTATGGCGTGGTTGTAGTACTGCCCACTTGTCTGCGCGTCCACTGAAGCAATCAGCAGCAAGTAAAGCCCCATGCAGAAGTCGGCGAAGGAGAGGTTGCACATGAGGAAGCGAGGAACTGTGAGCTTGTAGTGGCTGGTTATGAGGACGAGGAGCACAATGAAGTTGCCAGCGATGGCAAGGATGTTTATGAACCAAATCAGGACCCTGAGAAAGCTGTATCCCAGGATGTCTTCACAGGGGTTAAAGGCATCTGGTTCTGGAGTACACGTCAGTATCTTGGGCTGACAGAAGTCATACTCAAAGTCAAAGCCAGTCATTTCATCCTCATCAAAAATAGCTGAGTAGCTGTAAGGAAAGGCTTCTTCGCCTGTTTCAAGTGGGTGCATGTGCTTTTCTGTTGGCCACAGTGATGTGTTGAAAGAAGCATCTCTGTAACTATTAAAATAACAACCCCCCCCCCCCCAAAAAAAAAAAATAGAAGTGAGTTATTTGTTACGTGTTGCTTGGACTCTTTTTAAGATACAATAGGTGTCAGTTATTTTAAAACACTTTCTAGATTTGTTTCTACTGAGTGTTTACAAACATCAAAGACCCTGTAATGATGCTTTTTGTTGGGGTAGTAAACTTGGGTCATGGTTACAGCCACAGAAATGTTTTCTTACTGAGCTTACTAGTTTGTAAGCACCTTGATTCAATTACAAGGCACTCGTGATATCATTCTCAGTATGCCAGTAGACTGCAGTTGAATGGACAGAACAGTGCATATGGCTGTATTAGACTGTTATAGAAATTAAAATAACTGAAGGATTTTAGTTCTGCTCCCTTGCCTCCCCTAGGAAACACTCAACAAAGTCCTGAGACTACATGTGGCTTGGAAAGTGTTGAGAAATTTGACTGCAGTGTTATATAGTGAGGAGTGCATTGTTAACTAAATAGAGTATGGCAAAGGCTAGGAATACATGAAGTTTAGAGTGCAAAAATGCCTAACTGTAAATGTTCTAGGTCTTCTGAAGCGATCTCTAATTTCCAGGTCATCTATAAACCTATCAAAGTGTCAATAAGTCTATCACAGGAGAAACATTTTAAAAGCAAGTGCTGCCCCCTCTGATTCCATGCCAGAATCATGACTGCTATCACAGTTTTCCCAGCTGTGTTTGGTGGGCAAATGCTCTCTCCATGTGAGACCTGGAAAGCATCCCTACTGAGGACAATGGTTTAGGACAACTGAAATACATGCTTAACCTTCTGCAGTTCCTGAAGACTGTACACTGATCTCTTTCTTTTTGTGGCAGGTTTGTAAGTGGCAGATAAAGCTGGGCTACTTTTCAGCTATTCTTGTTAGGTAAATACCTTGTCAGTCTTGTTACCTTAACTCTTTGTTCATGAAAAACTCACCGATGTCTTGCTTTTATTTGTCTGGCTTAAACTGGAAGAACAGAGAATATGTTTGATTTATTAATTAAAAATAATTGTGTGTTTCTAAGAGTAAACACGCTGCTACGTGCAAACTCTTTTAGCAGCAAGAACTCTGGACTTTCAGCCAGTTTCTGTTGTGTTCCCAGGCTTTAGAATTTGCAGCCTTTCAGCCTCAGAATTATGACTCTATATTCATTTAGATCCCAATGAATCTATCTCATTTCAGCTGTACTGCATGTGTTAGCATTTTGTTTTTCAAGACTTTGCAATGATGTGACCCCGTGTCATGGCTGAAGAGAAGTCCCCAGGTCTCCCATTTAGCTGGGGATGTGTGAACATTTGCAAATCCTTCAACTCATAAATCCTTCAACTAATCCATGAAATAATAACGTTAGCAGGGCTTGTGAAATCCAATGCTGCCAACCCACTAGTTTTGATATCAGACTTTTCCATCATCCCACTGGATGCAGGTCATACAGAGCTGTGGATGATATGGAAGGATATGCTCAGAAGAGGTACACAGCCTGCGTGGGCAGACCAAACTTTTAACTCAGGGATTCTCTTTGTGCCATAAAAATCTATTAACACAAATGGTGACATGCAGACTTCTAATTATTCAATCTATGGGCAAAACATATCAATGGCAGCTCTTGGATTCAATCAAACTCCTGCAATTATCTTTGAAGACTCTCCAGGAAGGCCCTTAAATTTTTTAAATATTAAATAGCTATTTTGAAAGCATTTTAAGAATTTAGAAGAGGAGCTGTAGCAAGGGAAACCCATGGGATTATGTTGGGTCTTTTTGCCATTTTGAGCATAAAAATCACAAATGTTGGTTTAGTGATAGTAAAATTACCACTGTGCCACTTGTATGGGTGATGGAATGAACAAAAAAGGAAAGCATGCTGTTTTGGAAGAAGAGTAAGAGTAGTAAGAGGGGAGTCTGTGTTTGCCATCTCCAGCTTCTGTCTGCAGTACTTACAACATTTCACTGGTTGGTTTCCTCATTGTGCTTTCACACTGTTTGGAGAAGTTGTCAAAAATGGAAAGCAAGGAATTTTGCCTGAAAAAAGAAGGAAAAGAAAGTTGAGTTTCAGTCTGGATTTTGGCCAAATTCTCATCTTCTCTTCAAGTGATCTTCACAGGCATGTAGGGCGAGCTGGAATTAGCCTCACGCAGCACGGACATTAATGCAGGTCTTTGAAAGCAGGGGTAGGAGAGCTTAAAATGTTCTGACAGTGAGCGACACCACGTGGGGTGGTCCTTCAGCTCAGCTGCTTAAGATGCACTCATTGTAGTGGAATAACTTGAGCTGTTTGGGTTCCACAGGTAGACGTTTTATGTTGAAAGAAAAGCTATTTGAATAAGTACACATTGCGAGATTCTGTTTGGCAAAATCTTTTGTTTTGAGGCTTTAAAGGTATGGGCTAGGTACTCTACTGTGTACTCTGAAGAGAATGAGACACCTGGAAGCTTACAGAAAGCTTTATGTATGACTAGAGAAATCATGCTGTCAACCTACGCACCATTATAATGCTTATAAATAATGGGATGGCAATAGGAGTTACTGTAGCATGCTTTCCCCCCGCCCCCATGTTCAGTCCAGTGAAGGAAAGTTTTATGAACTGAATGCTACTGGCTTATTGCACACTCAAATCTCAAGAATATTTGGTATCAAGATTGCATTGTGTCTGGGTCTTGCTGGATCAGATATGCATGAGACCTTGCCACCATGTTTCTCTGATCATTTGGTGCAGTTTATAGGTGGTAAGGAATGTAATGTAATGAGGGAGGGGTAGTAAAAACAGAAAATGTATGGGGCAGGGTGACAGAGTTCAGGGCAACATAAGGGGGTACAAGGAGAGGGACACTTTGCATGGCCATGAGAGTATTTCATAAGAAAACTCAGTGTAATCTTGTGGAGGTCTTGATCTGCTGTGTCCTGCTGTCATTGGTTAGTGACAAGGGAAACAGCTGGAGATGTGCCTCTTGTTCCTGTATAGCAGCTGGTCACATAGAAAATATCAGTCTGCTGCTTGTATGAATTTTCTCAGTTAGGAGGATGGTCTAATTTCCTGATTGGCAGGTTTGATTTTTCTTCTGTTTACCTAAGAGAACAGTCGCTACATGTAGGAAAAGTGACTTCCTCTATTTCTGTAGAGCACAGTCATATGTTGCAAGGCTGAGCATATGAGAAATTATTAAATAACTGCAATTCTGATGAGTTTGCAACCTCTCTTTGGTCCTTTTTTTACGCACGTGCAATGGTAGTTTTAAAGTCAGAATGGATAAAACGTTATTTTTTTGACTCAGAGTTGCTTCTGCACATAACGTGCAGAGAGACTCATTCTGGGTCTCAATCAGTGGTAGCGATGGAAATACCTGGCTAAAGGGTCTTTGCTTTACTCCTGCAGAAGTAGAAACCACTTATTAAAATGGAGAGAAAGAAGTGGGGGCTTTTATATTCTGTCCTGGAGGACGGGGCTCTATTCCTGTCTTGCAATACAGTCCTGATGTGATGATGCACAAGTCATGTTGATCAGGCATCCCACAAACATCTGCTCAGTATACCTTTTCTGTGGGCTTCATTTGGGGTAGGTGAGAAGTGTGGCATCCTCATAGCTTCAACCAAACTCATTAGGATTTGCTTTGGCTGACTACAGCCAACTGAGAGTTGAAGAAAAGATGCCAAAAAAGTAGCTCCAGCTATCCCAATTTGACTGCTACAAATCAGTGGATGGGAAGTGCTCTGTGTATCGTGGTTTCCAACTGAGAACTGGGGAGAAGAATCCTGTCTACTGTCATCTGAAAGGTACTAAGCTGAGTAACCTGGCTACAAGGTCATTGTAGCTCTTGTATTAAATATGCTGCATAGCTAAAGTTGCAGGACATTATTATTATTATTATTATTTTTTTTTGAGATAACAAGAGAAAAATAAGCTTTCAGCAAACTTAGAATAACATCTTGGCTGGCTGATTCTGGACCTAGGATGTGAGAAATTTCTCCTCCCATAGGAGCAGAATTACCTCTCCTGGATTCAGTAGAGATCTGTTCTTTGGAGTGATGTCTCGCTGCATTCCACAGCTTCCTTACCACTGGAAGAAGGACAGGTCAACCCAACAAGGACAGGCCAGCTGAACAAAGCAGAACTGCTGTTCTGGAGTTTCTGAATTCTGATAATACAACAGCGTGCCACTTGGACTTACTTTTCTGTCCTCAGGTTTCGGAAAGCACAGCAGTGGCTGGGGTAGGTCAGAACAGCCTCCAGCAGGCTGCTGAATTTATCCAGAGGTGGCAATCTCTTCAATGAGTACGACGCCATTGCGTTGAGGACCTGGATGGCCTCCAGCCCATAGCTAGGCAGGGACTCCAGCGCCGTTGAAGAAATGTCCCTGAAAAACCAACAGTGCTTTTCTTTCTTTTCATTCAGATAAAAGCCTCCGTGAAGCGTGAAGATAGACTGCAGTGACTGCATTTTTTTGCCTACATCTGTGAAGCCACCCAGTATCCAGCTCAGAGGTGTACTCTGCAATGCTGCAGAGCTCCCTGTGACCCAGGAGCCCCAGGCATGCAAGGTGCCAGCTTTAGCATGGTGGAAATCAGAACCCGCTTGACTTGTTCTAGGTATTTCAACTAAAGCATTCATTAAATATTTATTCAAAACTAGCAATAGAATCCACTGTTTTTGTCAAGACCAACTTCAGTAGTTTGGCTTAAAGTAACTTCA
The DNA here is from genome assembly GCA_023055505.1 of Callipepla californica brunnescens. Taxonomy (NCBI): domain Eukaryota; kingdom Metazoa; phylum Chordata; class Aves; order Galliformes; family Odontophoridae; genus Callipepla; species Callipepla californica. Next base: position 58,655,996 of record JALIRH010000003.1, on the reverse strand, counting down.
GAAAGGCTGCTTATGTGAGCAAAGGTCATGTAGAGGACCAAACATTTCACAGTTAGGCCACTGAACAGGGGAAAAAAAAGAAGAGTGGTTTGATGCTTACAGGACATCTGGCCCCGTGGCACCTCTCAGGGCATCATTGTGTATCCGCCTGAGGTTTTTGTTGTCCTTCAGAATCCTGTGGGGTCAAACATCAAGTCTTTACATCTGCCTCTTTTAATAACTTCTTCCATTCTATCTCCTCTCAAGCTTCCTTCCATTGCAGCAGGGTTGTTCCAACATCTGGTCCGAGATAGCTTATACTTCTTGTGCCACTCCTTCCTCCATTGATGCTATTAGACTGCTAGCTCTTAATTCTGATCATTTCCAATTTCTTCTGATTTAAATATGGAATGGTAACTGTGGTTCTTTTGCAGCATAAACTATGTGCAGAAATGCAGCAAAGGTTTTGCCAAACAACAAGGCTAGGCCCAGAGTACGCACAAGTGATTTAGAAACTACTGATGTGTCCAAATGTAAAATGCAGCTTCCTGAATTTTCTCTACACATTCAAGCTTTCCACTCTGCTGATGACTTTAGGAGTATATTGTCTGGGCCCTGCTTTTACCATGAAAAATTGGACCAGGTGATCCCTGAGGTCTCTTCCAACCTGGGCTTGTCTATAGTTCTGTACAAAATACTCACAGTTGATTTAGCTTGGTCCCATTGAAGGCATGGCTGTGGATATCTTCAAATCCATTTTTATAGAGTTTCCTGAGGATTAACAAAAATGTATAAGGAAAAAAAAAATTCAAGACAAGATGAGATTGTTATTGTACTGCAAGTTTTAAATCTTGATACTGTACTCAATTATTATCCTGTCTGACTTATAAAGAATATAGATACCTATAGCATAGCTAACATTACCTCATAAATTAGCGTAAAATTGAAGCTTAAATTCCCTAAGCAACTTCCTGTTGAGTTGTTCATGAAATCATCTTTTTACGTGCAGATTCTCCCTGCTCTGTGGAGCTCTGCACTCACCTTGGAATGAGACCCAAAAACAAGAAGTGATTCCAGGTAGGGCCTTGGCACCAAGACAACGAATTCCAGGCAGAAGACCTGGATTTTGTGTTTTAAGCAAGTATGGGTGCTAGGCTCACAGAAATGTAGCATGCAAAGCAATTGTGAAGCCCAGAGGGTGCTGCTGGATTGCATATCCTCTGTGGACAAACAGATCTTCCAAGAGCCCAAGCACAAAATCTGGTGCCTTTTATGGAGGGCTCTTTATCTCTGCAAGTTTTATTGTTCCTTTTCCATTTGTTTTTGGGACACCAGAAACTGGGGTTGTGAACCTGCTCCTAAGAAAAGCTGAGGAGTGCCTGGCTACGTTTGATATGAGGAGTCTGTGTTGGCACAATGCTGAAATTAATGTCTTCCTTGAAAAATATAACCTCGTGTAGTATTGATTCCCCATCCTCATGAAGCATGAACAGACTGAATTAGCTGTTTGAAATGCAAAGTATTAGCACAGGCTGAATTTGCACCGTCACAGATTACTTGTGTTTCTCCAAACCATGCTGCAACAATTCAGATTTTTTCAGCTAATTGCAGTAAATTCCATGGGGTGGAGTTACAGTGTAGCTCTACAATTAGTAAGCTGCTGCTAAGGTAATTCTTTTCTCTCCCATCACAGAAGGACAGGAGAAAAGCCATTGCTGCCTGTTTCCTGACTGTGAGTTAGGCTCTCCACCATTTCATAGTTTAGGATTACAGTAAAAAATTAATGGCACTTTCATTTTTTTTGCACTCTTCATAGAATCATAATTTTGCTGAAGTTATTTTGCAAACTGGCAGTAGGAAAGAGGCCCGTGAGGAGAAGTGATGCTCTAAGCTAAACCACTGCTCCGCTTTAACATCATGTGGTTGTTGTCTTTGGTCACATTTATGCATCACTCCCCTATCAGTTTCTGAATGCACCAAATCTGTGTTGAAAATTTGAAGGACTAAGAAGGCCCCAACCCAGCCAGCTCCAGTGCCTGCTCATGCAAAGCTCAGGCACACACTCGTCTCGAAACAAGACTCTCTGTTTGCATGTGTGCATTGTAAATACCAGCCTGGTCTGCCAAGGTTGGTTCTGTGTGCTTGTGGTGCGGTGTTTGTGCTGCGAAGACAGGGATGAGGCTGCTGCTGCCACCTATGGACGTGTTCAAGAAACGTGTAGATGTAGCACTAAGGGACATGGCTTAGTGGGGAAATATTGGTGGTAGGTGGGAAGTTGGACTGGATGATCTTGGAGGTCTTCCAACCCTGGTGATTCTTAGGTGGAGCATCTCACCTAGCATCAAACCCACTCATCTTACAGGCAGCTGTAGTGTGCTAGAAAGTCAGGGCACAGAGACAATACAGACACACGGGGCTTAATTTCAAGCTTCTTTTCTAAGTGGGGCTGCTCTGCTGGAATGACAGTATTACCATCCCAGGAGGAGCTGGGACTACTTTACTCACAGTGTCAGCGATTCGTTGCTCATCCCCCGGAAGGCGTTCTGCGGTATGGTCGTCATACGCAAGTTGTCGCACAGCTCCCTTTGGGTGGGAAAAAGAAGTTACCTGTCAGAGGTACAGGAGCAGGTGGGATAACTCACAGCTGGGAGGCGCAGGGCTTCACTTACAAAATAAAATGAGCTTCTGAGGAGAAGATCTGCGTCAAGTCTGGGAATTCTATAATTCCAGTGTTACAGATGCTCCTGGAGGAAAGCACAGGATACAGGAGGAAAGGTTACCGGGCTGACTGCAAGGAGAGGCCAACCCCAAAGGTACCAATTTAACAGTATGTTAAAGTGAAAGGTAAACATCATAATTTTTAAGTAAGACCTAACCGTGCTTTTAAGACCTGTGAAAACTGTGTCTAGTCTTCTCAAGCAGCATCCTGGAGAAGCAACATGTTTCCACACGAAGGGCACAGAAGAAGTCTTAGTTACTTCTTCTGTATCTTGTCAGAACAGAAGTTCTACTCTAGTTGTAAGCACTTAACAGAGCTCAGTGGCAGACTTTGCTATTGTTTTGTCCATTGCTGCTCTGCCTTGTGTTAGTTTATTTCCTTGCTTTTAAAAGACCTCTCTGCTGGTAAGCTGCATATTAAGGCTATGCTAAATGATGTACGAACTTCTGGTGTACTGCAAGGTGTGAAAAACTTCTTTCTCTTGTGATATATATATATATATATAATTTTTTTTCTGCGATCCGTCCACGTAGGAAGAAAAAAGAGAACAGGAAATAAATGAAATGCTTTCTTACAAATATTTTAGCCTTGGGAGGTTTCTGAATGCTCCGTCCTCGATGTGCAAGAGGTTTTTTGTGTTCAGGATTAATCTGTAACGAGAGAAAGATATGCTAGTGTTATAATGGTTATGCCCTCAGAAGAAGGAGCTGAGTGTGGCTGGTGGTTGACCTTGCTGGAGAAATGCCATGTGGAAAATGCAATGGAAGGCTCTCAGGCTGTGAAGAGACTTTCTAGAAATGCACTACAAATGCACTGATAATAATAATAATTAAAGGTTTATAATGATTAGGTAGCCATAAAAAAACAAACAACAAAACTCAGTCTCCTGAGTTTGCATGTCTCACTGCACTGAGTTTTCTTAGTTTGGATATACTGATTATTGGTGTGGGTTGGTGTTTTGCTGGTTCTTTGAGATCCATGCCAGGCTTGCAGCAGCCTTACGTGAAAGGTTCTGCTTAACCACTGTTGTTCTACATGCAATCAAATAACCTACCAAGTTCAGGCCAATCCAGTATTAGCACCTATCAGAATGGATTGTTATGAGGTCCAACTTAGCGCAGTGTTTTGGGAGGAGCCTCACTGGATATTAATACAGCTTGGAACTAGGTGGGAATGCAGGACTTCACTACTTACCTGATGCCAAATGCACTGACAGCTATTTTGTAACTTACTCTTCTATATCTATACACCGAAATGAAATATCATTAACATTAATAACCTGAGTCTCCAGGCTGCCAAAAATGAGCAAACCCTAACTGAGCAGCTGTGAGGTCGTTTAGCATACGAAGTTGCAAGGAGAGTTCAAAGCCAAGAGCTTGCATTGAACACACTGCTCCTGCTCTTCCAATGAAAGTGGCCTTGACTGCAGCTTGAGACGGCAAGTCCTCACAGCTTGAGATCTGCAGAGTGTTCAAGATTCAAGCAGGTTTTCCTGCTGCTTGCCTGCAGCTCTTCAATGGTCTTACTTACCTTTCTTGTTTTGGCAGACAGGCACATGATAAGCTACGTGTAATTTGTAGGTGAATGCATGAGCTCAATCTTTTATTTCTTGCTTAAAACTAACACTGATTTTAGTGGAAATTTGATCCAGCAAGAGGTGGACAAATCTGTCTCCTGCTTATCTCGCTTCGATGGAATTTAAATAAGTGGGAAAAAAAAAATCCCATGAATTTGTCCTCGCTCAGTTGCACCATAGTTAAGACACTCACTGATCATGCTGTGGGGAAAAAGGCAGTGATGAGGTATTGAATCAGATTTATAGTTCCCAATTTCACTAAATATTTCAGAACATTCTCCTAGCAATTGCTTTAAATCACATGCTCTCTCAGATGCCTGTGCTAGGCAGGTCAAGTTTAAAATTAGTACATGTTCTGTTTGAGTAATATTTCAGTGCTCAAAAGAAGAGCTGCATACTAAGCAGACATATTCAAATACTTGGTTTTGAAAGGTTTTGTTTTCTTATCAACTGATTTCTCTGCTTAGAAATCTCAGCACTGTGGTAGAAGTAGACACAGGGCTCCCATTGTGTCACTGAGTTACTAAACGGAGCTGGACTTCATTCACATAGATGTCTGCTTGCTTCAGATCTCCAAGGCTAGAGCCTACATAGAGCTCTCTATACAGTACTTTGGACAGGAACGTTTGTCAGCACAGATCTCATCCAAAGCCCATCAAAGTAGTATAGGAAGATTTGGTCTAGGGATTATGTTGGCTGCTCCTTGATGATCCCAAATCACAAGGTGGATGCCTTTTTTCCACCGTGGCTTACATTTCAGACAAAGCAGGAAGGCTGTCAAACGCGCTTGCTTCTATTCTCTCTAGGGAATCACTCTGAGAGATTTCACTGTAATGAAAAAGACAGACACAAAGCAATACATTAACAGAGGAGAAATCAGAAACCAAGTTTCCACTTACATTTGCTTCTTTTATATGTGGCTATTTAAGCCTCCAGTCAATTCTTGTGCAGCAGTGTCTGTGCCTCACCTCCAATCTCTAAAATCCTGAGCCAGTAGGGTTTGGGAGAGAGCAGTGTTTTGCTATATTGGGAAAAGGGTATGGCAACCATCTGGAGTAAGTATCTCTAGAGCAGCCAACCACCACTTCCTCAGTAAATTATAGATAAGGTAGCGTCTAAAGGCTGAGCAAATGGAGTGAGCTCAAGTCTTTGAGCCTTTTGGTCCCACTTAGTCCATTTGTTCGCATGGACAGGGATGTAGGTAATAACTGTACGAAGCCTTGTGAACATAAAGTTGGCACGATGGTCATCTAGTGCACGTATGTACAGATACACAAATATGCACACAGTGCACTTTATGAATAATGGTTGGATTTAAATGCCATTTTCGTTACATCGTGAAAACTGATGGAAGTGGCTCTTTTCTATTATTATGCAGATCAACATGACTGTTTTTGTAGGCACTGCATTATTTTTACATACCAATGCTCCTATTCTGCACATGCAGTGAAGAATGTTGTATACAGAGAAAAGAATCCATTTTGGTGATGCCTGCCAAGTGCCTGCTAGATTAAGTTTCATAGAGCTACACAAAATTGACTTCTGAAAGTAAATAGTATATATTGATGTGTATAGAGGGGAAAGGTCTTCAGAACAACATTTTCTCTTGACAGAATTGACAGGAATGGGACAGAAACTATACTGAAGATTATACCCTGTCAGCAAAGCGTAAATACTTTTTCTAAACAACTGGAACATGTCTATAAAATTGGAGTCACTATTGTCACAGTTCTGAAAGTTATCTTATTCAAAGTGCAATTACAATAAAACAATTCCTGTGGATGTTAATATAAAAACCCTTAGGCCACGATGACCTTTTTTTTTGTTATTATTTTTAGTGGCAAAGGGGAATGCATACCAAAAACTATACGCTCAATATATTTCCTACAGAAATACTCACAACTTCCTCCATCATCAGAATTCAGTGAGATAGGTTTTTGTTGTTGTTGTTGTTGTTGTTTTTTGATAGTGAAAGTTATTCATGAATAAAAGATGGATGTGGATCAAGTGACCTCTAGATGGCCTGATCCTAAAGAGGCTCAGGGCTTAGCCAGATGCACTGGGTTGGAACAGGGACTACTTGTAGGACTTGAAAAAAAAAAAAGGCTCTTTTAGGTCCAGGGTCTGAATTATGAGACCCCAGATCTTGTGGTCCTTCCTTGAGATCCTTCCTACTTGGCACTGGCTTTCCATTTACATATGTCAAAAACAGTTCTGACTGTGGCAATAATTTATCATTTGATTTGCAGTTGGGAATGAGTTGCCAAATAGACGACTTAGAGATTTGCAATTTAAAAATATGTGTTTTTCAAAGTAACACTGAATCTCAATGAAACTATGTAGTACTCTATAGATTTACATCAGACAAACACATTGATTTCTGTGCTGTTGATTTGGGGAGATGTATTAAAAGGACACAAAGAAGTCAATTCCATTATGGAAGAGAAAAATGTCAATGAACAAAACAGTCTCTGTGAAGAATGGGTTATGCATACAGTTTGGAGAAAATTTGCATCATATCATATAGGTAGAAGGCACTCATTAGATTTAAGTTGATTTCCCATCTAAAGAAGCTAAGCGCTTATTACTCATTAAGATGCAAGTGAATGCAAGAATGAAGTGCCATTAGCTCAAACTGTAATACTTTGTTCTAGTTGAACAGATAAATGGATGTAGTTTAGGTCTAGTTTTTCTACTCACTAAAGTCGCAGGAACACAAGTTTATAATTCAGCTGAAATCATTTAACCAACGAGCTAACTAAAAACGAGTTTAACTCAAAGCTAAACCAGTCCAACTGAGGATTTAGTCATTTGCATCACCCTCATCCTTCAATTCTTTGCCTTCGGAAATGCACTGTGAAAGAGTTTTTTATCTTCTCATTTTGTCTCCTGATATGCTATATTTTTTATAGATGAAGAAGACAAGTCTAAAATGTGCACCTAAGTGGCATTATCCGTGCTGCTGCTTTTAGTTACTAGGGGAGTTGCTTCCAAATTGCATGGGTGCGTCATCAGCTTTGTCTTTCAATGAACACTCCATGCAGATAAAACGTAATGGAGAACCAAACTTGCCATCTTTCAGTTGGAATAATGACAGAAAGAGGGGTGAAACTGGTAAGCCCAACATTCTGATTGAGTCCTTGCTATAGAACAGATGCAAAGCCAAGCGAGGGGAAGCAGTGCCGACCTAATGTACAAAGTTGCTGTGATTGTAAAAGGTAAGAGCCAAGAATGAGTTTAGATCCTATGCCATGCTTACTTCTCAGTGTAAAACAGCAAAAAAAGTCTTATTTGAGTACTACAGAACTGTATAACCACACAATACCACAGCTGTCATTGCAGTGATAACATTTTATGATAGCTTTCTACCTTCTTTGCCAGCTAAAAATGCCATCATCAGTTACCAAGCTGTATCCAGTTCTCTCCAATGTGATTAACGTTTCATCACGTGATCTGTTAAAACCCTGTCAAAAAGCAATACATTCTCAAATCATCTTCTAAAGATTGTTAGTAAGAGATGACTAGTCTATAAGAACAGCTTATCCTTTCATAGTGTGTATGGGTTGCTTTTTTTCTTTTCCATGAAAGTACTTACTTAGATTTTTTTTATTAATTTTTTTATGTAATGTCAATATTATTTGGGATGATAAAAATTCTAGCAAGACGTTAGAAGTAAGTACAGAAAATGTTGCCAGCTTACATGATGAAGGCATCTCGAAGTCCTTCGAATGCATGAGATGGGATCACTTTCGCAGGGAGGTGTGTGAACGATCTGAGAAAAGAGCAGGAGGAAAGGGTTTTAAGGCATGGTATTTCCTTCTTTACAGCCTGTACGCTGAATAGAGAAACAATAAAGCATTGGGGACCTTTTTTTTAATTGCCTCCAGTTCTTTATACATCTGGGGACTGACCCTTCTACCACTGATCCCAGTGAAACAAATTTGAAGGCTATTCAGCACAAGGTTGAGATGAATATGATCAAATCAATAACAATCATGAACTATTAAACAAATGTATAGCCTGATGGAAATGGGCTGCTATATTCACAATCAAATGAAGCTACAGACTTATTGAATGTTATTTCCTCTGGAAAAAGTCTCTTTCACATACGGCTGTACAACGATGTTTGTTTCCACCTCAGGGCCGTGCTCTTCTCTCAGTGGCACTGCTGTGGTGTTGTGCTGTGGCACTGCATGTTCCCTGCCAGGCCTCAGGCTGTGTGCAAGGGGAGAGCTGATGTTTTATTTATTTATTTTAAATGGCAGCAGACTGGTTTGACGATTAAAAGAAAGAGCTCATTTTCCTTTTTAATTCTTTAATCACTCTGGCTGAGATGTTAATGATCCTGAGGGAGACGGATCTATGTTTTACCATCGTGCTCCGCATCTGAACTATGGTGCCAATTCGTACAGCCATGGCCATGCTCTCCCTGATAACAGCCACAGGAAAATATTTAACATACTTCAGGACATTATCTCTGTGCGAAGAGATAATTGCACTCTTTTGCTTTTTAAATTACAGATAGCTAGATGAAGACATCTGCTTCCCATCCTCAAAAACAGGCTGTCAAGGTTTTTCTGAAAAATTCCTCTGCTATTCATAAAACCTATTTGTTGTTGTTGTTTCTATTGTCATAATCCTTTGTATAAATACAACTGAAAATGTTTAAGAACTTTACTGGACTATTCTGTGGATAAGGAACTGGTTGAGAGGTCGAAGCCAGAGGGTTGTGGTCAATGACTCTATATCTAGCTGGAGACTGGTGATGACTAGCATCCCACAGGGGTCCATCTTGGGACTGTACTCTTTAACATCTTTATCAGTGACACAAATGATGGGATTGAGTGCACCCTCAGCAAGCTTGCTGATGACACCAAGCTGAGTGGTGCAGCTGATAAAGCAGAAGGAAGGGATGTCAACCAGAAGGACCTGGATAAACTCAAAAGGTGGGTCCTTCTCAACCTTATGAGGCTCAACAAAGCCAGGTGCAAGATTCTGCACATGGATCAGAGTAATCCCAGATACGAATACAGACTGGGAGAACTCCTTGAGAGCAAACTTGTGGAGTAAGTACTTAAGCCAGCTGTGTGCACTTGCAGCCCAGAAGATTAATGGTATCCTGGGCTCCATCAGAACAGGGGAAACAGCAGGGAGAGAGAGGTGATATCCATGATGAGAAAGCTAGGTTTGCTCAGCCTGGAGAAGAGAAGGCTCTATGGAGACCTCATTATGGCCTTTCGATAATTTAAGGGAGATTATAAACAGGACAGAAATCAACTTTTTATGTGGGTACGTTCCCTCTAAAGGAGAGAAGATTTAGATTGGACATCAGTGGGACACTTTTCTCTGAGTGAGCAGTGAGGTTGACCAGAGAGGTTGCGGAAGCCCATCCCTGGGGGTGTTCAAGGCCTGACTGGATGGGACCCCGGGCAATCTGCTCTAGTACTTGACCTGGCAGTTGGCAAACTGCCTGTGGTGGGTGTGCTGGAATTTGATGATCCTTGAGGTCCCTTTCAACACAGTCACACATATGTAATGATCAGTGAGCCAGCACTTTGATAGGTACTGCAGTGAAACCGCATGAAAGCACTTAATCCGTCCTGTATCTGTACTTAGTTTTGTTTTGAATTCTTGCGTGTTCACCCTGACAGATGAAACTTTGAACTCATCTGCATCGTCACTACCTTGACTCATTAAGCATCTCACAGAACAGCAAGCATAAAGGAAAAAGGCAATTTGGACTATCCTCTTAATCCTGGAAATAGCGGTGTAGCACACAGAGAGCGTTCCATGTTGACAGAGATATCTTCCATCCACAAAAAGGTGAAAAATGCTTTCACCCTAATCTTTTCTGCTTTAGCTTTGCACTTTGCATCTCAAACCCTGCCTGTGCTAAGGGAAACTAATTCATTTAGCTCTTTCTGTACCCCATACATTCTGGGGAAGATCCTTTAGCTGCTGAGCAAAATCCAACTGTGTATATGTATAAACATTTAGGTTAGCAGAGTTTGACTGGTGCAGGTTTAATTCTGCTCAAATCCCAGAGTAAAGCAAGGCCTCTGCTGGGCCTCTGCTGTTGAGCGTGACTGATGTTGGTAGCACAGAATGAAACTCAAGCAGATGCTGGCAGGAATTAGATATCGATTTATTTTGGATAGCACTCGGAGTGTGATGCTCAGATGTGACCAGTTATTCATCTCTCAGAGCTGGAGAAGCTGTTGACAGAAAGAACAAACTGAGTTTTATAAAGCTTTCATGCCTGCAGCTTTCTCATGCTACCAGCTGATTTGTATAGCCTTTGAAAGGAGGACTGCATCCTTTTTAATATGTTACCAACACCGGTTTCAAAGAGTCCTGTTAGTTAAAGGATGAGAACTTTTGTACTTCTAAGAAAAACTTTTAAGTTTCTTTCATGTTTAATGCACAATAACTCATGGGCACTCACTCCTTGCATCAATGGCTGGCAATGCTGTGACTTCAGATAAGCATGGGGCATTTCATCCTTGGCATCCAGGCAAGGTGTATAGAAAGGACTGGGGAGCCAGCCAGCCCTCAAGGCTCTGAGCAGTGCCTTGCACTGGGTTTTCTAGGAAGTTTGGTGTGAAACAGCCAGGCTAAATACGTGTGTCCACCCACTGCATGCTGCTCACTGTGTTGCAGAAGCCCTGCACATGGGGTACACAGCCAGGTGAACCTCACCATAAAAGGAGACTTTGGAAGAAGCAGAGAGGAATTAGGTATCTGGCACCCATTGTGGTACAGGTGGAGTTGGGTACCTCTCCATTTAGACTTAAGTCAAAGTCTGTATGTGCGTACCACGAAGCAAAAGAAGAAAAAATATGTTTTGTTTCAAAATATAATCACATTTAGAGGTCATTTTTCTGCAGACACATACTTGCTACAGTCAATGTGGCACACAAAGGTATTTTCTTGACTGATCATAGTACAAAGCATGACTTCTCTGAGGTCCCCTTTGCATGACACAGTGGGACTAATGGAAGGATGTGGGGCACCCCAGGCACTGTATCGGACCAGTCTTGGTCAGTTTGGTTTTTTTGTTTTCCCCAAAAATTATTACAAGTATTTGCAAGTGCTACACTTGGAACAGGATGATCTTTCAGGCTCCTCTCAACCCCTACCAACCTATGAGTCTACAATACACCACAACTCCTCTGGTGTGCACAGGTAAAAATGTGACAAAAGTAACCTTGTAAGGCTTTTTCTCTCATACACAGAGCTGTGCAGGGGGAGGAGAGAGATTGGTACAGTGTGAAAAGACAGAGGCAACGCAATGAGAAAGCCGGGAAAGACTTCCAGTTCAAATGACTGCATGATTCTATGATGGGTTATGTCACAAAAGGGTAGGAGAGAGGGAAAAACAACAGCCAAGCAAGTAAGAAGACACTAGGATGAAAATAAGAGATGAAAGGAAAGCAAAAGAGGTGCAATAGGAACTAAAACAAGGATCAGAATCCATGACCACCTGTAAGGTTAGAGGCTGCATTTGTTATTAGTTTTGCTATTGTACAGCAAGTGCTTGCTGCCTGTGGGCATCTGTGGGGTGGGGACTATGGATCCTGGGAGAGGGGTGCCCTATGGCACCCTGTCCTGTTTGGTTTCCATGCATCTCTTGAGCAGACAAAATTGAAGATACGCAACTCGCAGCGGAGAGCTCTGCACCAAAACTGGGCTCTCCTGGGTGTAAGAGGGCATTTCCAGGGGATGGACATGTCTGTGCAAACGTAGATTGAAAGAGTGAGGGATTTTTGTTTGATTTCTGGGTATGATATTGACTTTTAGAGGATACTGCAGGGATCAAAATCTTGGTTGAACTCTTATCTGACTGTGTGGCAGGTTTCTGCAGCCAGCCTCACAGCTGGGCTCTGCGAGCAGCTACAAAGCTGTTATAGAAAAGGTTAAAGGGGAAAACCCTTCTCTTTTCCTTGCCTATCACCTGCCCTGCTGATCTGAGTGAAATATAACTGATAAGAGGCCCTAAGACTGTTATCTGTCTCAACCCGGTCATGGAGGTGGGGATGTGGATTCTTTTTGAAGCAGCAGACAGATAAAAGTAAGAGTACACCAAAAAAGAATGGAATGAACCACACCAGTATGGAACTGTTGATAACCTCTCTGGGCTGTGACATGATTCCAGAGAGACATACAGCATCCTAATGAAACGTTAGGGCACTGCAATGCCTCTCCCCCCCCCTTCCATACAATGCTGTGTGGGACCTATCCCCTGCCAGCTCCACATGTGCTGCCAACACAGATATGGGTTTCCTCTGGCAGCACCGTAGCACAGGGAGATGGGAAGGAACAAACTGAGGACAGAGCTGTTTCCAGCACCTGAATTTGGAGGAACTGTTCATGTGACAACTTAATTTGAACTAACACAACTCAGTGCTTCTTTGCGCCTATCAATTCTGAAGCTGAGGAGAAAGGAATGAGCAGAGCAGGGATGGTATCATCCCTGGGGAATTTCAAGAGCAAGTTAAATTTACAAACAAATTGAATGAAAATGGAAAACACCGGCTTTGTTTCTGAACAGGGCATAATGAGAGAAATCCCGCTCAGTTCCTGCACAAGATAGCCCGGCTGTGACTTCTGGGATCCCTTGGTTATCTGCTGTTCCCCTAATGCCATATTTTGACTCTGGGGTTGTTCAGATAAGTGTTGCAACCCAACTTGTACACTGCACAACAGCGCTCTGATTCATGTCACGTACTGGCTGGGCTCTGCCAGGTGGGGAGCTGGGATGGGGTGAGGGAATCCTCGTGACTCCCTTTGGGTGTAATCCAACCCTCATTCCCAGAGGAGCATCAGTCAGAAAGGGACCGCCTTGCAGACAGACCGGCCACCAACCTGTCACCGGCTCGAGCCTCCCGAAGGTGCAAAGAGCACTGCTGGGAGGACCGGGAGCTGCAAGTGGGACAGGAGCACGGACACGGGATGCTGTGCCTCGGCTCAGAGGGCTCCGGGTTGCACGAGGTCTGGGAGAAGGCGTGTGAGAAGTCAGGCGGGTTGCGAGAGATAATCAAACCCATTCATACAAAGTTACTCGCGCCACCGCAGGGCGCTGGGACGGCATGCGAAAAGCGGCTTTGCCTCCCGTCCCGGCAGGAGAACACACAGAGTTCAGCCAGCCGCAGCCACTTTTCTTTCCCGCCACTCCCGACCCCTCTCTCCCCACACCCCGCGGTACTTACGCGCGGGCGGGCGCGGGGCGCGCCCCCGGCGGCGGCGTCGGGCAGCGCAGTGCGGGCTGGCTGCAGGCGCAGCGCTGCGGGCAGCGGCCGCCCGCCACACCGGGCGGCAGCGGCAGCAGCAGCAGCGGCAGCAGCGCGGGCAGCATGCCGGCGGCACCGCACCTCGCTCTGCCGCCCGCGGCCGCGGTTCTCGCCCTGTTCCTCCCGCCCCGCCCCGGGGCGTGCTCGCCCTCAGCGACCCGGCCCGCCCGCAGCGGGATTCCGCTGTGTCCTGTTTGGAGAGATGCTGTCCCTTCTGGAGGCGTTAGTTTGGAGTTGGGAGGAAGTGTCCGTCTCCCTGAGGGGAGGGAGGTCCCGCAGAGGGATGCGCGTAGGCTGGATCGCTGAGCTGAGGGCAATTGTATGAGCTTCAGCAAGGCCGAGGGTCGGGTCCTGCACTTCTGTCGCGACAACCCCGTGCACTGCTAGGGGCTGGGCTCCTCAGTGTTGGGCTCCTCACTACAAGGAAGGCACCAAGGCCTGTCCAGAGAAGGGTCTGGAGCACAAGTGTCATGAGGGATGACTGAGGGAACTGGGATTGTGCAGTCTAGAAAAAACAATGCACAGGGGAGACCTTATCACCCTCAACAACTGCCTGAAAGGAGGTCGTGACAAGGTGGGGTTGGCTTCTTCTCCCAGGTAACAGCAATAGGACAAGAGGAAATGGCCTCAAGTTGCACCAGGTGAAGTTTATGTTGGGTATTAGGAAAAATCTCCTCTCAGAAAGAGTGGTGAGACATTGGCACAGGCTGCCCAGGGTGGTGGTGGAGTCACTGTCCCTGAAGTGTTCAAGAACTGTGAAAGTTTAGTACTTAGGGACATGGTTTGTGGGCATGGCAGTGGTGGATCAGCAGTTGGACATGATGACCTCAGAGGCCTTTTCCAGCCTTAATGTTTCTATGATTCACAAAGGTCTGTTTGTTCTGTAAGGAACCATTTTTCACATACCAATCATTATTGCTGCTGTTGTTATCATTTGCTGCTACTGCTGCTTATAGAAGTTATGGGAAGAATTCAGGACCCTCTTTGTGACAAATGATGGAATGACCCACAAAGCAACCCAACTGCTCCCCTGAGGACTTACGTAGTGTGGCCATAACAAATGGCAACACAAATATACCACAGCTCAGGGAACCATCTTTATTGTGGCAGTACTGAAGAAGGAGCTCAGCTTTGGTGATGTGCTGAAGTTTCAGTGAAGTCCCAGGGACTTAGGAATGTGCTGGATGTTACCGCTGCACTTGAGTGCTGCACACTCAAGGACAGCAGTGCAATTGTTGGAGAGCTTTTTGGAATCCTTGTTTCAAGGCTGTAGAGCAGGAGTGTGCATGAACTCTTTTGTGCACAGGGATCACACCAGCACTAACAGGGCAGCAGCTGCACGTTATGGGCTTGTGCTGGGCAGGCAGAAAATGTGAAGAGGAAAATCCCTCAGCCCTTATCCTGAGCTGAGGGGTTGGTGGAGCAAGGACTTGCCATGGCAGAGCTATCGCAGGCTTTGACATCCCGTTGCAGCTCTCAAATCTGCCAACCCTTTGCTCCCGAGCAACTCTCAACTTGCAGGAGTTGTAGATCCAATTTAGGGCCGTTAGGCTAATTTGCTCCTTTTTCTCTCTTTCTCCATTTGCTAACCTTAACAACCCTTTATATGGTTCCTCAGAGAAGCAGAGCCGGTGGAATACTCATGTGTGGAAGAAATTGCTTTTGATATACAGAACACAGCTAATTACGGCACTACAATTAGCTGAATGCCCTTAACAGGGTCCGAGGGGGGAATGATAGCTCAGCATCTGCTGCACCATATGCTTTTCTGGTTTCCAGAAGATAACAGTGTGCACATGGGCTGCCGTGAGCTGTGCTGTCTGCCCAGTGTGCAGAGCAAGCCACAGATGCTCTATTTTTTCCCCAACCCAACTGCTGCAGGTTGAAGGGGCTTATGGTTCATTATACTGATCCCAACCCCTCCAAATTAAGACTTGTAATGGAGTCAAGATGTTGATTGAGCAAGGGCGTGGTTTTACTTATTAAAACATAGGTGAGCAAGAGAGGAAAATAGGAGAAGAAAAAGGAAGGAGGGAAAAAACAGGTCCAGGGGAGAACAAGACCACCAAGATGACCAAATCCTGGCTTCTCAATTGTGCATGTGCACAATGTGTGTTTGTTCTGCACCTTTCACAAGAGTGTGACAGTACAGGTTTTGTTCTGAGGCCCTCTCAAGATTGTTACAGTTGAGAATTCACAACATTACAGTTCTGCATAGTGTTATCACAGAGTCTGAGCCAGAAAAACGTGTCACTTCCTTCCCACACCAACCTTAGCTGGAAATGAATGATGCTGCATTTATAGAATCATAGACTCAAAGAATCCTTAGAGTTCGAAGGGACCTTTAAAGGTCACCTAGTCCAACTTCCCTGCAGTGAGCAGGGACACCACAGCTAGATCAGGTTGCCCAGGGCCTGATCCAACTTCACGTTGAAAGTCTCCAGGAATAGGGCATCCACCATAATACTGGGCAACTGAGGCAAACGCCTCACCACCCTCACTGTAAAAGCCTCCCTCCTTATGTCCAACCTAAATCTACTCTCTCTGAGTTTGAAACCATTTCCCCTTGTTCAATCACCACAGACCCTGCTAAAGAATCTTGTCCCCTCCTTTTCTGTAGCTCCCCTTTAGATACTGAAAGGCCGCTCTCAGGTCACCTTGTAGCCCCAGCTCTCTCAGCCTGTCCTCATAGGGAAGGTATTCCATTCCTGGGATCACTATCTTCCAGGATGAATTATGCTTTCCTGGCCTCAGACTCTATCATGGAGATGGATGTAGGATGATGCTATGGTAATTTGTGTCCCATCTTCATGAGGGCATGCTTCATCCTCAGAGGAGATATCATAGCAAGGAGAGTTTGGAGTTTCCGCTGTGGCACTGGATAGCTGAGATGCTCTTCTGGGCGCTGCTCGGTGAACAAACTTTGCCTTGTCCGAAACACCCCAGCACCACTAATGTACCACTCAGTGTGCTAAATGATGCTAACTACAGTTCAGTGAGAGCTGACAGTGCTTCATCTGCCTTTGCCAAGATCAGCTTCAGATTTAACACGAACCTTCTGCTCCCTCCTACTGCTTTATTTTTCATCGTGTTTTCAAAATATTTCACTTTCTTTTGCCTTAACCAGGCCCAGAACTCCAAAAACAAATGCTCGTGTGGTGGCATTATTAAAAACTACGTTGTTATAGCCACAAAGCAGTGACTAAATCCAGACCACATCCATCCTCCTAAGTAGTGACTAACAGGAGGGTTTGTTTAAGGGAAGCCACTCTCTTTTATTTGCTCAATTACTCAGTTATTGATCCCCTCTTTGCACTCTGGTTGGCAGATTTGTTCTGTAAGGGTAAAGGGACATCGGAGGAGGTCAGGGAGCGGCATTTTGGGGCCACTGTATTACTTCTCTGGGGGATGCACCAGTTCAGCTTTCCTTAACACTACCTGTAGCAGCTGCAGGTTTCAGTGGGGTGGCTGCGTCTCCTTGTTTGCATGGAGGTCTGAGAGCTGGAATGGGGAAAGAGCCAACCAAGCAACCCGTGAATTTACACTGCATCACACAGCTAAAGTGTAAAGGGGGGATGAGGTTTGAAGTGGCGAGCTGTAAGCTTTATTTGCCAGATGAGGAAAGTGGTTGTCTTTGATCCTGTAATCCATATGTCAGCTGGATTATGTATGAAGTAACAAGCGCAGGTGCTTTTGGTGTCCCTCTTCTGCAGATGTCCTTTCGCCTCCTTATTCATCTTCTGACTGCTTGTGCTGTCTCCGAATGTCAAAAGAGGGTAATACAGCCATCACGTCTGAGCCTGATGCTGCTCTCACTTTTAGCGTGCATTAAGCATGGATTTAAAAGCTATTTTAAAATACTTTAAAGCCATCATGAGGAGCAAAGGAGGCCCCACGCTCCTGAACGTTTGATGCTTACCTCGTTCAATGCAGGAGGAAAGGATTATTAAAAACATAAAAGCTGCTCTATCAGGAGCTTAAAAACACTCCAAGGGAAACAAAATCTGTTGTGCTTCGCTGCTGTGATTTAAGAGCCAAATTCTACTCTCATTTATAATGGCATACATTTGAATTTGATTGACTCTGGATTAACATTGCTGCAAATGAGATAAAAATATGACTCCAGAAGGCAAGAAGCACTTCTGCAGCTCATTTTATGGGTGTGTGTGCTCCCAACAGCTCTGTGCTTTGGCATCCCAGCCTGGAAATAAAGTGATGGCACATGAGATCTCTTTTCAGTGGTTCCAGTCAGAATGCTAGATGCAGTCAGATTGCTGAAATTCCACTGAGGTTTCCATACTTGGTCATTCCCATGATATTTGAATACTGCATCAATATAGCAGAGTGCTGCCTTGTTTCTGGGCTTTCTGGGCCCATCTATAAAGAAAGAAATAAATCCATATCGTAGCATTCGTTTCCAAACAGAGAATCGTCGGCCATCCTCAGCTTGCTCCCTTCATTACCTCTCCTGCTGACACCCAATAATTACACTATTTCAAGGTCAGCATTTCCAAGGGTGATTCTTCCCAAGGGTGCAGCACGCTGTGTATCTGACCATCGGTCAGCAAACACTTTTATACTGATAAGGCATGTAGGAATGTTTTCTGCTTGTCCTTCCACGGCTTACAAAACACACAGCTTTTCTTCTCAGCTCAACATCAAATCAATGCAGTTTGTCATCTGTTTAGGTAGTGAGCTACAGCAGGCCCCATGTTTTTGAAGGGTATCTCTGTGTTATGCTGTGATGCCAAAAATCCAGAAAGATTTCTGTTCTCAGCCACCTTGACGAGCAGCCCATCCCCCTCAATGCACAGTGCCTGGGAGCCCCAGGAAGAAAATACTGGGAACACACTGAATGATTACTGGCAGCAACACAGGAAAAACGAAAGACGTCTTGATTGGAACCAATGTGAAGTAAGATCACACTCTAAGTGTCAGCCACTGACAGCTTAATTGTGGTTACTCCCATTTATTTTTTTATTTAGATGCAGTTGGCTTTCTGGTCTGCAAGGGCACACTGCTGGCTGATGTCCAGCTCCCTATTCACCAGTGTTCGTAGGTCCTTTTCAACAGGGCTGTGCCCTGTTCTTTCATCCCCTGGCTTATATTGATGGTGGGGGTGCCGTGTCCCACGTGCCAAACCTTGCACATGGCTTTGTTAAACCTCATGAGGTTCACCTGGGCCCACAGCTCAGCCTGTCCAGTTCTCTCTGGATGCATCCCTCGGGTGTGTTGATTGCAGCACGTGCTGTATCACCTGGTTTTGAAGAGTTGGGGCACATCCTAAACTTCTCAGCCTTGCTTTTAGCTACTTGACCCCCCTGCACCCAGAAGCACCCACTACTGAGGTGTGGGTTGCAAGCTTCTTGTAAAGCTTGTGGGAGACATAAGGAAAAGCGATCCCAAATGTCACAGGCTGGTTAAAGAGCCAAGGAGCTCTGGGTGCTGGCATGGATATAAACCCAGCTGCTCACACTACAGTAGGTTTGCTGGAGGCAAACGGCTGCATTCATTCAGGACCCAGAGTTGCAAATCACCATCTGACAGGAAGGAACCCTATCAAGCTTGTTTGTGCCTTTTAAAGAGCTCCCATATTGCTCTGGGCTTGGTGCTTTTCTCCTTTAGGGAGATTTGGATTCGTGCCTGTTATCTTACTGATGAGCTTTGTAGCTCCTGATCGGGTCACCTGTGAGCTGTTGCCCTGACAAGTGCAGAAAGGAAGGTGAGGAGTTGTTTCCCTTTTGTGGTTTAACTTGAGCGATTTTGTCTGTTCTTATTCCCCACCAGGTACCATTAAAGGAGCAGGAACTCTTCCAGCCAGGGGTCGGAGGGCTGTGGGTGCCACTAGAGGCCGCTGGGGCCATGTGGAGCCACCAGGTGCCACATCAGTGACTCGAGCTTCCCTGGGTTTAGCACACCGTGGGCAAAACGAAGCTGGGGGGGAGCCTAATTGGTGCCAGAGTCTTATCTTAACATCAGCACAATAATACCAGTAAGAAAAAAAAAAAGAAAAATAAAAGAAAAAGAAAGAAGTGTGTTCTTAAATAATGGCATGTGTCACCAAAGCCCGCTGAAGGGTGGATGGGCCACAGGTGACATCTTGGTGCAGCATTTCTGACAGTGTACGTGTGGACGGTGAGCCCAAATCCAAACGTGTTAACGTGGGGTGGTCTCTCTGCCCTTCCTCATCTCACTTCTCCCATGCATGACCTCGCAGGTGCCCCTCTGATGTGTTCTAGATACCATCCCTTGGCTTCCTCTGAATGTAAGAAGTTTCTGTTACTTGCATTCCTGGTTCCCAGCCAACCACTAGAGTTATTTTCTCACTGTTCCAAAGGCAGCCCTGGCTGTAGGTCTGATGTAATCCCCACCCCTGTGTAGAATGAGTGTCCCTGCGTGTGAAGGGGAACTGGAAGGAGCTTAGGCTCAGCCAGCCAGCAGTGCTGTGTGCCCATTTAACGCAGCAAGCACCCTTTGGCTCAACTCTCCCATCTATGCCTCTCTCCTTTTTGGCTCTGTACTAAATGCTGGATTCTACATATGGTTACTAGAGAAAAAAAAAGAGTGTTTTCCAGATGAGCAGTGAGAAGCAGGAGAATATGGTGGAGTGACAGAGAAACTAGAAAGCCATTTCCAGGAGCTTCTCTTCTTTCCCCTTTCCCTTTGCTTCCTCAAGGATGTTATGCTCCTTCCAAGGACAGCTGGCTGCAGGATCCCAAACACTCTTTGTTGACACGAGTGCCTCTTGGTGTGGCTGCTGGGTGTAAGGAGTTGTCTGCTTCAGCCATGTTCTTTGGTTTAAAATAAACAGCAATGAGGGTGCTCTGCTTCTGGATTCATACAGGCTTGCTGCAGCCCAGGAGATTAAATTCATCTTTTGTTTGTGAAAAACACTAAGTAGAGGTCAAGATAGTCCCTTTCTACATGTTTCCTCATTATTTTTTGCTGTGAGTATCTTGAAAAAATTACTTTTTTTTTTTTTTTTTGAGAGACAGAAAGGTAAAAGCTTTGGGTACTCTGAGATCTTTAATTAGGGGAAAAATATTGACCAAGTTGTAGAAGGAGGAAATATTCAAACATTCAATATTCCTCATTTCCATACACCCTTTCTTCTGCTAGACTAAGGACCTCAGAATATATATAAATCTATCACGTATCCCCATCTGTGGTCAATCAAAACTAATGTGGGGAGTGATTTGAATTCTGAACTATTTAACAGTCTTTAGTAAGAAGAGTATTCTAACAACAGGAAGTGATTGCCTTTTTAATTATCTTTGATGTCTTCGAAGTCTTCTACTTGCTCACATCCAGGCAATTTCAGTGATCTCTCTAAAAACATGTTGAGCCCACTCATGGGACTGAAGTTATTTGGTCTCATTGAAATGAATGGGACAAATGAGTGAAACTATTCATATGGGTGTCTATGAAGTAATGATGCTGATCTTGTGAAGGTCAGCTAAAGAATTAATATTATAAGGCTGCTGAATGACATAGATGAGAGATACACCTTCTATCCCTCATTTCTACCCAGATAGGCCAGTTATGCTTAGCTTTGATTACTCTGTTTTCCTGAGTTTAGTTATTCTGAGTTTTCATAGCTGTGACAGGGTAGAATGTGTCCTGGGGTGATACGCATCACTCTTTGGATGTGGTTTATGTACATAGAACAACGATTCAATTAAAATGTCTGAATGATATCTCTTTGAGTTGTGAGTAGTCAAGGAAACTTCATTTTGAGTGGTTACTTTTTCAGAGAGGACTGTCTTAAGCAACAAACTTGGTGCCAACCTTCTTCTAACCAGGTTGTCTTCACGCCAAAGTCAAGGCAGATGGCTTGTGAGAAATGGCTTGCAGGCTTGGTGGTGAAAAAGAACATTAGAAAGCTTTTACTGGCTTGGGGAGACTCAGTTTTGCTTCAGAACTTGTATTCCAGGAGATAAATATGAACTGGGGAGAGGATGATGGTTCTGAGGCTCCCTACCTCACTTGGGATTTCATGGGGGAGCTGCACCTTGTAACAGGGGACCTGAATGTAGTAATTTGTTCACTACATGTACAAAACTTGTGAAGGAAGGAGCACATGGTCATCTTTCAGGTTCAGGTAAGGTGCATATATATATGTATTTCCCTGAACACTCTTTGGTGTGAGAACTTCATTGTTGTAGATGACAATCACATATGGTGGATGATCAGATCAGTGGGTTGACTTGTTTGTAGCTGCTTGAGTACTGGGAGGCACCTGAAAAAATGCCTAACATAATTCCTTTTCACTAGAGTTAATGGCATTTGATAATCCCAGCTGTAGGTTTATCTGACTCAGAAAAGTACATTTTATTTTATTTTTTTTAAGTCCCATGACAGTAATGGTACATCCAAATGATTATTGGGTCCAAGTTGAGTACTTAATCTCCTCTCTTCTGTTTCCATTCATCAACACTAAAGCTGTAAAACAAGATTCAAACACTGTGGTTTGGGATAAGTTGCTTTCCACTCAAAGAATGAGAAATACACAGAGGAGGAAGTTGAAGGACAAACAACTGATTTATTATAACTTCCACCTTTCACTGACTCTGAATTACGTCTGTGTTCCTGTTGTTATGTAAATCAGTGGTCCTGAGACCTACAGTAAGGATCCAGCTTTCACAGCAAGAAAAGGAAGGTGTTACTGAAAACAGAAATTTTCCATGTGTGAATCTACTACTTCTACATTGCTATAGGGCTAAAATGTTATCAATGGTTAAACAGGTGAAAAAACATTTGCTTGCTTCATAGAGTTTTGATTTTACACATAGCACTTCTAGCGCTTTCCAGTCCTCAAAGTGCTCCTCTTTGTAGGGCAACATTATCAAAAGTTAAAAGCACCTAGAAGCTGAGTCACTTGCCTGGAGGTACATGAGGAATCCATGTGCTGGTGATCCTATTATGGGTAAATATGTAAAATACTGGTAATATATACTGGTAGAATATATTTATTAAAGGTGTAAATAGAGATTTAGGGGTGAGCTGGTATTTTCAGTGCTCAGTTCTGTGCCTGCAGACACAAATATGATGTGTCAAGAAGCACTTCAGCAGTTGAATCTGCTGTAATCCGAGATTCAAGTCTTTGGAGCAGCTGGTTGGTCCACCTGATTCCTATGCTCTCAAACTGCCAGTATGTTTTTTGGATTTAGAACCCACTGTTTCATCTCTAACAGCCTTCTGCCCCTAGGCTGCACTGCAAAATCTGCTCTCAGTGTTTGGTATTTGTGTCTTTTTGCGGACAAAATGTCTACTAATGCAAATGAGTTATTAGTCCAATTAAGTTTAAAGATACAGCCAATTGTGAATATTTAGCTGCAGTAATAATTTCTTGCAAACGATTTTTTGTGCATATTCTGCAGTAGCAAAACATATAACTGTAAGGAATAATTCTGCATCGTAGCATTTCCTGTTCTCCAATTGAATCTGATTCACATTTTCAGTTGAAATACTTAAGAGCTAAGGAAGAAGTGAGATCATGCTTATGTGTTATGGCTTAATATTGCTGCTCTTGCAGTGAGGAAATATCTCAATGATTAAGAAATGCTTATGATGTGTCTAAATTTAGATATCTAAATACACTGAACAATTCACTAAGGAGAAAGATCTTGTCTCGATACAGAAGTTGAAAATGAAGAAGGTAAAACTTTTGCAATCTCTTTTTAGGTTTTTGCATGGATGTTTAATGTGCTTTAATTAACGGGAAGCAATAATAGATTGCATAAACTTGTGATGAATATTGTCTTAGCAAGTTAAATATGATTTAATGCTTTAACCCAAAGAAACATTTGCATAGCTAATGATTCTGATTAACTTAGAATTAATTTGCGCTGTCTAGTCATAGAGTTTAAAACTATACTGATGTTAGTAATATGTTGATTATTATTAGTACTCAAGATAATCGTGCTTGCTAGATTATTAAATGTAAATTCTTAGTAGAAAGAAATTGATTCAGATTAATAAATTTCCAATATGAAAATATTCCATCATAAAATGAAATCAAGTAGTGTTAGCTGTTAACAAGCACAAGTGTGGGGAGAGCACTGATTCCCTTTGTCTGATGAAAGTAGGTGGAAAGCATCATTTTCTGCTGATTTACTGATTTATGGTTTCTTTATGATCCATGTTACACTTTTGCTTGGAACAGTCAGTGTGGGCTGGGGACTTAGTGTACCAAAGTGCTGTACAAACACATCTTGGTGAGCTCCTGGTAGTATGGAGGGGAGATAAGAGGCAGAGGTGTTAATTGATGATGAGAAGGTTGTTTGTGGGTCAGTGCCTGTCTGTGAGAGCAGCAGGGACCTTGGCTTGCCCACAGCTTAACCCCAGCTGTGGCCTTTTGGTCTTTGCCTTTGGCAAGGTACCCTAGAGGAGACTTGAGGTCAACCCCTTGTGTTTTGGAACCAAGAATAGAGAGGGTCTGAAGAACAACACTACACTCCAACTGAACAGGAGATATTAACAGTATACGAAAGGGTTCAGTCTGCTTTGGAAGTGATAGGTATTCAAGTTCAACTTCTTCTAGTACCACAATGACTAAATTGGATGCTTAAAAGGAAGGTTCCCTCCACACACCTTGCTACTGATACTACTTGGAGTAAGTAGATCGCATTAATTATACAGTGGGCTTGGATGAGGAACCCCAGCTGTCCAGGAATCTTGGAAGTGACCATGGACTGGCCTGAAGGAGCTGTGTGCACGTAATACTAATTATAGTTATGTTACTCCCATGGGTACTGAGACGTGTCGCATGATTAATTCTTCATGTCATGAATCTTGTCTCAGAATTGTTGGTCCTGCTCATGGTGGAGAAGTTGGAACTAGATGCAGCCCAAACCGTTCTGATTCATTCCTTGGACATGTAACTTTCAGTCAGCTCAGTACATGTAGAATGTATTTGCCTCCTAAGGAGTACTCAAATCTTATTTGTTTCACTAAAAATAGGAGGAGCCATAATTAACTGTTTTAATCAGGGTGGAGTCTGGCCTACTGTTAGGTTCCAGATCCTGTCATGTTTAGGGTGACCCTATATGCTGATACTGCATGTTTCATAGACACAAAGGAACCCCTTCTCTACCTCGGTTAATGCATGAAAAATTGCACCCTGTGAGGTGCATTTAATGCAAGCATACAATGTTTATAATGTGAATGTTTTCTGTGTATGCTGCAGCACTGTTCTTGGTCAGCAGCCACTGATGTTTTACAACCAAAGCATCAGTTCATTTAAATGACTTATTATCCACAGCCTGCATTGTAAGCACAGGTAAACAGCTTCTCTGGGAAGATTTAAACTGGGAGGGCAGTTACTATAGAGTCTAACAGAAATTCATTGCACTTCACAGATGGAACAGATAAAATCGGACCATAACAACAGCTAGCAGAGAGAGAAAATCCTAAATTACCAAGATGCAATGAAATCCTGATGCAGCGTGCCATAGGAACTTATTGTGAAAATGCTCTCTCAAATCTGGACAGTGGGGGAAAAGGATAAATGTCAGAGTCTGCTGTGTGTTCTTTTAACATTTAAGATTTGCTTTCTCTGTATGTTCTGCCAACTTCTCTCCAACCATGAGGACCAGGGGCTTGTTTTATAAATGGGCAGTTCAGAAACTCATCAGGTATCAAAGGAGTTGCCATTTAGTTAGCCAAGATAACAGTAAATGGAAAAGGAACAAAAAAGTCACTGGCAAAGAGCATGTAGCGGGACTTTCAGAGAAAATGACAGTTTTCAGAGATCTGATCTACTGACAAAATGTAGAAAAGCAGGACAGAGCCAGCAGAGACTTGGAGCAGAAGGAAGCGAGCATCTGTGAAATGGCTGTCAAACCCATTAGATCTAAAAAGAAATTTCTGAAAGTTTGGAGAGAATTACAGTCAAGAATCCTTTGCCAGTTAATGCTGGCAAATTCTGAACTGCTCTCCTTGATTAAGAGTCCCTTCTCTTACTGACTGGCAAGGCTACAAGCCATGAATGGAGCTTGCTCTCCATGCCAGTTTATTGTGGTTGTAGGAGTAACCCAGTGGGGTCAATGGAGTTAGTGTCTGACATCAGTGCTGAATCTGACTCGTGGTTGTTGGCCTCATTCTCTGGCTTTGTTGCAAAGCCAGATTTTTGAGGGACCTGGAAATGAAACAACATAGTAACGTAATAAAAAAAAATCCTTGTGCCTTTAATCCTGAAGAACTTGTGTTTTTGATTGCTCTTCCAGATAGAGCTTTGTCACTAAAGTGTTCAATCTTGCTTTGCCTAATAAACAACAAAGCCAACCCAATAACACTGTTCTAGCAATGCCTGCTTTGTGCATATTGTGTTTAAAGGAGAAACCTTGCTTCACAGGCAGAATTTAACAGTTATCTTTTAGCTTTGATTTTGCTCTGGGAATAGAGGGACTGTAGTACCACCTGCTATCATTTTTCCCTTATCCTTTATACAAACCCACATAGAGCCCTTCCTTTGTAACACGTTCTCTCTGACTTATGAAATGATTATTCAGTGAGGAAATGAGAGGCTGAAATCTTTTCTTGCTTTGTGACCCCATCACTTGCCTTAAAAGAAAGAGGAAAGATGGTTTGGTGTGTCTCTTTTATCCTTCCTGCAATACCCAGACAATAAATGGGAATGTTTTGCTGAGTTCTAGACAGATTTTACCCACTGTAAAAAACAAAACAAAAAAAAGCACCCATGCATATATAATGCTTGAAGACATCGTGTAAACAACTGTGCTGACAGCTGTGTTAAATGGTGCCTGAATTCGCTGTATCAGCTGGCTAGGTATTGATTTGTATAAATAACAGAAGGCTATGTCCCAGATCTGCCTGTCACTCACCTGTAGAGCAGTTCCCACTGCTGCAAGGATTGTTGTATGGTTGTGTGCTTCATGTTCTGTGTAGGAATTCAGATGAGATATTTTGATCACATCTGATTTCCATATTTATTTGAAGGTATATTACTGATTCTGTACAGTGAATTATTTCACTTTGGATGCTGTGGGCAGGGCTTGCCCTTGTCCATCTGTGCACACAGAAGAGATTAAAAGGGGTCTTTATGTCAGCTGGTAGCATTCCTGTGCTCAGAAAATGAGCAAAAACCACCATGGCAGAACTCAAAAGCAGAAATTTCAGTCGCTAGGGTTTACTCCCTGCTTTTGGCCATTTGACACACCTGCAGCTTTCTGGTAAGTTGAATAAGTTGTTGTCAAAATAGGAACAGGCAAAGATCTACCTTGACTTGACTTGAGTTTTCAAAGACCTCGTAAGAAGTGTAGATGTAGCTTTCAGTAAGGTCATCTTATATTGCCAAACATAAAATGTTCTTTGATGTGACTGATGGTTTAGGTCTCTGTACGATACAAGCACAAGAAGGCCTTGAGCACAGAATAGGCAACAATAAATAGTTAAAAATAGCAATCTGTAGAAAGATTGCTACTATACTGTAATTTTTGGATAAAATCTACTGGATTTTCATACTGGATGTTTATTACCTATTGCGAAATAGATTCGTGACTTCACTAAGATTTGATGTTGATTATGACTCACCTGCTAATATCCATTTACTAAAGTTCATGATATGTCACAGTAGGTGAACACATTGGCTCAGTTCTGCCTGTTTCTAAGGGAATGTGTTTCAGGGACAGATGAGAAAGCTCTGGCTTTTCTGCTGCAGGCAGTGATGGCTCACAAAGGGTGCAAAAATTAACTGGCAAAGCAGGAAACAGGCAGAGATAATATTTCTTTCTCTGCTGTGATGGGAATTGTAAAACTTAATGCTTATGTTTGCATGCTTTGTAGGTGTAGGGAGTTCATTTGCTGAAATTTAAAGAAGATAAAACAGTAGCTGGGAGCTAATGTGTTTTGAATCTCATTTCTACAAAGTTGATGAGTTTAGTAATGTGATAAGTTATGTTATCCCTTGGTCGTTCATTTTTGGCTGTCCAAATCTTCAATGTGGTGGAAGTTAGATGGGATTCTGTGAGGGAATGCAGTTAATGAATGCAGTGACTAGGCAGACAGAACTGTGACCTGTAGATTGCAACATTCCCTGCCTACTGGTATGTGCGTGTTCTGACACCATGTGTCAAGGCAGTTCTGTTGCAAGGCCTGGTGGCTGCAAAAAATGGTGGACTGCCACATCTCTGTGCCTGTCTCTAGCTGGCTCTTGCAGTTACGATGGTAGAAAGCTCATTATGGTCTTCTGCAAAGTGACTTAGAATCACCAAGATTGGAACAGACCTACAAGATCATCTAGTCCATCCACAAACCTACTTGTGTCCGGGGTTATATGTTTTCTGACAATGTTTTATCTCTTTTGGGCAGCTGAAGCGTGCAGATGTGAAGTTCAGAGAATCGCAGGACTGTAGGAGTTGGAAGGGACCCCTGGGGATCACAGAATCCAGCCCCTGCTAGAGCAGCTCCTCGCAGCAGGTTGCACAGGTAGGCATCCAGATGGGTCTCAAGTACCTCCAGAGAAAGACTCCACAACCTCTCTGGGCAGTCTGTTCTGGTGCTCTGTCACTCTCACAGTAAAGAAGTTCTTCCTTGTTTACTTCCCACTTGCTGTGATAGAAAGCATGTAGAGTTCACTGTTGCAGGAACTGCCTAAAGTCAGGTATAAGAAAAAGTATAAATGCTGCATACTTGATGCCCATAGCATGATGTTCATTTCCATGTGCTAGAATTGGATCAGGAGAGTAACACTTCATATTTCATCCTGTCAAGTGAAGTTCTGTGGCAGCAAAGCTAGGTGAGTGGAGTACACAGCTGATGTATTACATTAGGTTTGTACTTATTTCACACCAGTGCCCAATGAGGAATTCCAGAGCACTGCTCCCTCTCAGTAACAAGAGTATAGCAGGATAACTCGGTTCCTTGCAATAGGCATTCACTTTGCTTTTGAGCATTTTGACATTTCTGCTGCAAAGGGTAGGACAGTGGTTGAAAGATAGCAAGCCCTATTTTTCACTGATGTCTTCTCCAAGTAATTACAGAATTTCAGTGTGATTTACTACTTATATTTTTTAACTCCCCCAGAAGAGATTATAAACTAGAGAGCATATTGACTGGAAGAAAATAGCTGCTAATCTTCTGAAACTAATGTTTAATCAGTGATGGAAAGAAATAAAGTAACTAAAAAGCTTCATCTAGCTAATCAAATAAAGCCGGTTATTCTGCTGGAAACAGTTAATGAACCTTAAGTAATATAATTATTTTCAGAATATTGAAAGAGGAAAAAAGTGATTACTTATTTAAGACTAAATAATTACAATGTATTCTTCACTATAAAAAGGTTACACATGCCAAATAACTGCTGTGCTTCTGGTTCTCTATAAAAAGCTATTTTGCATGAGTTATTACATTTGATATCTAGCTTGTACTGAATTGTCTTATTTAAGATAATCTCCAGTGATCACTAAGGGAATTTGACTCCCTTGGTGCCTCTTATTATTCTCATTTTTAGAGACTTGCAGTATTTGATTGCCTTTAAAATCAGCCACGATTGCACTAGCTGTGCAGAGAGGATGGAGGGAAATGACTCTGATCGCTGCAGTGACAGCTCAGCCTGTGCCTGTGGTCTGCTCTGCTCTGAAACACCACTGGGCTAAAGGACCTTGGCTTCACAGGCAGAAATCCTTCCTCCTCATTGGAGTTCAGCTTTCCTCTGAAATGTTTCACCTCTTTTTTACTTCAAGATTACAGACAAAGGGAGAAATTTTATATTAATGATAGTAGAAATACCAGGTGTTAGCCTCAATCTGCCTGCAAGTGCCTGGAGCTTCCACTTCTGGGGGCAGGTTTGGCTTAATGCTGGGCATTTTGGAAAGTCCTACTCAGTTCTGCCCTAATAGTCACTGTAAGCTTTTTTAGTCCTTTCTGCTCATGGAAGATAGCACACAAGGTGGTGTCTTTTGTTTTGTTTAAGAAACAACTTCAAAACCGTGGACTAGGAGGGAACCTTGTGTGGTCCTGCCCTGGCTTCTCTGCTGATGTCAACTTTGCTGTAAGGTCAGGGTGATGCATAAGATGCCTTCGTTGATTCAGGAGCCAGTTCTACTCCCCACATAGAGATTCATGGAGCTCCATCCCTTCACCACCCTGCTGATGTGTTTTGCCATCCCATTGGTGAGGTGGGAAGCCAAGTCAGACAGGAGGGAATGGGACAGGATTTCCCCTGACTCTTGTTCCTTGTGCTTCCAAGGACAATAAATGAGAATCATGGAGTGCAAAACACATCCTCCTGTGTTTGCTCCCTTTGCTTATCTGGTTTATATTCAATGCTCCATACCACGCATGCTGTTGCTGAACAGTCCTTTAGCTTTGCTGAGTGGCAGCCATTAGACAAGTGGATCTGGCTTGTCTGAGCACCAAAATAAACATCAATGCCATTTAAAATTAAACCTTACACTTGAGAGCAACATGCTGAGGACATGGAGAAACAATAGATTTAATTAGGGTTTTAAAATGTGACATGTCTATTACATGTTTCATTACTGCTTTAAAAAAGTCCTTGTTTCTGTGTCATAAATCTTTCTATAGTGCTACTGTTTAATTAAATGAGTGTCAGCACTGGGAACAATTAAAATAGGTTTATGCACTTTCAGGGAAACCCTATAGCAAGAAGCGCAAAATAGCTTACAATAAAATGAAAAATTAAACCCATCGTGGGTTTGAGCTGCTGTGTATAAGAAATTCAACAAAAAGCACTACAAGAAATTAGGTAACTCTGTGGTGTAGTGAGAAACCCGTTCTGCCTCAAAGGTACCAGCCCATGTCCCTTGGATTATTGCCACTGGCAAAAGACAGTAGTTGGATGCATCCCTTGGTACTAACAACTGAAATCCAACTCTGAGACAAGAGGCTTCTTTCAAGCCCCAAATAGGTGTCAATTTCATCTAATGAATTATGTGTAAACAGGCATGCAGAAGTGTCTCTCTATTCCATATTTTTGAATAATCTCTTAGCTGTCTCAATTAAGACACTCTTTTTCTTGTGGGATTTCTACCTGATACCTGCGTTCTACTCCGCTTTTAAGGTAGAATTATAGTAACAAATGTAAGCAAACCATGGCAGTGATTTCTTAACTATAACATGTATGTACACCTTACTGCATATTTAAACCCATTTTAACACTGAAATAAACACAGAATTTTTACTGTGTTTCTCCCTCTCTCCCTTTGTATAAATAAGCAGCCTTGAAATGAACATCAAAACCAAATGGCATTGAATATAATGAAAAAACATTGAGTCTAATGAAGCAGAATTGCTATGTAAACAGGGATGCTTTTATCTCATTGGAATTTTTCTGTCCTTGTGTGTCTCTTTGCTTCAGTTTTGTAATCCAATTCATACAAAATGTCTGATTTCTCTTTATAATAATTAACAGAAGAGAGTAAGACCAGCATTGCTTTGTGTGTTTAGCAGGGTAGTTTGGAACTGTTAGCAACTTTGCTGTTTTAGAAGCAAATATTGGTCACCCTCACCTTGTTATGGATGGTTGGCTATAAAATTTGGAAACACAGAAATGTCAGTAGGCCTCCCAAGAAAAGCTAATTATGCATGGCCAATGGTCAGGTGAAAGCATCATCTGGAAGCTTCCAAGTTTTTTTCACCATAACAGCCTTTTCCTCACATCTTTTAATGTCTTTGTCCAAATACCAGGAGCAATAACATGACCAAGAACAGCAAATCTCATAAAACTTACTTTCTTTAGACTCCTTGTGCTGAGAATCCTTCCAAAAGAAGAGTTTTAAATTGTAACGTAAGCCATACCAGGAAACTAGCTGACCTTCCTCTGCTGGGAAAGGGTAAAGCACCCAGCCACGTCCCTCCCATCTGCTCTGCATCACCTTGGGCTGTTGCACAGAGTGAGAAAGTTCACAGTTCTTCCAGTGTGAAGAAAGCTAGTTGTTAGAAAGTGTTTTTGAGATGTCTTTGTTATTACCTTCTTTTGATTCTACTCTTTTAAGTCAAATACTTAAATATATTTTTCTTGCACTTGAACAATTTCTTCTGCTTTCTCACCACTGTGTACTTTTTGCCCTTTTTGCCGAACACTCAAAATTTGTCCTTTCAAGTTAATGTGCTGCTGGTCCTTCTGTAGAAATGGGCATCAGCAGAAGCAGGTGACTAAACGCTGTTATGCGGTCATGTCTCAAAATGGAAGTATTTCTGAGGGTACACTGATATAGTAGGTCCTTTTGAGTTTTCCACAGCTCACTTATAGTTCAGACGAGATGATAGCAAGGGGATTTCATGCTTTTTCTTGTCTGAAACAGTCACTTGGATGAAAACAAATCAGCCTGCATTGTCCTTTTCTCCCAACAGCTTCTTCATTTAAAATACCAACAGCACTGACAAAACTTGCAATTTTGGTGATTTTTAGAATCTGTCACTAAAAAATCTTCTTAGCCCCTACAGTCTAGAGAAGTTAGAAGCCAAGTGAAGTAGTTATAACCAAAGCACCAAGTACTCTTAGAGCGAATAAAATAAAGAGAGAATCTGGGAGCACCTTTTGCTGTCGAGGACACGCTTCAGCATTGGCTCTGGTTGTTGAAAGGAGTTCAGATTAGGTCTGTGTGCCGTAAACCTTGGACTCTTGTTCCTCCCATCCACAGAATGCCGGCTCAAAGTATCCCTCGTGTCCCTCAGAAGAGCCAAAGTCACAAGAAATATTAGGGGAATGGTGCTGTCATGCCTGGCCCCCATTCACTCAGAAGATAGGAAGAAAAAGCTTGGACTGAGATACCAATTTTTTCTTTTCTATGGATTTAGTGTTTCTTTGAGGCTGTGTCTTGGCATGACCCATGGGTTTTCACTGTGGTCTCTGCCCTGTGCTGTGATGACAGTGACTTTTCTTGTACTTGATAGCAGTCAGTGTAGAGATCACCTGTGGCTCCTCTCTGTGTGCTGCTTTTTAATGGGCACAGACCTCAGTGCAGCTACTACATGAGATTTTTTTTAGTTTCTTTATGTTTATGAAGTCTGAGGAGTTGAACTTGAGTCTTAAAATGCATTCTTCAACAGCCAGGTATTGTCAGTTCTGCTTAAGAAACATGCTTTGATGAACTGGGCTTTCTATCCCTATTCCATGGGTTGTTAAGTCTGTAATCAGAAATTTAGGGGAATGGCTAGCTGGTCCAACTTCCAAATACTGAAAACTTCAAAGTAATGTAGCACACAACTGAAATCACATAAAGTTTAGGTATGAGAAATGAAGCTTCTGACACCTCATTTTCATTACAAAGATGGTAACAAGAATGGAAAATGTCACGAGAATAATTCACTTATGTTTGGTCTTTTGTACCATAATTATCTAGTTCTCGCTTTGGGCTCTCCTTCTCCAGTGTAACTTTTGGGACGAGGTGGGTTTGGCTTTTAATGATCTAATAAATACAAGTAATAGCTTGTGATTTGTTTAATGTTTTGAACTGAAAGGTCAAGGGTAGGAAGATTAAATAGTTTTTACTGAGAACATTTCCCCCGATGACTATCTCTTGCTGGAAGCAACACAATTTCTTAAGCAAGCATAAAATCAGTTTAGGAAGGCTCTGAGCCCAAATTGAAGCTGAAAGGAGAACAATGTTAGTGCATGGGCACTACCAGCTACAGTAGGGCAGGCAAAAATGAAACTGGACAGGGAAATCATACAGAGAGAGTGGCAAGGTACTAGAACAGGCTACCCAGAGAGTTTGTGGATGCTCTGTCTCTGGAGGTTTTCAAGGCCAGGTTGGATGGGGACATGGGCAACCTGGTCTAGTACCAGGTCTGGAGGTTGATGGCCCTGCCTGTGTCAGGGGGATTTGGAACTTGATGGTCCTTGAGTTCTCTTCCAGCCCAAGCAGTTCCGTGATTTCTAAACAAGTTTCTAGCTTAATTTCATCTGAAATGTGTTTCAACACAAAAAATGTGATTGTGTCAGCAGAGATACTGAAATACGCTCTTAATTTATTATGTTTTTTCCCCAGAATTATAATGTGGAAGCCATTATTCTAAAATGTCCTTTTTTCCCCCCCATTATTTAATTGCTGGGATATGCTGAGGGTTTTTCACTGTGCATTTGCTAAATAGAGAGAAGACTTTCTGTCATTTTGGTGAAAGGATGTGAGTATAAGAAGCATGGTCTGTGATGAAGTTAGCACATTATTGTTCATGTGAATATATCTATGCTTTTACCTCTGGTGAACCTAGAAATGCAGCTTGGGTGTACAAACTGAAATCCTCAGAAGAGACATCTTTACCATCACCATAGGAGAGGTGGGAACACCAGTCCCTATTGGCTTTGATAACTACCTGTGATTGTTCAGTAATAAATGCATGATTAGCATCAAGTGTGGTACTTTCCCTCAGCGTTAAGACTGGAAATGTATTGTACCTATTATTACAGTTGTTTAACTTAGAATGTTACTATAACAGTGCTAGGTTGTTCTGACCTTCTGCAGTGGAACAGAAAATGCTTAGTACTTCTTTCATAGCTTCTTAACAGCATCTTATGTTTTTTTTTTCTTTGTGGGATATGCGGAGCAGCTAAATCAGCTCTCCCACAGAGCAGGATCATGCTTGTATTCAGTGGCAGAAAACATTTACCATATACTATGGCAAATCACGCAATCAGTCTTCATGCTAATCATTCTCTGCTGGAAGCTGTTGACAAAAACTTCTGAAATTTTCTTACTAGATGGAGTGCAGAGAGTCACTGCCAAAAGCGTGATTTGTGTGGTTTTGTTGTTGTTGTGTTGTTTTTTTTTCTGAGGAAAGAGAGCCTCAGAAATTTTTCTTCAGTGGGGCAGCTGCTTCAATCACTTCACACCTAATTCTACCTGAAGCCACTTGCCTCAGCTTTGATTTTATAGAATCACTGAATGGTTTGGGTTGGAAGGGGACCTAAAGCTCCCCAGCCTCAACCCCTGCCATGCGCAGGGCTGCCCCCCAGCAGCTCAGGCTGCCCAGGGCCCATCCAACCTGGCCTTGGGCTTCTCCAGGGACGTGGCATCTGCAGCTCTCTGGGCAGCAGTGCCAGGGCCTCACTGCCCTCTGAGTGAAGGATTTCTTTCTGACATCTAACCTAAATTTCCCCTCTTTTAGTTTAAAGTTATCCCCCCTTTGCTCCTGTGCTGCAGTTTTAATGACAGATCTCTGGTTTGCATTCATCTAGTGCCTGTCAGTGGGATTTTGTTAGCATTGCTTCTGATTTGCACCAGTGCCCTGTGTGTGCCTGGCACACAGCTGCTTTTGTGCTGAGCACAGATTCCCCAAAGATAATTTAAATATTATACTGCCCATATGTGCTGTCATGAATTCTCCCCCTCTTGCATTGTGCAGTTATGGATAACTGCATGATTTAGAAACTGTAACATTCTGCTG
This sequence comes from Callipepla californica brunnescens, assembly GCA_023055505.1. Lineage (NCBI taxonomy): Eukaryota > Metazoa > Chordata > Aves > Galliformes > Odontophoridae > Callipepla > Callipepla californica. The sequence goes on along the minus strand of JALIRH010000003.1, from coordinate 58,621,060 downwards.
AGTCCTAGAAATCTTCAATCTCAGACTGCATTTCATACAAAGTACTGTGTGCTTTTTTTTTCTTCTCTGTTTCCTAAATTCAGCTCTAACTAGTAAATGCTTATATTCCAGCTTCTTATTGCAGATTATGCTGTTCTAGAATGAGAAAGACAGCTCTGATACAGATAAGAACTGCCTGGTGGCGGTCTCTGATATTCCACTTCTTCCCCAGAACACTGTGCTGTGCATGTGGGGAAATAAAGATCAGCCCAAAATCTTTTCTAGGATCCAGCTTGGTTAAATATTCTGCAGATTTGCAGAACCAAGTAATACACAGGACAAAAACTGTCCTTGTCTGCAACTTTACCAGTATGCCTATATGCTACCGCATAACTGCAAAGGAATTGAAGTATTGGAAAGCAGTTGAATGTCTGGAGTTGGCGGTGGGGCTCTTAAAAAGGGTAATGTGCAGATGTAACACAGGTGATTAGGGTTCAGGCTGAAAGGCAAACAGGAATTCGCTTTTAAATCTGTACCTGGTATAAGAGCTTCACTGCTCCTTGCCCTCTGTAGCACCATGCATGGATTTCTCTCCATAAAAGATATGGCTTAGGGTTGGGGTCACCCTCCATTAAACTGAACAAAATGAAAACTGCCAACACTTATGAAACATGTTAGAATAGACCTTAAATTAGGAAGCATCTGGGTGGTTGCCAGGCAGTGGGACAGGGCTTCATGTCAGGAATACCAGGTTGCATCCAGGTGTGGCCTGCAGTCTCAGCATCCCCAGCTATTAGATTCCTGCAGAGCACGCAGGCAGCAGGGGGGCAGCCATCAAAGGCCTCATGGAGGGTTACAGCTACAGGAGAATGATGTTAAATGCTGAGTCTGAAGGTGTATGCTCAGGGAAGCACCAGAGGCTATGTTTGAGCCCCGTGCTGTGTGAGGGAAGCATGGGATGTTAGCAGGACCATGCTGAGCTGAGGTGTGGTGTGTAGGCCAAGCCCACGTGGCTGCGTGCAAGACCTCGAGGTTGGGCCATGTACAGAAAAGCCCACTCAGTCCTTTGTGCAAAACATAGTTGATACAGGTCAACAGGGCTATGATTTCCAGCTTACGGGACTGAAGACCCACTGTGACTGAGTCCAAGCACAGCTATCAGTACTCTCCCGTGCAGATAACAGTGCAAGAGGTGTCTGAGCTGCAACACAGTCCCACTCAGTGCACATTCTTGTGTGTATGCTGTGCTTACCACAGCACGCATAGGTGGGACATAACCATGTCTGTGTTGGGTGGTAATACAAGGCAGGAGCTCTGCACCTCTAGAGGATTCTCACTGAGTGAAACAGACCTTCCCTCACCCTCCCTCATCAGGAGAAGGGGCTCTGGCACTCTCAGTGCCATGTTACCCCCACGCTGTGACAAAGAGTTAGATCAGCAGATTTTCCACGTAAACAGTGAAGCCTGTCTTTATTTCTGCAATATAAAGGAACGGAGCTGGAAAAGTTGCAGCAGCCCTGCGGAGTTGTGGATGCGAGAAGAGCTCTCCACTTCGATTAATTATTGCTACTACTAAAAAATAGGGCATTTTAATGTTTTAAGAACCCATTTCATAATGATCAGGATGTACAATAGGGCTGATTAATGTGCACCTCAGGTGTGCTGGAGGCTTGCATTTATTACACACCCGGCGCACACATTAATCAGCAGATTGACGTGGTATGTCATGCCTTATTGCTTAATTATGTTGTCTCCCACACGAGCTGGGGTTTATGTGTTGTTCAAAGCCATAAACACTCCAAGAGTCCCATTTCCACTGAAATCAATAGGACTTTTGCTATTGTGCTGGGATGAGAGCAGGGCTTTGCTGTAAAAGTAAAATAAGGCTGTGCAGCTAGCAGGGACTTTCCAGTGGGAAGTGGGGCAGCAAAGGGCACAGAAATTATGAAAGATCAAACTCAAAGGGGACCTGAAAAAGATTACAGAATAAACTAGAAAATGTTAAAGAAGGCATAAGAGTAGCAAAGATAGAAAGTAAAATGAAAATTGGACAAGAGGTAAAAATAAATAAGAGATGCTTCAAGTAGATAAAGAATAAGAAGCGAATGAGGCAATGGGGATTCTGCAAAATGGAAAGGGTAATTTTGTAACAGAAGCAGCAGACATTGGTGAATAAATAAATGAATTATGTGCCTGTTTTCATAGAGGCGAATGGGGGAAATTCAATATATCAGAAATAAGAATGTTCCTAGGGAAATCCACGTGGAGCGGGAGTATAGGGAGGGTGAAAAACAAGCCAATGACTGAGAAATCCTGCAAGGAGTGGGAAAGAGGGGCTTGGCAGGCAGGTGTGCTGTGTTTGGAGCCTCTTCAGAAACAGAGGGCTGCAGAAAGGGTAAGGTTAAGGGAGACTGCTGGGCTTGGGTATGGGAACAAGCACTGGACACTATGGCTCTGTGCTCAGTTCTCCTGGGGATCTGTCCTGTGATACATCAATGTTAAACAGTAAAAAATATCCCTGAAGTTTACAGCATAATTTTCCAAGAGCCAAAAATTAATTTGACAAGCACATAAACTGAGTAGCTCTGGTTTCATACAGATCAAAGGTAAATAATGAGACAGACAACACTAGAAGTGTTTCAAGAGAAGAAATGAGCATTTGTTAGGTTGGGAATTAAAAAAAAGATGCAAAAATGAATAAATAAATAGAGAAATCCAAACCTTCTGGACTTCTGTGCATAGCTAAATACCTCAAGACTGATAATGAGCCCAGAGACCAATCAGTTTTAAAATGTTTTCACCAAAGGATTTTCAAACAGCACTAGCACTCAGTGAGAGGTGAAAGGTTGAAGGGGTTCAGCACCACTGCTTTCCAGCAGGCTGGGCTTGAGGACAGAAATTTTATCTTGGCTTTATCACTTTACTGCCATGGTTAAAAGCTTGGGAGAAAATTTGTGTATGTTGGTGCTCGTTTTAGTCTGATTTTTTGCACTTTAAATTTGTGTAGTTACTGTTGATGCTCCGAATTTGGGTAGAAACTTACTCAAAGAAAGACAGCCTCCTTTTGCAGTTTATTGCTTGCTCTGCATTTAATTCAGCTGCTGCCATCCCAGGTGCTTGCAATCCTCACCAGGGGCAAAACTTAAAGCAACAAAAGAAAATTCCCTGAAAAAGAAAAAAACCCAAACAATAATAGAGCTAGTGAAATTCAGCTTAGCAGTCCTAGTTTTAATTAAAGTGCTTGTTGATTTTAGGGTGAAGTATTCTTTTGCTTACTAAGATGTAAGAAAGAGTTACAGAGAAGGGGAGCACTGTGCCTTGGTAGCCTGGAACAGTGATTCAAGCAAGCACATTCAGCTCAGTCCTGAAACCTGCCTTCCGGACAGGCTAAAGCCCCATGTGAAGCTCAGGATCCTGTTCTGCAACACTGTCTTCAGGTCTTGCAAAGCTGCTAGCACTCCCTGGTCCATCCTACTGCCATACCTGGCACAAGCTTCACATGCTCGGGTTTCCTTGCCTGCACCTGCACCTCACTGCTGCCTGAGCAACAGAATTAAACCACCTGTGTCCCACCACCAGAGCTTGTTCCTCTGTGGACAACTTCATGTCCTAACTGCATGCTTGAAGGTGAGAGTCAAAACGCAAGCAGATCTTCCAGGCTCTTGGAACTCCTGGAGAGCAGAGGAACAGATATTTACATATGCTTGCACATATATCCCTGATGTGCTGATGAGGCTTGTACCATTTTTCTTCACTGAGTTATTCCTTCACCATGAATGAAGATGCATTGGACCAAAGCATATCATTTATCTGCTTAAAAAACTATTTTGACAAGTACCTGTTTATAGTCTTACAGCTTAGGAGTATGGATTTTCTTCTCTCTCTCTTTTCTTCTCAATAATAAATCTTTCATAAAATTAAGGCATTGGTGTTACATCTCTGTTAGGGTAATTTACTCCCCACAGTAATTTTTACTCAGTTTGTTCTACATGGAGTGATATTTTAATCATCCTTTCAGTGTTTATTGATGAGGGCTTCCTACAAAAGATGAGAAGATTAGCTTAAAATTATCCCCTGTGAATTTAAAACAGTAACAAGAAAGTGAACAGTCTAAAACAAATTAAGAAATGTAATAGATCTAATGAAAGGCTGATTTTTTTTCAGTGTACAAAATGACTGCAAGACTCACAGTGGCACTGCTGCATATAACTCTCACTGAACTACTGTGTTTTTTAATTGAACATGAACAAATCTACCTCACTTTGAACAGTAAATGAGATAAACGATTTACATTCTGATCAATATTAAAATGCATTACCTTGTGCAGGGGAACCGTTAGGTCACAGCCTGAACTGATGATTGAGCACCTGGTGATGGGGTGTGGTTGGCCCAGGGAACACAGGTGCAAACAATTCACACATGCTTTCCACCTGACTGGAAGGGGTGGGCTCTGGGACATGATTTAACGGTTAGCCTCCGAAGGGGCAACATCTCCAGGACAAAGACTTTCTGAGGAGCGTTCTATGACTAGAGATCTTAATAGTTGGGTGAGTCAACGTTTTTCTTGTATGTGATTATCGGTATTCCCAACCATACTTTGCCTGGTATTGCAAGGAACTTGTTGGAAACGGTTTTATTGCTTTATGGGACAAACACTTTGGTTCAGGCCATGTGTAAATCTGCCTTGCTCCTATCTGAGTTGCCTAGGGCTGAATTTACGTTTCCTTACCCACCTGGTTCTGAAGCTTCTCACTGACTCTTGGCTCTTGCTCAGCAAGCAAGGGGGCAGCTTTCTTCAAAGATTAATTAACTTTCAGGTGAGAGGGACTGTGTTCCCTGAGCGCTAAAAACTCCTGTGAGGATAAAAAGGATATTAAGTACTAACCACCTATTTTGCTTTGTACAAACACGACGCAGTTTCCACCGCTAGCATATGCACTAACTGAAGCGGTAATCTCCCAAATAAGGGAAATAATCACAGCGCTGATATCCTTGTAAGGCTGAACTGCCTCAGCTGCTAACTTTGCTCAGCCTGTCTGTGTGAGAGGCCTGGGAACAGAATGCTGGAAAATACTGCTGCTAGTGCTGAGGATGATGTGTTCTTCAGGGAGATGTTTCACCTAAAATCTTTTCCCAAGAAGGAAACTAAATAACTGTACGCAGATGTTCCTTCAAGAGGACAGGTGGTTGCTTTTCCTCTATGGGTATGGGAAGAAATGGAGGTTTTGAATGTGTCAGCATAGAGCCGCCCAGGGGTGACCCAGATGCGATAGCCAGAGGCTTGTTGAATTTTTGTCCCTAAATCCGGGGGTAGCGGTTCGATGTGGTTGATCCACGCTTTTTGTCTTAAACCACGGCAGCATGTTGTAACACGCTGCTGAACAGAAGGAAACTTACATATATGTGCATATAGCTATTTTGGACGCATTTGGTTTAACTTCCCTGGGTCTGCTGACTTAATGGCTGCTTTGCCAGGTGACAAAAGTTAGTGTGCTTTGGCCTGCGGCACAAGTCGTCGTGGCTGCTGAGTTCTTCAGAGCTGTTAGGGATGGAAAGCCCTATTCGAATGCAAAACGTGAAGAGTCGCAGTACTTATCTGGCTGATGCGCGTCTCTTTCAACGGTATTGATAGATGTTGTGTTAGCTTGATTGCAAGCATTTCACCCGTGGTCTGAGAAATGAAGGCAGTAAGATTTTTGATGCTGGTATGAGATCGTTCGCTGTTCTCTCTGCTTTCTGAACCTTGCAGTTGCTCTTATATGCCACGTGTAAATACACGTCTCCAGACAGCAGAAGTGGTTGGAGATGTCACCCCTTGCTACTCCGTTAGTTGGAAGCTGACGTGATGGCTCAGTCCCTAAGAACTTTTAGGCTGTTTTGAGAGAAATGATAAGTGTGTGCAGGTCCTACCCCTGGGAATGGTTAGGCAGGCTCACTGTGCCAGCAGGACGTTTTGACTGAGGGACACATGCTGATGAGTGGAGGAGCTGGGAGATGTAAAAGCATCCAGGCACTGTACCATGCTGTGCTTAGAGATTGTCGATTCTCCATCCCTCAGGATGTTCAAGGTCAGGTTGGATGGGGCTTTAGGCAACTTGATCTAGTAGGAGTTGTCCTTGCCTATGGTGAGGAGGTTGGAACTGGGTGGTTTTCCATTCTAAGCCATTTTATGATTGTGTGATCTTCAGGGCTTCCCATTCAGTCTGCAGGAGAATGCGTGTATTCCTGCTGTTCACATCTGGGTTCAAGTATAGGACTTTGCATTGGTTAAATTGTCTGTTTACGTTGTGTGGGCAATGAGAGGCTTAATTAAAGGTTTAAGTTTTAAAAGACTTGTATGGAAAGCTGTGCAGAAAAAACTGTGTATTAATCTTTCTGTTGATGGACAGAATCACACCCCTGCTATGGTAAGATTGATTTTGAGGACTCAAAGCCTCTTCTGTTTCATTTAAAGACAGTGCTGATGCTTGTTAGATATGTGAACAGCGTAAAACTTGAATGTCCAGCTGTATTGGCTGCTGTGGGCTGCAACATACAGCACTATGTAAGGGCTGCTCTGCTAGTAATGCCTCCTGTTTTATTATGTTGGCCCATGAAGTCAGAGGCAGATGTTGGTGGTATAGCAGTAGAGGTTGAACCTTCTCACCAGCAGTCTACTGAATTTTGTTGCTGTGTGACAAATGACAGCAGAGGAGCAGTCTGACACAATGGTGTCTGATATGTGTATGTATGAAGAAAATGTGTCACTGAACTCATCTGTACAGAAAATAGCACTGACTGACATTCACTGATGCTTGCTGAATGCTTATGAAGACCAAAAGGTGGATATGAGCACGCAGTGAGAGTTGGGAGGAGCATTTCAGCGTTGGTAGCAGTGGCATGAAAAACAAGACACGTTATAGATGGTCGTGCAGATGTGTACAAGCACAGCATGCAGGCTTCTGTTCATTGCTGGCAAAAACATGCAGCTAATTGTGTGGACTATGTTGAAGAGCTGTGTTTTGTTGCTGAGAATTTACTCTAGTAAGTTAAATTATTGTGTTCTTAGTATCTTTCCTTGGAAAGAAATAGGAGGCATTACTTTCAGTTAGATCTATGCAGATCTGTGGGGCTGTCTTTTCATTAGTTTTTCTTTATCAATTCCTAAAAGGAGAATATTTACCAGATATTTTAAGTCCTACTTGAATATAATTATTTTCCCTGTTTTGAACAGAAGGCATATAAAGTGTGCTTGTACACTTCTGTGGAAGACTTAAACTGAAAGAATCATTTTTTCCTTATTTGCATAGCCTGCTGAGGATGGACCTCAGTGTACATATGTCGAAGACAATAAAATTATCATTATCCAGGCGATGCCTCCTATCCAGGTAGAGAGGTACATCTGGATCAGCTGTACTACTGCTGGCATGCCCCTGGGGTTTAATTCTGCAGCTTTCATTTCCTTGCTCTGTATTCAGCTGCTATTAACTTTAAAAGCTTTTTTTTCCTGTCCTTCGGTGAGGAAGGATTATGCATGGCAGTGATAGCTTATTACTCAGTTGGGTTCACTGAGTTGCTGGGACCTGAAAATATTTACTAGTTGGACTAAAACATTAAAAATATCCTTTAATAAATGATCTGAAAAGAAAATCAAGCAAATGAACAGATGGCTTTTGGGCCAATTTTATGGCGCAGCTTTGCAAAGAAATAGTAGTTCTAGTAATGTGTTAAAGGATTTTATTTAGATCATTATACTACTTTGGGGAGGGGGTGGGGGGGAGTGTATTTTTTTCTTTGTTTGTTTTCCATTTCAGAATCACTTCTTGAAAGTAACATGAACGTGTTTGGAGATGTTGGGAAGTTATTTCCTCACATTTTGCTGTTGGCACTGCAGTTTGCTACTACTGTGTCTGGCTTTGTATAGCAGTAATAGCCTCTAACTTCCCAGAGTCTGTTTCCTGATGGACTCGCTTATTGTGTGTGTTAGAAGGACAGTATTTATGTGCCTCAACCAGGTTTACACAGTGAGTTACGGCTTCTGGGAGGCTTTGTGAGAGCCACAAAGTTGTTACAGTAAGTGTTTCTGAGTAAGTGGCTGACTTGGCCTTTAGGCCAGGCTAGGTGGATGCAGGTGACTTTACAAGATGCTCTGGGGGCTTGCTGGGAGGAAAGGGGATCGAGGAGTCCCAGTTAATTCTGAATACCTTAGTCAAGGAAACGTTGTATTTGTAGGCATGTTCATTTTCTTCAAGAGAACACTGTCCTCTTCAAATCAGACATTTAGTTTTGTGTTCTTTGCTAGATACTAGTAAATCCTTTGGTATAAATATTGTATTTATTATCCAAATGGTCTCATTTTTTTATTTAAGTAAAGTAAAAAATTATGGAGCACTTAATACAGGGCAATTTTCTTCTTGTTTGTGTCCAGAAAAAAAAAAAGAGAAGAAAAGCACTGGTTTGGTATGGAGTAGAAGACAGATATGCTAGCTGGAGCAGGCATACCTATTTGTGATGATGCCTTTGATTTATCATGAACTGGTGCAGCATGACGTTGTGAATTTGGTATAGAAACACTGAAGTGACTTTGGGTCTGCAGTGACTTCAAGAATCTGAAATCAGACTTGCAAAAAGCTGCTAGCATCTTGGTGCATAGCAGGCACCAGCTCTTCTGCAGCCCTCTTGTCCAGGGGGCAGCCATAACCCTGGCTCAGACAACAGTCCTCATTTGCTTTGGTGAGATGGGTGGGCTGAGGAGAAAGTGAGTAAATGAAATCTGGAAGAATACTGGGTGACAAATAGAAGGGTGACCTGACAGTGCTGTTATTAAAAATGGGCTTCCGTAAAAGGTGTTTTCACTTGAGACATGTTATGTTAAAATACAAAGTCTTGATTTTTAATTTAAATCCAACTGGACAGACCTGACCTGAGCACCCAAGGGAACCACGTGGAGCTGCATCAAGGGAGGATCAGGTTGGATATCAGGTTCTGTTTTACCTTCTTGGCCAACTCATCTATCAGTGATGTCAAACATATTTTAAGCTTGATTTCCCCAGGTACACATACAGAAACCTGCCTTTTATTTCTTTGGCTTCAGGATATTGGGAGGAAGGTCTGTTTTTGATATCTGAAAGAGTAATGGGAGGAACGTGATCAAACCACTGCTGTTTGTGATGGTTATTTATTGATGCTGTGAGGTACGTAATTAATTACTCTCGAAACCCTGGTTGATTCAGCACTGAGGGTGTGCTCCTGTATGCTGATTCTGAAGTATAGTTGCCCATCTTATCTTTAATGTCTGATAAAAAGTCCTTGAAAACAAAATCTCTGGCAATGGTTAACTTTGGAGATAAATGGCACACTCAGTTTGCCATTTGCATTTACTCTGCAGCTCGAGATGACTTTTAATTATTCAGAGGAGACGAGATGTAAGTCACATCTATCTTCATTTCTTTCCCCTAAGCAAATCTGTTCTGTAAATTTTCCTATGTGACCACTATACCAATATTTTCCTGGCATAGGTTCTCTGGTTTCCTAATTTCCTTTCTTTTGGAACTTCTACATGTTTGAGAAATAGCAGAATTCAGCTAAACTGGGACCTTTTCATCAATTTGTAGCAGATTGATCAGTCTGTTCACTTAATGAACAAGGAGAGGAATGTAGGCCTGTTCCTCTGTATCTAGAAGAGTAAGTAAAGCAGTTAAATAGCCTCATCCACATGAGTGTGATAATAATATCCATTGTATTTGCTCAGAAATTCCTTTTGCTCAGCAGGGAAACCTGTTTTGTTTTTTTCCTGGTCAAATGGTTGCTGCCTGATAGCACAACCTGCAGTCATCAACTAGATTACACTTAAAAAAGTGTCAGCAGCAGCTCATTTATGGTCCAATCCTTCCAGGGACAGTGTAGGTGGTACGGGTCATTTCAGCCTTTGGTTGAGCAACTGGGAGAACATGGAAAGAGATGTGAAGTGCTGCTCTGAGCCAGGGCCTGGCTGTATCATCTCCACATTCTTGGAGAGAAATGTAGACATGGGCATTCTTTGAAGTCCTGTCTCATTGTGAGTATGTATACTTGGCGAGGAGAACTGGAAGGGTAATTCTTCAGTGTGTTTAGAGATGAACACCGAGTATCTTCCATTTAGTGTCTGCTGCTGCTGTCAGCACAGACAGCTTCTTTCTCCTTTCGTGTTTTTTAAGAGGATAGCTGTTCTTGCAATATCAGCTATTTTTTTTCCTCTTCTAAATAATGTTAATGAATTACATGAGAAAGGGAACTGAATGTTCTAGCTGTTAGATTACAAATATTTTTGGCCAGTACATGCAGGCACAGAATGGCATTTGCTTTTAGGGGATTTGAAGAGAATAATAGGAACCCTGCAGCCCTAAGAGAGAATTCAGATTTTTGATTGCTCAGGAGCGAGGTGTTTTATCTTGCAGCTCCAAGTGGGGTATGCTTTCAAGTATTTATTTAGAGCCTATGTAAAAGCATCCCTTATAGTAAAGGGGGAGAAAAAGAAAGAGCAAATGGGGGGGGGGGAGGAAAAAAACAAAATCAGTTTCTCAACAGGATTTTAAAACACACCAAGCCACGTGGTGGTGCTAAAGTTACAAAAGAGGAATCCTCCCCGAACCCTTCTTACGAAGTGTACAGAATGTGGCCAGATGAGATATGACAACAAGTACAAATTATAGCAGTGGCAAACCAGTAAACATGGAAATCTGAGTAAATCAGTCATTTCAAATCTATTTGCCAAACAGCGTTTATCCTCTGTAAAACCTCATGATCTCCATGGGAAGTACTTGAGAGCAATCTCTGCAGGGCTTCTCCTGGGCAGAGGGGAGGATCAGGATATTCCACTGCAGGGTTTTTGCAGACATTCCAGACGATCATTCAGCCTAATTGAAATGAGCAGTGATGACACCTATGGTTTTCTTCTTGTTGGTATATATATGTTTTTTTCCTTGAGTGTCCAGGTCTGAATTTTGAAATTGTTACACTAGCAGAAATTGAATACTAGGAATAGATAAGCACTTCTAGTTTAGCAATAATAAACTAATTGCAGTATTTTGTTTGTGTGTTTATTCCTCATCTTTCAGCTAGGCAGAAATCTTTGCGTTTTGCAAGAATGAGTGTGTTCTGTAGAGCTGTCAGATTGGCTTTTTTTTTCCCCTGTGGTTTCACTGGTACATTTCTGTCAGTTTCAATGCAGTCAGTCTTCTGTGTGACAGCACACGATTTGTCCTGCAATCTCTGATATTTTCCTGTTTATTCTTTCTGGCCTACATTCCTCAAATTGCAAAAGTGCACTGTTCAATGTAGGCTAGCAAAGCCATGTGACAGTGGCAGCAATAAGCAAGTCTTAAATTGAAAGCACTGTAGGAAACATAGAATTTTAAAGAATTTCTTTTCTTCCCCCTGCCCCATGGTTAGTTTTAAGCACCTACATCAAGTAAGGGCTTTGTGAGCTGGTTACACAGGACAGCAGTGATGAAAGCTGACATGGGCCAGTTAGCCTTTTCAAATATATTCTGTGACGGGGGCAGAATAATTGCATTCAAATTCCATGTTTAACATTCACTTACAGACTCTCAATGAGGCGCAATGTATGTGCCATTGCCTAATTTGTACCACTCTGGGAACGTTTTCCTTGTCTCAGCATTTCACATTGGCTTTTGTAGTTAAAGATCTGAGCACAAACCTGTTTCTGCCGTAGACTTCCTGTGTAACCCCAGGCCAATTACTAAATCTCTGTATACTGGTTTTTACTTTTGTAAAGTGGTGACTACAGTACCTGTCATGGAGGTACCTCAGGCTGAGCAGATTGAGATGTGGATGGAATATTTTATGGAAATACCTTGGTGTTAACAGAGTACTCGTTTTCTGTAGCCTTGTCAGAAGTCATCTTTTTTTGTTGTTGTCCTTCCTCCCCCTGGCTTCTTTCTTCTCTTGATAAGCAAGAGCTGGTAATGCCTCATCTGCTACTTCAAGGTAAAGAATATGAGAAGGCCATACTGAGTCAGACTGATGTCCCTTTGGTCCTCTTACCCCCTCTGGTATTTCTTATGCTGTTAATGATTTGATAAATGTGTCCCTTATCAACTTTCTCTTTTTACAGACTTAAAGCATTACCATATGATATTGCTGGGCAGTTGTTGTTCGGTTTTGATCAGCTTCACTGCTCTTCTCAGAGAGCTTTCTGCAGACTTTTTCTAATGCGGACCAGAAATGTGTATTGTGTTCAAGATATGTGTACCAAATAGTTCTAGCCTGACATAATAATAATTGGAAAAGTCTAAAATCAAAAGTATTTATATATTACAACTTATTTACCTTTCCTGAACATTGAGCTATATTTTTATCAATTAACTAAAGTGAGCCCAAGATCTTGCTGTGGGGTAAGCTCAGAGACTGACATTTTTTAAGTGAAATTGCAATCTGCTTTATTTTTATTGCCTTGCCATTGCCATGTTCTCCTTTTTTCCTCCTGCAGTCTCAACCTTTGCTCTCTTCAAGCTGTCCTTGCATCCTGTCCATTTATCAACCTATTTGGACTCCACTGCAGGAGGAAAGCTGTTGTTTTTGAACTTGCTTGTTTTAAGCAAAGGGGAAAGGACTTTCCTGGGATCACTTCTGCATATCCCACTCAGTGAATGAAAGAGTGATGTCATCACTTGGTTGCAGCCCAAAACAATGATTAGACATTGATTAATCACCGATGTTTCAGAAAATGATGCAACATGTATGTGGAGACTCTGTGCTTTAGCACTCCCTTCCTAATGTATGACTTGAAGCCTGTTGCAATTATTCTGCATTCAGGCAGGATCAGCCTGAGAAGATCTGCTGCAGCTGTGGTGTCTCACAGGTTGCAGTACATGTGGATCCTGCTTGTTTCTAGACCCAGTACAAAGCCCACCATCTGCCATTAGAGTACTTGTCTCTTTGTTCCCCCTCCATTTTGAGATGGATTTCCTAGCAGTTACATAGATGTATCTCTCTAGCTCTTACAGGCTGTTATGGATGTGTTCTAATTATCAGCCTGCACTGGGCTACCAGAGAATGAAACATTGGTTAATATCAAGACAGCAGAGCTACTGCACTGGAAATTATTTCGCTTGTAAAGCATTTCCTCCCCCCATTTTCTTCTCGGTTGTAGTTTTTCAGTTCTTTTTATGAAACTGCATTGTTCTGGAGGAAAGTAGGAGAGGGAACAGGGCTTTCTTTAGTGTTTCCTAGCTAACCTGGTGTGCTATGCTTGACACTGAGACTTGTTTGGGGAGGATTTTTGAATTAAAAAAACAAAATAAAAACAAACTGTAAAAACTCACAAAAAGCAGTGTTTAAAAGCCTAAGCATGGTTTGATTTCAGTTTGATCCCACTATTAACTAATATATTCCTGATACCTGGTTTTCTTATCTTTCTTCTTATGTGCAATAACAATTCCAGGCCGTTTCTTGGGGAGAGGTGGAATCATTTCTTGAGCCACGTGAAACTCTTCCGCTTTACTTTTCACCATCCCATTTCTAAGTTTCTTTTAGATTCATTTTTCTTAGGTTAACACTTATACAGGTTCAGAGCATCTCAGTTGGCAAATAATATTATGTCCCAGACTTAAGGAGAAGTGTGGACTCACTGACATTTCAGTCTAGGTTTGTACCTGGTGGTTTCTAGAACCAATGCTTTCCAACAGCACAACCCCGCATTGACTCTAATGTTCCAAAGGAAATTCTTGCCACATTCCCAAACGTTGCTGCACGTGCTCCATGATTGCTTTTTAAAATTATTTTTAGCCTCGATCACATGCTAATAATGTAGTTGGATATGGTAATAATATGTGTATTGCTTGTGTTGCTTTGCCTGGAGAAAATCCTGCTGAGGCCCTCTCTCAGATGCATCATTCAGGCTGTGCTGAGTAAGATGTGTTCTCACTCTTGTTGACTTGGTGTTCTAGGGCACTGTGACAGAAGAAAGAAACACTTCACACTGTCAAAATAATAGCTAAAAGGCATAAGGACCCAATCCTAAAACCATTAAAGTCAAGAAAAGGATTCCCATTGTTTTGTTCAGCTCTGTTCAATAGTTTGAAAAAAATTAACTTTCGATTCTTAATTATTTTTTTTAATCTGAAGAATAAGAGCAACCCAATTATGCTGAAATTCTGAGAGTACAGAGATTTAGGAAGAAATTGAACAAATACTTGGAAAAAACTTGTTTGTACAGTTTTAGGAAACTGCAACTATTTGTGTGATGAATATGAAAAATAGACTAGGCAAAGGAAAACGCTGGGAGAGGGATTTGTTTAAAAAAGGATATTTTGAACTTTTAAAAAAGCACTTCATTTAGAAATGTGGCTTGATGTAATTTATAAATAATAAATATTGGCCTAACCCAAATTCACTGCAGTATGGGTTCTCTTCCCCAGTGTATAGCTTCTGCCTCCTTTCCATTTCCTAACTTAGCCAGGCAGGAGTTTAATTGCCCAGCTGTGACTATGAGGAAACTTCAACCATGAAAATTGCCATTGCTTGCCTTGTGTCTGAGCTAGGAAAGTGAGCCATGTATACTCCTATTAACTTTTAGTCTAATCATTTTTTTTGCTGTGTGTTATGGAGAGTCATGAACACGGATGTCTGCGTTTAACCAAATGAAGTTCTGAGAGTGCTTCTCGGTTCCTGCTGCTTTCATTCCCACTGCCAGGGCTTTCAGTACTCACTGGGAAGTATTAAGGTGCTTCCTCTCCTGGCACTGCTGAAAGGCAGATTGTTTATTACACCTTGATGCAAATTAAGCCATCTGCCTTTGTTGTGGTGAAGCAAATTAGACTTTGCTGTAGGAATGAAAGTTCCCTGAGGTTAGAAGGACCAGCTCCGTGGACATGTGTTGTCAGGCTGGAGAAGGAAAGGTGTGGAATAGGCTGCCTTCTTATTGGATCAAAGGTCTCTTGAACTGTCTTTGTAGCTGAACAGGTTTGTGGGATGCCCTGACATCAGTGGAGGACATCACTACCTCTCTGATGTGACCCTCCCTCTGTGGTCTCTATCATCCCACACATTCCCTTTAGAACATGAGGAAGCTAGGAACAACTTTCAAATTCTCCTTCCAAGTGCCTGTATTATGCTGTTATCAACTGGCTATCTTGGTAAACTGTGTTGTCAATTGCATTCCAATTCAGATCTTCTGGTTCTGTTGCTTCCCCAGTTCCAGGACCATCCTGAGACACCGTATGTGAGGCTCTACACACTGCTCTGTATCAGGGTGAGCATGCCTCATCTAGCCTTTCAGGAAGGGTCTTCTGCTCCATGCAAATCTTTACTGACCATAAACAAGGCTCACTGGATCCAGCTGAAGTTCATTCAGTCTGTGCCTTTCCTTTGCCAGCATCTGGAGCAGATGCTTAGTGAAAACTTTTGAAGAATAATACAAATCTCTGTTGATCCAGATTTCTTCCCTCAGTAAAACTGAGGTTTCTAGAAATATGGGTTGCTTCTCAGTTCTCAGATAAATTTGTCATAGATTTTTCTGGTCAAACCCCTTTATGTCATCGTTTCTTGTGACATCTGTAGCCATGAGTTCTTTGCTTTAATTACATATTGTGTGGAGATAATGCTTCCTTTCCTGTGTTTTAAATACACAGTGTAATAGCTTTAGTAGATAACCTATGGCTTCTAGATCGTGAGCACTTTCCAGATTGGCTTTCCCTGTGGCCAAACATGATTTCCAAACTACAATTTGACATAATACCGTTCCTTCTCATTTACTTAACCGTTCCCAATATTTGTCCAGTCTTTTTTTTTTTTTTGTTGTTGTTGTTCCTGTTGACAATGGAGTTGATGTTTTCAGAGGAAAATTAACTAATAACCAGTGGTTTTCTACGTATTCTTGAAGTAATTTTATCTATGTACATGTCTTTGCATATCTCGTGATGATATCGATAGCCTGGTACATCACTGCATGCAGAAACAACTGAGATTTGTCTGAGCACTTAGTTTTCAGTCATTAGTTATGCCAGGAGTAGTAAAGCACATGGACTGGTGTCATGATGGCATGAGGTGAATGAGCAAAGGCATCTGAGGTCATCATTATCAGGCGTGTATGCTAGACAGTGTAAAACAAAGGTTTACCACAATTAGCAACAGGGTTAGAAACATTTATGGATTTTTTTTTTTTGTTACATGCTTTGTTCAAAACTTTTTCTGAAAGTAACTTAAGAGTGGAAGTGTATCCATGTCTCAATAGTTAGTTGTTCAGAAAAGGCCTTTAATTTTGTGTTGTTAGCTTAAAATCAGAATTATGTAACTGAGTATATAAATTTTTATTTGAAGAGCAGGCATCAGATTGAAAATCTATTTGTATTCATCCAGACTAACGTGTGGTGTTGTGTGAGCAGAAAGTTGCAGAAACTTTTTTTCAGAATGTAGTCATCCACTTCCCTCTTGACCTTGCAGAATAGTTTGGTCTATGGGCAGAACTCAAGAGGCCTTTAAGCTAACATCATGAAGAGAAAGGAAAGACACTTCCAGGGATGTTTGAAGGCCTGCTTTGGCATGTCATACACGACATCAAAGATCAAGGGGCTCATCCCATTCCAAGATGACCAGGGTACATTGTGGTAGGAAATGTTTCCTTCTTTTTGCCCTGTAACTCCTTGATAATTCTAGGTTAGGCTGCTTTGAGGGACCTAAAATGATTAACTCAAGCCAGATTACAGGGCTGCTCTCAGAAGAAAAAGCAGACATCTGAATTTGATTGACGCTTTAGGTAACTTTATTTTCGCGACTCATTGGTAATCTGTGTAAAGAAAAATAACATCTCTTTGTGAAAATATGGCTGTCTAAAATCTGAGTGCTAGTTGTGAAAGGGCTTGCACACTGTGATGATGCCCAGTGCTGCTGTTCCTATTTGGTGCTCCAAGCCAGACTGAAATTTGTCATCACTTCTTGTTTGCTTCAGTAGATATTGGATTAGGTTATGTCAATGGAATAGCTTCAACGAATTGGTGGGGAAAACCTAGTTGCAGCTGGTGCCTTATCCTCACAAGCTTTGATTTGCTTTTATATGGAAAGGAGAGAGGAACCACAAGCAGATACTGTGTACACTGGCAGAGGCCTCTGAGCTTTCAGGTAAATGGGAAATAAACATTCTGTTCTTCTGATTCTGTTTTGTGAAGAGGCTGAGCCAATAAATGTGCTGTAGCAGTCTTCTGGGAGAGCAGGAAGGGGAGCCATGAGTTTTCTCACTGGAGGGTGGGAATGAAGATGATGCAAAGACACTCAGTGGTGATTAGGGCATTCCTCCTTGAGAGTATCTAGGTCGCTAAGGATATTTACTGACAAACATGAAATAACTCAGTACTTGAGAATGTGAGATGCCTCCCAGGTGAGATGTCTTCAAAATCCTCCCTCTGATTCCATCAGTGATTTAGTACTCTGGGACAGATTGTCATTTAGCAGATCTAGATCAAAGATTCAGTTGCTGGTGCCCTGCTGAAGGCCTCCAATGAACTAAATCCTGTGGATAACATTCTGTAGCTAGATGCTAGAAGACTGTGTTAGAGTGAAGACAGAGATTATATGAGCATGCCTAGCTGTGACATGCTTAAATAGAAATATTAACAAAGTTAATCAATATTGAAAATATCTGTGCTATTTTAGGCAGTAAATAAGCACTTCTGGTTTTGACCATAAATTGTATTTAATGAAAAGACTCGGCTCAAAGTCATTACAAGGTAGGAGCTTTTGGATGAAGGGCAAACACTGCGATTCCCTCACACTTTTACTGTATGTGAGAGCACAACTGTATTGCTGAGAGTGGGGATGGTATTGTACAACTTGCTGAGTCTGACAAAGACTGTTAAATGTCAGAGTACGTAGGGGGTACAGAAATGTGAGGTTTTCTAAAACCTTCCAGTAGCTATTCAGGATGCTCCTAGGGTTGCAACACATCTGTTGGGAAGTACTGGCTTGTTTCAGGAGAAGGGAATGATTTGCAAGGGTATCCTTTGACAAATGGATAGTTGCCTTCAGCTGCTTGTAAAGATGAGTCTCAGATTTTTTTCAAGTCTGTTATGTGAGTCAGCAGCATACACTTGCATCCTGGACTGCATCAGAAGAAGGGTGGCCATCAGAGAATGGTGAGACACTGGCACAGCCTGCCCAGAGAAGCTGTGGATGACCTGTCCTTGGAAATGTTCAAGGCCAGATTGTATGGGTCACCAGACAGCCTGATCTGGTTGGTGGCAACCCTGCCCCCACCTCCCCAACAGGAGGTTTGGGACTAGGTGATCTTTAAGGTCCCTTCCAACCCAAGCTATTCTGTGATTCTATGAAGGTAAGAAAAGCTGTCAAAGATGTTATTTTCCAGGGAAATAGAACACTGGAGAAGGGATGTTTTAAAAACACATTCACTGCACCTCATCTGAATCATGTCAGTTCTAAATGCTTTGGAATAGCATGCTTATCCACCCCATCATTAAATTATGAGTATTAATAGGGCTTAGAAAGTGCATCCATGGGGAAATACACTTCATCTCCATTAGTTTCCCATCCGATGACACTGTCTGTACACACTGCATGCTTTATTGGCACCAGATCCTTTTCATTTGAGGAATATAAAGTCTTATTTACTGTACAACTATTTTAATTACAGGCACCAGAGTGATAAAAGAGAAGGAAAGAGGGGAGTACTCCATAATTGCCTATCTTTCTCTCTGATCAGCAGGACTTCCATTAGTTTCCTCAAAATTGCTCCCCAAAGGTAGAAAATGTATACAAACATGTAAGATGAGATTTAATTACTGAAAGTGCATCAAAAGCATTACATGTTTCTATGATTGAAACCTTCCCTGGAGTCGCGATAAGCAACTGACAGAAAAATAGGCCACTAATTAGTAAAGAAAGTAAATGATATGCCTTACAATATCTACTGTAATAGAGTTAGTTGTAGTGTTCACTTTGGAAAAAGAGTGCTTGAAGAGCTCAGTGGCAAGATGGATCTGAATAGATCAAGGTGCTGGATAAAAGGCCTGACCCAATGGCTAAAGTTCTGCTATAGGGAACAGTGAGCTCCTCAGCCTGTTATGTACAGCAGAGCAGATGTAAATCCTCTCCTTTTGCTGAAGTGAAAGATTTAGGTCTAGGTTTTAAGAAATGCAGAGCAGAAGCAGATTTTTGAGAAAATAAAGTCTCCCTTAGGTCAGAGAAACTGGTGCCCATGCAGATAAATTATATTCCAGGTATAAGGCAGTGCTGACTCTGAGTACTCTGAGAATGTGGGCTTACTCGCTAAAGTTTCTGTAGGTTTTGTTTGCATGACTTTTTCTTGTATTCTATGGCTGATTAGTTTAGATTGATGCGATTAGTGTAATTAAGTGTAATTATGAATTCTGGTGCAAATTCATATAATCACATATTTACGATATGTAATTTGCTAATTACGCTGTGTGATTAGCATTATAAAATGTAATGTCATTACACAGTGCAAATTAAATTCAATGTAAAAAAGATGTCCTAGGCACATGCACTGGATTATCTAAAAGTTCTTTCTTTTAGAATATCTTCAGGAACTCTTTTTTGAATGTCCCTACATCAGTTGTTTCATATATGGAGCTGGGAACATGCAAAAATCTGACTTATATATAGCAAATGTATTTCTTCATCTCCATGTGCCCAGTTGAGAAAATGTCCTCTCTCTTGAGCTGTGTTTTCTGACACCTTTTCTATGTATTTAAAGAACAACCAACCAACCAACCAAAAAAAAAAACCCAAAACAACAAAACAGAACGAAGAACAACAACAACAAAACCAACATGCACAAACCGGCCAAAAGAGAGCTCCAATAAAACACGCTAACAATTTGCTGAAGCAGCCACAAAACAGTGATGTAAAATAATTCAAGAACAAACCTTTGTTACAATGATTTGTGCTCCATTTTACTGAATAGTTTTTCTACGCAATATTTAATCTGAGCAGAGTGTTTAAAATGCAGCTATTAAATGGCTTTAAATGCTGATAACATCTCTAAGGATCAAAGATGGAGTAAATGGATTTTGCTTGTGGATAATTTAGGGAAGTCTTCTGGGAAATGAAATCTATTTCAGCATCAGCATTGATATTATCTGAACACCTTTGTGATCACCATGGCAGTGTAGGGCTGAAGCAGGGCCACCTATGGGGATATCTACAACATCTATGGTGTGTTAAACTGATTTCTTAGGTCTGGCTTCCTTTCCCAAGAAGACACTGGATGTGAAAGGAAAACCACATAGCCACATAGATGTCTAGAGGTTTCCTTCTGAAGCATATAGAATTGTGCATGCTAGAGCTGCTGTGGCGTTTAGCAGCTTGCCACACTGAACTGGACAAGCTGTTTAGTTTGAACGTCTAGATGTCTGCTTCACAGACATTACTGTAGATGAGGACTAAATAAACGGATCCCATAATTTTTACTGGATGCCTTCTCATGATATTGGGGTTACTGGTCAATAGATGGGACAGTGAACAAAATGTAATTCCTACTATAGTGGGAGTAGTCAACCAGCTTCATGTTCCAGCCTATTAGTGGAAGAAATCCCTGGTTTTTAATCTACACGGTTGTAGAATATCCCAGTAAGCATTTCCCTCTCCAACTCTAGGACCAAGAGAGTGTCTTTAAAATTCCTAAATTTCAGGTTAAAAATATCTTAATGTATTATACTCTGAAGTTGTAGCAAGTCTCTCAAATATATAAGCAAATAATTACTTCTGTCTAGGCTATCTTGGAGCTCTGTTTCTACTGAGTCATGTAGACATAAAGAAAAACATGCTGAAGGAAGCTGCCCATTTCCTTGGAGTAAATATGAGTCTATGTTTGTTAGAGTCAGCTTGACTGAGGAATAGCTCATTCATCACTTGTGAAATAAGTGGAAAGACAATCAGGCACTGCGGAACTTAATTTTAATCTGATGTCATTTGTCAGAAGTGCCACGAGGGGTGGTTGTTTCATCCATGCAGTAAAACAAACTTTTCTAACACTGTTGCCGTTCTTTAGCTGAGGGCTAGAATATTTCATGAGCCCCCAGAGGAGCTTTGGCTTTGAGCTGCTCTTCAGATTCTTGAGGGAATTCTAATGCTGGCCAGATTCTAGTGCCAAGCACTTAATATAAATCAGGATGTATACCCAGGGAATAGTAAAGCTTCATGCTATCCTTGATAAAAATGATGTGAATTAGAACAGGTGTGGAGCTAGCAGATGAGTTTGGGAAAGGGTCATAACATATCCAGCTCGGTGTTGGCACGTTTCCATTGCAATCAACACCTTTGCATGGCTAACACCTTTCTCAGCTCTCAATTCAAGCACTTTGAACCAAGACTAATCTGACTACAAGTCTTGTTTGTCTTGACAAGGAAAATAAGATTGAACTTTCCAACAACTGCATTAAGAACCATCCTGAGGAAAAATAGCTTTCCACGTTTGTTTCCAAAGAGTTTGGTCTTCTGTACACTTGAAAGAGGGGTTTGAGCAGAATCTACGCTTATTTTCAATTGTGGTTGATAATGGAGTATGAGGAAGGCCATGAGCAGAACATAAGAGAAGCTGTAAATAGTGAGAAACTTATTTGTTGTTTCACTCTACTCCATGAAGCTATTTGGAAGAACAAGTCAATTCACTTACTACCTCGTTCACCAAACTCTCACTGATGCATGAGGAATTTGTGCCATCAGTCTTTGTTCATGGCTGTGAACGCTAACCATGAAAACACAATCTGCACAGATGGAAGAATAAACTGTGCAGCTCCGCTATGAACTAAATGTGGAAGTTACCAATAAAGAACAGGTTTGTGCACAGATCCTGTAAAAAACAGTCTGTGATGTCTGGCTGTGAAGTGAGTCAATGCACATCAAAGCAAGTCAAGGGAGATAGTTTATATCGGAAAAGGGTTATGTGCCTGGGGAGGGTTTGGAATAAAAATAAATACACATAATTGAAAAAAAGAAAAAAAAACCAAAAAAAAAAAAAACAAAGAACAAACACATCTTTTGACAGAAGAAAATGTGGGAGTATAGGTGCAAGATAGGAACTACCAAAACTAGGAATTGCTTTTTCAAGAAACATTAGAGTCCTTCAAAAAGTCTATAAAGGAAATAAGATTATCAGGATGGCTTTATCATTAGAAGAAAAGGAATATTAAAAGACTTCAGTCTGAATAAAAAAGATAAATTTCAAGTAAACTGGCATGGAGTTTATCCATGGTTGAGTTTGCAGTAATAAAGTCAGTGAGGGAATAAGCTCTGTGATTTACAGGCAGTAAGCTTCTGTAAAATTTACAAACTGCTGTTATAAAATGTCACCTTTTATGATGCATTCCACTCAGCCTGCATATATAAAGGGCACTGCATTGGAAAAGAGTAGCAGAAGCAAAGCAGTCTTCTGTCCTACAAAGTGCTTTTTGTTTTTGCTTTTACAACAGTAACAGAGATCCCTCATGCAATGACCCTGCTGCTACAATTTTTCTCTCATTAATTTTTCTGATTGTGTGGGTACACAGATGCCCTTGCCACTATTAATGGGAGATTTAAATGGTTTAATGAAACTTACTTTTGTAAAAATGCTCATGAGTGAACATGCACTACTCCCTCTGTTCCCCTCAATGTTTACACAGAAACAAGGCCCATGATGAATTTTGGTAATTTTCTGTTTTCTCTACTTTCATTTAATTGCTTCTACAGCTGTGTATGCTGAGGCATGATAGGTCTTCATAGTGCAGAGTTAAAATGGTATTTTCTGTGAGGCTTTGAGCTTCTGTAGAAGTTAAGCACCTGCTGACGTTGGGAACTCAACAATCATCTCCAACTTGATTAATTAAATGGTAGAATGGTTTGTGTTGGAGGAGACCTTAAGACCATCCAGTTTCTATTATCTTACTTAAGCCTCTCTTCTTTCATTTCAGAACCATTACACTTCATCAGTGTGCTCTCTGATAAATCAGGTCACAATGAGGTCTCCCTAAATAATAATTAAAAAAACCCTCTTAGGATACTCCTCATGATGTAAAGTATATTAGAAGGTGGTGTTGGCTTTGCTGGAAAAGTGACCAGCTACTTCTCAGGGTTTACTTCCTGGATGTGTCCCAGGTGGAGCCATCTTGGCCAGTGTTGGCAAGTTTCTGGCCAGCCTCACTAGGAGATCTTCAGGCTTGATTCCTCAGCCAGGTGAACTGTGCTGACTGAGCTCCTTCTGAGTCATGGCCCTGTCCCTTAGAGGGCTAATTCCTGCTTTGTACCTTACCTGCAGCTGAAAGCTCCAACTTGTGCTCTTTACAAACCAGTATTATTAATAGAATTGCCTCTGTTCTAAGTGGAAAGTCTTTACGTTCTTCATTTGGCATGAACAAGAAACCTCATACTTGGAACTGGGGGTTTAAATGGGCTGTATTCTGGAAGTTCAGCAAAATAAATCAATAATGGTGGTGATAAAACTGCAGTTTAATGGTAGCTGTAAAACAACAATCAGTACATAACCATTTTAGCACTATTTGGTCTATAGTTTACTCTGATAGATTTATCATTGCCTTCGTTTAATAATCTTCTCTTTAGTACAACTATGAGCATTATAAGTTTAAAATAAAGTCTTTGTAATTGTGCACAAAATGATAGGTACTGTATCTACTGCCTAGCTTGCAAAATAAACTCAAACTGTTTATAAACAGAACAACAGATAAATACAGTTTAGGAACCGTATCTTTTGGTGAAAATTGGATGAGCCTCACTGACTTTAATGGAGAAATGTCTGACAACATAGGCTGACAAGCCCTGTGGCTGTGAGCTTGTAAGAATAGTCCAAGCATATTGTGTTGTGTGGTGGGCCACAACCTCTACCAAGAGTATGGGGCACCAGTGCCAAATTTTGCCAAAATGTGATTGTGCCCATAACTGGTTTTGCTTAAGGAGGGGAGGAAGAGAGGTGGTAATACTTACCCACTCTTTTCATATGCAGCTGTGAGGGAGGGGGCTGAAGTTATTGCCAAGTTAGCTTGTGAGTGTTATGTTTTCAGGAAACTAGGCTTAGTGGGTTTTTAGCTGCTGTCTTTTCCAGTTTTGCAAAATGCTACTTTATTATGAAAGTTCTATGTAAATTACTCAGAGCTGGAAAGCCATAAAGTAAAGATTGGGAGAATCTGGGGCATCCTGGGGAGAATAATTTCGTGCTAGGTCAGTAAAGGAAAACATAGGCCAAGTGTCATGATAGCAAAGCTCTGCTGCTTCTGATGCTAGGAAAAAAAGAGCATGATCGTTTTTCAGTACTGCCTTTTGTGGAAATGGTTGTAGTGTGCTGAGCCACAGGAGGATTAGAGTTCTACATGGCTGGAACTTTGAATGCAAGAGAAAAAGTGAACAAATGCAGTAAAATCAATGGGTATTAGGAGCTACAGGAGGAAAGAAAATAAAAACCAGTAGGTGCTGTTGTTTTGTATTTGGAGAAAGAATTTCAGAATTACATCTTTTCTTCGCTGCTAGATATTGATACTCATTTCCAGGGCTATGACACTGGTCCAAGGCTGGTGCCCACACAGAGAGTACTTTTTCTCACATAATGTTTCTGGTGTTTTGTGGCTGTCTTACTGTACAAAAATATAGCAGGTAGGAAATCAGAGTTGGTGGACCTCATATCTCACCAGAATCAACAGAAACAGCACATTAAGAATGTCCTGAATGAGGAAAGTGGCAGAGTTTGAAGGCAGGAAGGTACTAAAGAAGGAAACTGAGTCCACATCTTGACATACGTTTGCAGTAGACTTTTCTTTCTGCAACATATTTTTTCGTCTGGACAACTTGAATCAGAGTTTTCTCGATGAGCTTTTTCTTGGCCTGTGGATTTGAGTGTGATCATTGATAGACAGAGATGTGTTAAATCTTGTAAAAGCACTTAGAGCAATTTGTGCAGGAGCCAGGTGAGCTTATAAAGCATGATGTTAATGCCACAATTTCACAGATAAAGTGGCTTAAATCAGGATAGCAACGAGACTCTCAGGACAGAGCATGAGCCTTTTTTCCGTAATGCCATCCCACCCCTTTGAATGTTTAGGTCTGCTTCTGTTGAAATTTGTCCCAAAACTTTCACTGATTTGAATTAGAACAGGCCACGAGCACCTGTTCTTCTAGGTCTGTGCCCTGCTCTAATACTTAATTTGGATTGCCTTCTGCAGCATAGATTAAGCACCTGATGGTAAAGTAGAGCAAATTAATTTTTTTAATGCAATTATGCAAATCAAGGACGCATAATTAAAATTATATTATTTCATCACGAAATACAAAAAATGGCACTTCATAATGCTTTTTTTTTTTCTTTAATGAAAGCAAATACATGCTATATGCAGATAAAAAAAAATAAAGAAAAATCTTCATGTACGTTGACGTATTTCCTCTGTGTATAGAACTACTCTATCAAAAATCTTTGGACCATGTCTAACTTCTTCATTAGCAGTAAAGGATCTGGCACTTGTCTTTTTGGAATCAAGTCTTTTTTTATTTTCTCCCCTCATCTTTGCTAGTTTAAGATTAAGTAATATTTGGTTGTACCAGAATGTTGGATCTGAATCAGACATAGCTCTTCTGTTCTAAAGGGAAATGCAGCGCTGCAAAGCTATATTTGTGATTTGAATGGACTCAGTTTTTTGTGTGATGAAATTGTGTCTGATAGACCTTCTTACTTGCATATCTTTCCATTTATAAATCCCCTTCCTGCAAAAGGAAAGCTTAGAGAATTAGGCTCCCTGTCCAAATATTAATGAATTGCCTTTGTGTGCAGTAGTGTAGTACATGTCTGCATATTGTTTTCACACCTCATCATCTTCTGTGCACAGAAGAGGTGTTACTTAGGGAATGAGCAAACATTCAGTAGTTTTATTTTCCTCATTGTTCACTGTGAAGATCCATGAATTATTTACACATGCTATTCAAAGCATATTTGGAAGACAATTATTAATTTTCTCCTGGTCTCTCCTTTGATGTTTAGTGCAACAGTACTGAAATATTTTGCAAATCCTAACTTACTCATATACCACTCACTGGGAGAAGAGTTCATTCATTTTAGTGGCCAGGAACCATGAGACAAGAACAGAGGTCAAAAATACTTCTGGTTGCACTTTCAGGTGGAGGCACTATAAGTTTTATTCAGGGCCATCTAGCACATTGCTCCTGGCTGCAGCTTGACAGGTTCCAGATGTGTGCAAATATGACTACTATGCCTACACTGCTAGCCCCACCGAAATCGTATATGTCAGAGATGGAGAGGTAATACAGCTTTTTAAGGTCTGGGAGTCACTAACACTATTGGGTATGAAAACAGGGTGTTGAGTGGCCTTAGTGTTCTGTCATCTGGTGGAGTATCTTATGCCACAAGTCTACTACAAGACTGGTTGATGGCCTGTCACTGGAGGAGCTCCCTGGGACGTGTTCATTTCAATATTTATGTAAATGTTCTGGAAACAGAAATCAAATGCATACAGACTGAGTTTTGTGGATAATAATACATTAGAATTGCTGTTGACTCCCTTGAGTGTAGAGAGGCATTGCAGAGAGATCTTGATTAGTGGCATGGCACAGGCTGCCCAGGGCTGTGGGCCTGGCCCCAATGCTGGAGCTCAGGGAGTGTTTGGACACTGCTCTCAGACACAGGGTTTGGGTTGTGCTGTGTGGAGCCAGTCAATGACTTGATGATCCTTTTGAGTCCCTTCCAACTCAGTTTATTCAGTGATTCTCAGTCAAAATTTTTGGCATACTTCAAAGGCAACCCAGCTCGTTATCCATGTGACAATTTTTCTAGCCATTGCATGTAGCCAGCCCACTTCAGACTTTCTCAATTAATCTATACAGCTGTCATTTTCCTGAAGACTTGAAGATGAAGAGAAGCAGCAAGTTTGCATCTCTTAGGTGTTAAAGAGGCAATTCATTAATAATTAGATGTCTCAGCTATTTAGGTGATATGATGTGATTTGTGGCTTTGAATACATTTATACAAATAGAATGAGTCCAAAGTTGCTTTGAACACTTCTGAGCAACTGGACTGTGATGACCATCTATATCAAAAATTTCAGTCTAAACATAAATGTTTTGCATCCACTCACAACCATAACTGACATATATGGGGATGTTGGGTGGGAATCTCAACACTTCATAAATCACTGCCCTTCTGCAAGAGGAGTGTTTAGATTTCTGTGGAGACCCTTCAAGTTTCAGTGTATTGATGGTGTGGGACTGTGTGTAGCTGCTAAGTTTTATTCTCATGCTGGGAGATCAGCCCCAGATCAGGTCAAAACAACTTAAGAAGGAATTGAAACTAGTATCCTGAACCCATGAAGACTGCATTTGGCACTCCATGGGCCAGCGTACCTGTATTTGACCTTAAAGACTCACGTCCCACTTAGGGATTGGCTTTTGTAGGACAAGAGAACCTCTTGCCAAGTGTCTTCTTGTCACGCTGTGATCAGGACTCAGAGAGTTTCTCCTTATGACTAGCTCTCAAAAAATGGCAAAAACTTTTTTCAAACGACCAGTCTGAACACTGCAGAAATCAAAAATAAAACTGCAGGCTAAAATAATAATTATTGAACTGTGCTTTGCTAGAAATCCAGAGTCTGGATTCTCCTATAATTGATACCCCCTGGCAGAAAGCTCTTTGAATCAGACTTGGTCGAGACTTGATAAAATAAATCTCATGGTACGTAGGATCTGATTTTGTAAGTTTCGCACTTTTTGAAGAGCTTAAAAAGTGTGATTGTTGTAGTACGGAACAAAGGAGAGGAAAATGAAGTTGATCTTAGCGATTTTTTTTTCGTTCTGCATTTTGTTGCTGACAGGAGTTTTCCTTTTCTTCCAATTACTCATATATATTGCAGGCACACAATCACTTATGTTTTCATTTTAGCCCACTTTCTCTATTCACATGATTCAGCAAAAAGAATAACTTCCTTGCAGTAAAACATAAGTATTGTGACTTAAGGAAGGAGCCTTTGAGGATCTGACCTCCTGCAGCTGTATATGAGGCATGTAGATGTTTACAGACTCCTTCCTGCAGGAACATTCCTACCTTGGCATGGCTCCTCAGAGGGGACTGCCTCCCGTGCTGGTTCTTGTCTCTGGGGGTGATTTCCTGGTTTTGGTCCATGAAATCGGTAAGAATCATGGCACGAAGTGGGATGGCCTCAGGCAATTTTCTGAAGCTCCCTGAGGTTGCTGTTAGTATATTTCAGAGATTTTGCCCAGAAGATATATTAAGTATGCCTTAGCAAAGGAAAGGAGAAAGTCTGAATCATCCTAAGGTGTGCAGAAATAAATATTTAAGTGACTGAGCTGTGCTCCAGCATCTTATCTCAAACCAGACCAGTAGGTCAGTCTTATCACAGGCAAATTGATCTCAGGCATTGATTAACAGCACTTCTTGCTGCTCCTTAGATAGATAATTTTCTCAACTTAGAAGAAGTAGGAAAAATACCCTGACACAATATTTTGCACAGGGTAGTAAAGCTGCTTCCTAAAGGGATTTAAAAACCCCATAAAATTCTGTGAGTATCCCTTCACCGAAGGAATAAGATGAATGAAGAAGTAAGGTGCCTTAGGAAATTTGGCTGGCGGCTCTGAGGGTGTTATGAGACCCTCTATCTCAGATATCATCCAGTGAGGAGGTAAGGACTTTTCTTTTCAAGAATGGGCTTTTGCTAAGCTTTCATTGTAACTACTGGAAGGAACAGATATTACTGACAAAGAAATTACTTAAGTGAGCTGCCTTCTGGGAAAGCCTCTGCAATGCTTGGTGGTCTCACAAGAAACATCTAATTTTTATGACTGTCAACAAGAATTTAGACCAAACTTGTGAATGTTATTGTAAGACATATTGTTATCTGTTAAGTTGGAAGAGTAGTGGAGGTAGACACTGGGGTGACATTGAAGAAGTACTTCTAATGAAAAGCAGGTATTGCTAAAACAGAAATAATACATACCAATTTTTGAGACCCCAAAACTGCCAACCTTGTGGCTGTGAAGTTTTTGGATTTAATTTCACCTTTTTTTTTCTTTTCTTTTTTTTTCAGTGTAAGAGGTGATTACTACTACACAGGTAATAACTGAGCACGTAATATAGTCATACAACAATATTATGCCTTGACTATTGAGGATTTTCTTCCTTAACAGTTTATTTAGTGAGTTACTGAGCAGAGATTGATAGAATGAGGAAAGGGTGGGAATACTAATGAGGATTGGCTCTCAGTTTGAAAGTATGAAATGCGTGGCAATCCTATCAAACAAGACCAAGAATTTATATGTATATATGTATGAAGTATGCTAAACCAAATCACATGATTTTTCAGCCAATACTGCTAGAATAAGAAGTCTTTTCTGATAATGCATTCTTCAGTTATACATTTTTGTCAGTCTGAGTTAACTGCCTGTAGTTTCTTGTGTTGATCTCATACAGTTCAGCTTGACTGTTTCCCATTAGCTTAGTCACATGGCTTCCTCAAGTGGCATTGTTTCTGTATTCTGGTTGGATAATTTAAACTTCTTAAATGGGAAATTAAGAGATTGCATTTGCTAAATAATTAATCACACGTAGTCTTGTTTGCAGGCTAATTTTTTTTTGGTAGAGATAAATGAATATTTGCTTGAAGAATATGTGAACAAATCTGTGCAGACAAAACTTTGCTGCAGCAACTATTAAGTGTCATGGGAAATAAACATGGCTGCAGTGAGTAGCTGTTAAGAATACAAATGAGTATGCTTAAAAATTCTTGGGTTATCTGAATTTCAAGCTGAATACAGCAACAACACTAAAAGAATGAGTTTTTTTTTAATAAATAATTTAGTGCATGAACAAAGCCTGCATTCTTTTTATATTCAGCTTTGGATTCCTCATGTTTATTTTTTTTTTCTGGTATAAGGGAGATGTGAAAGCATATTACTGTGCATATCTTTATTAGAAGGGATGTAATTCTGTGAGTGGTGAGAGTGCTTGATTCGTGCTGCAATTCTGCCACAGAGCTTGACCCGTGGCAACAGTTCTGCTATTCTCTTCTCTCCATGCCTGAGAGAGGCAAGAAGTGTGAAGGATTTTGCATGAAGGAAGGCCAAGAGACTTCTTGCCTTCTCTGATTCCAGCAGCTCTGCTGTAGGGAGACCTTCAGTGGTTCTTGACAAGCACCGTGGAAGAGCACAGGCTGTGCTCCATGACACTGAAATGTTCATAATGTAAAGTAAAATGAATGAGCAAACCTTGACAAGGCAACCAATACACCAGCCTTACTCAGAGAGCTGAAAAGAGGCTCACAAAGGTATCTTTGAGTTTTTATTCCTATTCTGACTTTCGATTCTTGTCACATATCGCTTTAGTTCCTAAATAGCATCTTAGAGCTTTAAGATCAGAAGCCCCAAGACCTCCTGCTAGTATAATGAGATTAGTTTCCTGCTAATTCAAGTGTGTCTGTGCATGTTTAGAGGATTGGGGTGGAAGCAGAGGACAAAGGGAGAGGAAGGCAGGTTGAAGTACCTGGTTTCAAACTGAACAGGTAAAAACAATTATAATTTGTACCTTAAAACATCAAAACATTTTTCAGAAATACTTTTGTACTCCGTTACAGACAATTATGGCTGTAAAATCACGGGGAAGCACCATGGTCAATAACAGTTGGTGTATTTAACTTCATAAGGTCTACATTCAAAGATTAAAAGAACAGTGAGTGGAGTTGTTCCTCTCAAGGCACTGAAATTCATTTGAGCTGATGGATTTAAATGCATGTTTATCAAATGCAGGTAGCATTTAGCTATGCTGTAGATCACAGATGGCCATAGCTTCTGCACAGTGATGTTTCTTGAAAAGGATGTGCTAATGCTGCTTCTGCTTGATTTTATCAACTGTATTCAGCCACATATTGAATGGACTGTACCTGTGTAATTTAACATGGCTCTGCTTATTAAGAGCAAATTTGTTCTGGCTTGAGGCAGAGGTGTGAGAACAAGTCAGGCAGGAAGCTGTCTCAGAATCTGAAGGTTTAGATGTAATTAACTGGTTTTCAGGTGTTATCAAATTTAAGCAGTCTATTCTTTTTGCCTGTGCTTATAGGTTTTAGAAGTTGGTGACCTGAGCTAGTTAAAGCCAAGGCTTTAAGCATCTTCAGCAGTAGCTGCGCTTTTTCTAACTCTGAAGTCATTTAATTAACAGACTGAGTATTTATACAACACTCAAATGTATCAGGTCTGGAAACCGCTTCTTGTTTTCACATTGGTAAAGAAATAATGAGAGAATTCGTGTCAGTTTATTTTCATGGTAGTAAATATTTCTCCTGGGTGACTCTTCTAGAGACTCAGAATCTCAGTGGGCTCCTGAAAGGTCTCTTTGCTGTGTTTGAATCAACTTGTACAAAGGGTTGTCTTAACCTCTGTCTTCCCTCTGTATCTGTTGTTGACTAAAGCATCCTAGAATTGTCATAGAATGGCTTGGGTTGGAAGGGATCATCAAATCCCAACTATTACCTGCCACAAGCAGGGCCATCAGCCTCCTGTCCCCTCCTGCTTTGTTTAGAGGTCATGTCTGACTGGCACTCCTATTTCTACAGTTCCTTTTTGGCCTACAATTGAATACACTGTCTGCTTTAATGTCCTATTCCACTATAAGAAGATAGACTGGGAAGTTGGTGAAGGGAGATGATCCATTTAGAAGATAACAAAATAACCTAGATGTGGCACTTTAGCCACGAAGTGAAATATTCAGTTTTATTTTCCAAAAACGTGTTAGTATAATTTTGTCCAAAATTTTCTCACATGGTTTTTGCTCTTGGAGGAGCGTAAGGGTGGAAAATAAATTCTGTCTGAGAGAATAAGCTTGTCAGAAAGCCACTTAAAGTATTGTACTACAAAGGAGTAAGGATGCTAGGTGTAATTAGCTTTTAGGTTTCTCTTATGTTAGAAGTAGGAATAAAAGGGAGGACCAGACCATGGGGTTTTTTTTTTTTTTTTTTTTCTTCTTTTTTTTCCCTTGTGCCTGTCTTACTCTCTAATAAGATTCTGGCAGGATTTTTCTTCCAGAGAAGAAAACAACTCAGTTGTTCACCTCCTTGGGTGCACTGGTGCTAGTAGGGTGAATGAACCATTGCAGAGGGTGACCCTGAAGAGTTTTGGTTCAGCCTGTTACTTGTAGTAGACTGAGGGCAGTTAGGAATGGTCACTGAACTGCTAGAGGTTAAGAGTTTGGGATAAAAATGCATTTTTTTTTCCAATAATTAACTTTTAATTTTACTCTTTTAAAGCATTTTAAACTGCAACCTTAATTGACCCTTGTTTGGGTGTCATGATGAGCAGATGCCACTTACCTGTTCCCCAGCATCCCAGTCAGATACTACCTGCCTTCTGCAAGGTATAAGCAGATTCAACCTATTCCTTGGCAATGTCAGAGAAAAACACCTTCTGTACTCCCTGGCAAAGTGTTTATCAGTATAAAGAAAGAGCTGGAACGTACTTGCTGCCTTGTATCAAAAGTAGAGGTCAGAGATTGCTAAGTGTTTCAGCCACAGACTCATCTTTAGGTGCATGTGTCTCTTTTTTTTTTTTTCTTTTACATGTAATTAGTAACGAAAACAATTGTCATAGCAATAACAATAGGGTTGCATTTGTAGTTAGAAGACTGGTCTGAGATTCTAGATTTTTCTGCAAGTAGAACTTTGCAAATGTGCTAACTCACCTTAGGGAGTTCCTCATTATTTACCTTGGTTTGTGAATGAAATCTATGGTAGTGTTCACACAAATCTTGAAGAATGTGTGAGTATTTTGAAAGGGGTTTTCGGTGTTTTGGGGATTTGCTTTCTCAAATACCTAATGGCTAGATGTGCAAACAGGTTTAGAAAGTATTAGGGGGAGAGTGGGCACTCTAATGCTGCACATCCTGACTGGAATGAGATGCTCGTAGCAAATGTTCCCACAGAAAATCTGTGGGATTTCTGAATGCTAAAAGTAAGAGCTTCAATAGATTCTGCTCTAAAGGTCTGGAGAACAACACAGATTATTCTGGAGGGATTTTAACTGGCCTGTGAAATTCAGTGAGAAGAACAGAATACATCAGAGCTCTTTTGCAGAGTGAAAGACTATTTTATATGCATCTATGCAAGGTACCTGAGATGGTCAAGTACTATCCTTTATTTTTGACTTGCATTTATCAGTCCCAAATGCAGCTGCAGAGAGAATTCTTCTAACAAGACTCTTTGTATCTCAATTTGTACTTTTCCATAACTCTATTTTCTGTTAAGTCCTAAGTATACTTGGTAACTTTCCTCCCTTTCAGTGATATATATTCCCATTCCATATTGTCTTTCATTAATGCATTGATTCCACTTCTTGCATGTCCAAAACAACAGCCTCCAATATCTTTGCCTTATTAACACTGTAAACAATTCTCCATCTTCTCCCATGCTGTTTTTCATACTTCCTGTGAAAAATTCACAGAACCCTTCATTATATTCCTTTGCATCCCTTTTGAAAACTCTCTTAGGCTGTGAGCCCACAAGAAACACCTTGCTAACCAACCACTGGCTGTGGGGACTGCTGTTCTTTGTGATGAATGACAGCCCTGCAGCACCTCCACCCATCAAGTGACAGTTTTATATTGCCTTCATTTCATTTATTGAGTTGACACTGGGTTTTTGATATTGCTGCTTTGCAGCATGCCTTCATAGTCCAACATGTGACCATGCCTCCATCCCAGTTTGGGAGCTCCATCCCAGTTTGGGAGCTCCAAAGACTGCCGGGTACAGGGTCAGAAGAACTCCTGCACACCCAGAGCAGACGCTGTGTTGTCTCCTATGGCAGCATTTGCCCAATAGAAAGGCCAGAGGCAGGGATCTGCCATGAGAAACTCTCTCTTGAGCAGCATGATAGCCTAAAATAGAGCAACAGTCCAGAAGGATGGCATGTGTGCTTCTTGTTCGAGCCAGGATGAAAGTGTCTAAATGCGTTTTTCCTCTTGCCAAGGTAAAATTCAATTTCGTTTTTTTTCAGTTTTGCATTTCTGCTCAGCTGTTATAATTAAGATCCAGGTCTCTAAACCACTGATGAACCTTATTTTTTTTAAGCATTCATGATGGTGGTCGGGCAGTGTTATGCTATGAGGCAAGTGTCAAGCAAGCTATGTGGGCAATACAGGCCTAGTGGACATACTTCCTATGGATGCAGGCATTATTTGAGCAAGCTCTCAGGCACAACAAACTGTCACATAAGATTTCCATGATGAGCAGGCATGAAATTCAAATTATGGGCAGCTATTGCTTTCCAGTCTGCTGACAATTTATTGGGAATCACACTGAGTCTGTGCTGCAGGCCACTGCTTTAGCTTAACGTGATCTGACAGACAGCGCCCAGTGCTGTGCATCGTCACACAAAGCATCATACAGCACATCTGAAGAGAGAAAGGGGTGATCTTGGGGATAGGATACTTCTTAAATGTTTTGTAGGGAAAGAAGAGTATTTTTGCACAAAAAACATTGGATGGAGGTATTTAACTGATTGCCCCCCAAATTCTCAGGAAACGAGAGATGTGCTTCTGCTGTAAAAACTACATGATATGTTTTGTGCCTGTCCACCCTTCACGATGGGAGATGCACGGGGCAAAAAGTAATAGAGTCCCTGCTTGCCCTGTGGCAGACCACAGGCACTTACTGCAAGGGGGCCAACCCCTCGCGCATTGCACGCTGCATGTATCTTACCAACAGCCATTCCCTACCCAACTTCATACGGCTTTCAGGCCAAAACATGCAGACAGTTCTTCCTTCTGCAATACAAATTGCACTTAAATCCCTCTTCCTAGTTTAACTGGGAAGTAATGTAATTCTCCACCTTTTCCCCAGGTGATCACAACTGCCAGTGCTGTTATCAGGAAAGATCGTGCCTAGAAAGTTAGTCATGCACAAATGGCTTCTTTGTATATAAAGTATCAAACTGCATTTCAGAACTCATTATAATTTATTTTGCTTTTTCCTTCTCTACTCTTCCCCCCCCCCCCCCCCATATATTAAGTCCTACACAGACTACAAACTCATAAAATTTAATGTATGAATAAAACTTTTCACTACGCTCTTTTACAGTCGGTTTTAAATTCATTCAAATAACAAGAAACTTCACTTGCATAGCCCACATCTCAGCTCCAAATACAAGGCCCGTTTCAGCAAGGCAAGCGGCAACACATCCAGGCTCATAGACACGCCAGCGTGAGCTGCTCTCCCTAAAGCTGGCAGTGGCGAACACACCAGCTGCATTTGAAACATCAAAGGCAGTTTTGGTCCATAGCTCGTAGAGTTGCTGGAGGAGGCTGATTTGAAATGATCAGGGGAAGCTGTGGCCCTCTGCTTGATCTCTACATGAATATAGATGCTGTGTCCCTGGAGAGACGTGCTGTACCTTTTCTTATGTCGTGCCAATAGAAGGCCGACTCCTCACCGAGGAACTGCCCATGGTTTGGTGGAGGTGGTCACAGGTTGCCGATGTAATTATTGCAGAATAATGTGCAGATGCAAGTGGCCTTGTGTGCAAAAGACTGCAGGAGTGGCTGTGCAGTTTAGCAGCTGTGCTGCTCTGTCTGTGCAAAGTTAAATGGTAGCCTGCAGGAGCCTATCTGCAGCCCTTTGGCTCCTGATCAGCTCTGTTTCAAAAGCAGTGTTGCAGTAAAGGTATAAGGAAATGCAGAAGCTTTGTTCAGAGTGGAATTAAGGTTTTATATGGATTTACATTCATTTACCAATTTCTGGTTTTCAAGGCACAGCTTTTCCTGAATTAGCAAGTTTCATCAGCTAGCCTGAGCTCTTTACTTTGAATCCAATCCCTCATTTTCTCTGGCAGGAATGAAAGCATTATTTGTAAGAGTTAGGATTATGCAGAAGGCTGTAATTGCCATCTGTATTTTCTCATGATGGCTTGGATAAAGGATGTGCCATTCCTGAGTGTTTTACACACCCTCTTCTGTTTATACTCCACGGGCAGTGATATGGATTCCATGATCACCCCCCCAAAACAATTTCTGTAGTTTGGTATTGTGAGGTTCTGCTTATTTTATTGTAAGGGAGTAATGGTAATTATTTGAATACTTCATGCAGCTTCTTGCCCTCAGTTACACCACCTTTTACCTCATCCTTGCCTCTGCCTTGCCCAAGAAATTGGTTCTGTGACTAGCACTTTCCCCAGCTATCTAGAACTTTCATGCTGCTGTGATGAACTAGCCAAGCGTAGGCATTATACTGTTGCATCTCCCTTAACTATAAGTCCCTTATCTGTTTGTCGTGTAAAAGTATACAGGTGAAATCAAATAGACTCATTGGACCAGCCCTGCTTCTCTTCGTGCCAGCCACCTCTCTGTAAGTGCTGGGTGATTAAGGCTCCTTGAGAATCTAATTAGAAACATGGTTCAGTTAATCAAGTGCATAAAGAATATATAAGGAGTGTTCTTCTATGGAGGGGAGTGTGAAGGTTGGAAACTTCTGCTTTCAGCAGCTGAGATATTGAGTAAGATCTGCCCTTGTGGCATACAGTATCTGGCCTTTAAACAAAAGTGGTTTTTCAGATGTGTGAGGTGCGCCACATTTGGCTGCTCACACTGCTGTGAGCTGAGTGAACTTCAGTCCTGAGGCTCCCAGCTCCTGCATACCTGGCCAGTGTCTGCAGACCCAAGACTTGGGAAAAAAAACAGCGCCGTGTGGTCTTGCTTTTCCAAGTCCAGCTCACAAAGGGGGAGAGAACACAGGGCCAGCAACCTTGAGAGCAAGGCTTGTTGAAGGCTGTCCTGAACAGACAGCTGCACAGACTGGCACAGCCCAGCTTGAAAGTTGTATTGGGTTGCCTTTTTTGTGAGAGTGAACTTCAGGTTGTTTAAGTAATTGCTGAACAAGATCTCCTGTGAAGAGGTTCTAAGAGACAAAGGAGTAAAGCAAAGCTGACTACGCTTTAAGGATGCTTTTCTGAGAGAGAAAGAGCACTCCATTCTTCAGAATAAGAAAGCAGGCAGGGGAGGCAGGAAACTGGCATGGCTCAGCAAGGATCTGCTGCGTGGGCTGCAGTGTGTTGCCTGGAAGGCCAGTGGTATCCTGGGTTCCACCTGAAGAGGGGTATCCAGCAGGATGAGGGAGGGGATTGTCCTCCTCTGCTCTTCCCTTATGAGATCTCATCAAGGCTACTGCATCCAGATCTGGGGCCCCCAACTCAGGAAAGGTGTAGAGCTTTTGGAGAGGGTCCAGAGGAGGCCACAAAGATGATCAGAGTGTTAGAGAACCTCTCCTATGAAGATAGGCTGAAGGAGCTGGGCTTGTTCATTTTGGAAAAGAGAAGGCTGCAGGGAGACCTCATTGCAGCCCTTCCACTGCATGAAGGGCATTTATAAACATGAGAGTAATCAACTTTTAGAAGGGTAGACAGTGATAAGATAAGGGGCAATGGTTTTAAACTAAAGGAAGGGAGATTTAGATTGGATGTTGTCCTGTTTTTTAACCAGGAGTGTGATCTGGTGCTGGAACAGGCTACCCAGAGAGACTGCATGCCCCACCCCTGGAGGTGTTTAAGGCTGGGTAGGATGGGGCCCTGGGCAGGCTGATCTAATAACTGATTTAGCAACTGTCAATTCTGCCTGTGGCAAAGGGTTTGGAACTTGGTCATCCTTGAGCTCCCTTCCGACCCAAGCCATTCTGTGATATGATTCTGTGAAACACTCTGATCTGAATAGCTAGTCGTTCTGATTGATGTCAAGTTGAACATGAGCAAGCAGTGTGCCCTGACAGCCCAAAGGGCCAGGCACAGCACTGCCACTGGGCAAAGGGAGAGGTGGTCCCATCTGACAACCTTCTGACTTGGGATAATCTGTGACTGTGACAGTGAGGTCTTGCATTATGCAAGAAGGTGCTATCCTTTTAATAATCTGGTTGAGGAAGACAGAGCAGGAAATTTGCTATGTTGCTTTCCTTCCTACCTTGCTAGGCTACCTACTCTTATATTGCTTTTAACCTCTTATTGTCCTTATCTGCACTGCCATTCCATATGTGAGCTCTCTGATCATTTCTGCCTCTCACACGCTCTGTCCCCTTCCCCTACCCTCACTTCAAGGATTTGCATGTGTCTGTCAATTTCTCTTTGAAATTACTTCTAAGCATTGTCTGTTTTTCTCAGATCACATCTTCCCAAGATAAAAACCGCTATAATAAAACCCTTCTGACAGAGCCAGGCAGCAGCAACGTTTGTTTTCCTTTTCCAGACTCCTGCCAGCTCTCTGATATGAGCTGACACTGACTGAGTGTAGGTCAGATCTGGTGGCTACTGTATATCCCCCCGGTTACCTAGTGGATGTGAAATCTGGCAGCCTAGGTAGCCTTTCAGCTACATGGCCCACACATGTGCTGTGTAATCTGTTTGCTCTGTGAGCATTAGGCTCTATCTTTATCTCTCCACTGAGCTTAACTCTCACGGTATGCTCTTGGAAACGGCGCTGTCTCCAGGTGTTACACTGGATGTCATTAACTGAAATAATTGTTATTTGACCCCATTTTGTGAAAGTGCAAAAATCCATGGAAGCTTTCCCGAGATGGCTGGGCTGTCATGGTAACAGATGGGAAAGATTTCATGTAACCACCTAATTATGCAGCACGTGAGGCAAGTAGTGAGCAGAGCTGTACTGCATAACATGGCACAGTCCTGTGTTGCTGTGCTGAGGAGTGTCAGGAGTGAGTCATTGTGAGATGCTAAAAGAGGAGGAACATAAAAGTAGAGGGAGAACGGAAACTTGAAACCCAGAAGAAAGATTAACCTAAAGAGTACTAATATTCACTTACTTAGGAGGAAACATTAATGAATACAACAAACCCTTGAGAAGAGCAGGGGTATTTGCAAATAGGAACCTGTGATAAATCATGGCCCAAGGGTAGTTGAGTGTTCTTTCCTGGCCTTTCCTTGTGTTTCTAAATAACTAAAGAAAAATATATTCAGTCTTATAGTAATCAGAAATAATCTTTTAAATAACCCTAAATAAGGCAAAAAAAAAAGTTTTTTATCAATTCAGCCAGCCTTTTTCTTGTTTGCTGGTAGAAAACTCCCAGCTGTCCTCTGCTTGTATTTTCTATTAATTTCTGGGTTCCAAACTCCAATTAGCCTAACCAATATTACACTGATGTAGCCTGACTGTGTTTTGTACACTAAATTGATACTTATTCTTCTTCTATGTTGTGATGTAGTGGGAGGTGTCCCTGCCTATAGCAAGGGGGTTGGAACTAGGTGATGTTTAAGGTCCCTTCCAACCCAAACCATTCTATGACTCTTATGTGATTCTGTCTCTGATGGCTTCATGGTACCTAAACCTGCATCTATCTCTTCACAGAATCACAAAACAGTTGATATTGAAAGGTGTGTCTGGAAGTTATTTGGTGTAACCCCTCTGTTCAAGCAAGGTTACCTAAAGGAGCATGTCTGGACGAGGTTTGAATGTCTCCAAGCAGGGAGATAACGCTCCCCCCTGGCACTTTTATCTTTCTTGCGTGCTAGAGACCATTCTTAGACCTACTGAAAGAGCTGCAATTATAGGATGGCTCTGCACCTCTGAGTATCCAGACCACTTTGTATACTGTTACAGCCTGTTTGAGACTCAGTTCTGCGTTAATGGGGTACTCACTCTGTCTTTTAAGTAGAAAAGGCCATCACCCTTAGCTGTGCTAACACAACCATTCTGTCTCTTGTAACTAGTAATGTTACTGGGAAGGTACCAGCTGGGGGTCGGTGAACAGTGCTAGGAAGCGAGTGCTTTTAGAGATCTTTTCTCTTTAGTGGCGGTGGTTCAAAATAAAGGTGTTGTATTTGGGATGGATTTACCATTCATGTAGAAAGACAGCAGCTCATGATAAAGCTGAAGGAAATGGAGAGATGTGAAATAGAACAAATATCGTGAAGTTACCTTTCAATATATATGACCCATAAAAGTACTTTTGGAGCCCACTGCAATGGCAACGAGGTTCATTCTTGAAGTGGTATATTTGTGTGGGGACATTTGCTGCCTGAGGCTGATCCTTAGGATAAACTGCTGGCATTACTGGAGTTGGTGTGGAATTCTTATTTAAAGACTACACTCACTTCTTTACCAATGTATCGTTAATTCAAATTAGGCCAATTAACTTAAATAGAAAAAATTCTGAGGTAGATTCACTCAGACAATATTCCAGAATGCTGATGAAAATTGAATGAAATAATAGTAAAAGAAAGCTGAATTATTTTAGCTCCTAGAAATTAAACAAAATAAATCGTACATTACAACATTTTCAGACTAGAAAATAGTAGATAATGAGAGCTATGGGACAGACAGCTCACTGAGGGGGAGGCAAAGTATCATATTCCTGAGAAAGCTTAAAGTACTCTAAATTAATTCTCTATTTATATAAATTGATGTATAATCTCAGTTTCGTGATCCTAATACAAGTGATTATCAACGGAGAAGTGTATGACTGAATGTACTTTTGAGACCAGAATCTGTGAGTGATGCTGCTGGATGAGAGGAATTTTTTTTTTCCTACATCTGGCTTGGTTTAAATCTACTAAGATCTATCCTGCCCATGGGAGCCTTCAGGGAATGATGAGTAAAGGAGATAACCTGAGCTACGCACCCAGTAGCAGGGGCTTTGTCCCACAGCCAGGATTTGGCTATAGCTTCAGCCCTTCTATGGCAAAAGATGGAGCAGAAGGCAGTGGTATAGCAGGCTGTGGCAGCAGCCCTTTTCATGACCACCAAGCCCCTATCAGCAGGTCTGCTGCAGCCTCCTTGCCCCCCACTGTAATTTTTCTGGATTGCAGTAAGAAACTGAGACAAAACCAACTTGGCTTACTGATGACTTTATTCCGGTCAGCGAGTGCATATCTTCCTTCCAAGGAATGGCACCATGAATATGAGATGGGACCTTGTTGCAAAAGGGATTTTTTAATTTTCCTAACAACTTGCTTTAATCGGTTCACTGTGGCTAATTGGTTAGTCAACAGGCTAAAATCACTTTTGTTCCAGAGGTAAGACAAACACGGGATACTTAAAAATAACCTTGTCGGCACTGCAGTGATAATCTGATTTTAGAACTCAACAGACATCTTTTTCTCTATATCAAGAATGATAGACAGGTAAGAAAATAGCTTGAGTGTAGCTCTCCATTCCAGCTGGCAGAAAGGATTCACTTATCTTCAATTGGAATTTCCAATAAATCTATATTTAGTAGCCTTCATAGTCTATCACTTGATGGAATTACTTTCCTCCGTGAATGTGCAATAAAGTCTGACAGTGATATATGTAAGAACATTAAATTTTCAGTGGCCATGTTATGAACAAAGGTGATCTAACAAAAAATAATGTACTTTAAGGAGCAGACAGCAGGGCCCTGTTTCTGATCTCATTGACAAGGTTTAACGCTAGTAGACCTCTCTTTACATTAGTGAAATCATTCATTTATATGGATGTATGGGAGAGGAGGCCTTTCTTCCACAGGCCAGCTTCTCTTCTCCTATACTTGCATACAGATGAATGATTTTTAAAAATGTAATGTGGATTATTTTTGTTGGATCTCCTTTGTTCATGTGGTCTAGTTCAGTGAGCCAGAGATAGAAATTCATTAATGAAAAAAGTGAACCAATTATGTATGTGATATAGACAGAAAAGACTATCATTATCCCACCTAGAAAAAAATATTCCCCTCAGTAGACACTGATTTCCCCGTTGCTGTTTCCCATTTATGTTTGGAAAGCTAAATCTGTGCCTTTTCTCAAATAGAGGAAAATCTTCATGCTGGTAGCTGAGTCTCCATGGGTTCTTGATAGTTATTATCTACTCCTCCGATGCGGTTAAAGATCCAGCTCAACTTTTAGAGGTAAGAAAAAGGTTTGTATTTGCTTGAGGATTATGGTTTAAAGTGACCTATGAGTTCATGTGTGTTTTCTGATGACAGGGAAAAATGCATATGCATTGTTGTCTCTGCTTTACCTGGGAAAACTGTCCTTGCACAGCCCTTTGCTTTTTTTTTCCCCCTCTCTTTTAATTGTGCATGTTTATAGGATTATTTTCTGTATGACCCTTTACAGGAAGGTTTCTCGTATCCTGGTTAAAAGGCAGTGCCTCTTTATCACTCTGCTAAAGCTGAAAGTCAGTTTGAGCCCTCCTGTGTGCCACTTTTTATTTATGGTATCATTACAGTTTGTTTCAGAAGACCAAACCCTCGGCAAAGCTTTCAGGATACTTATCTGGCAAACACTGTCACTTACCTACAGCTGGAGTCCAATCTGATGGCTTAAATTCTAGCCTCACATAAAGATAATACTTTTAATCAGAAAAGTGAGTCAAGATATAAGAGCTTGCTTGCACTATCTGTCAGCAGGGAGCTGGAGTGAAATCAGGACAAAGTCTTAAACTGTTGTTTCCAAAGATGCTTGCTTCTTGAGCTGCAAAGGCTTATTAACAGCAGGGCAAGATAAACGGGTTATCATGCGGAGAGGCAGGGCGAGCCTGTGCCACACTGACTTGTGCTTGGCAGCTGCTGCACCAGTGCAAGGAACCCCTTCAGAAATGTCAGACAGCAGGTCCTCAGCACCTGGGAGGTGAGCAGCATGCCCTTTGCTGCATGGCAAATCGTGCCCAGGGGTGCATGCTGCAGAAGTGTGGATGTGGCATCGATCCTATCTCTGTCTCTCTGGCCAAAGCTGCAGGTCGGCTATGGAAGAGGTTGGAGATGGTGGGATTACCTACGTTCATTGACTGCTGCAGGGAGGATGGGTCAGATTGGTTTGCCTCCTCTTGGAGACCACCAAAGAAAAAAAAAAAT
The DNA here is from genome assembly GCA_023055505.1 of Callipepla californica brunnescens. Taxonomy (NCBI): domain Eukaryota; kingdom Metazoa; phylum Chordata; class Aves; order Galliformes; family Odontophoridae; genus Callipepla; species Callipepla californica. The sequence goes on along the minus strand of JALIRH010000003.1, from coordinate 58,578,287 downwards.
GGTAGCAGCTGAGGGAGTCTAGCAACAGTTGCCTAACCCAGCCTGCAAATTGCCTTCCAGATGAAGTTAAAATTTCTAATGTGATATCCCCGGTTCACTTCCAACATCCTTTCTTGTACAGAGGATTAGATTAGAACAGACAGAAGTTCTAATTAAATTAATGCACGTATGAGGGTAAATTCCAGACTGGTGGAGATCAGGCTCTCTTGAGCTGTGATAACTGTGTGGAGAAGAAACCATTTTTCTTGAAAGTAAATAGCTGTGAATATTCAACTGAAATCTCTGAACTACATGTAAAAGCATAATAATATTTATGAGCTCGATGAAATTCTACTGGAATAAAAAATGCCATTACCATCACTCTATAACTGAGTGTATAAGGAAGTGCTGTTCTTACAGTTTGAAAGCAGCAACATTGTGGGACAAGATCAGGGTAATTTAAGCAGTTATGGATCTAAATTGAAAAGATTTCATTGATCTTAAAGCTTAGTTGTACTTTTCTGTAAAATACAAATATAAATTGGCTTTGAATAAAAGACAAAAGGCACGCTGCTCTTAAAGCCCATCTTGGTTTTAGGTGTGCATTAGGCAGCGTGTATCTGCTACCACAGTTCTCACAGAATGATTAAAATACATTTCTGAACCTCTCTGCCTTAATCTGCATGGTAGTTTTTAGTAGTATGGAGAAAGAGCATAAGCACTTATGACCTCATTGAAGACATCCGATTTTTAAAACCTGGTGCATTCAAAGTTAATACACTACTTGGCTGCAGGGAACTGGAGCTTTTATTTCAGCTAGAACTCTGCTATGCACCTACAGCAACTACATAATTCCCTTCATAAGGCAGCATTAGGTCCAAGTGAGACCTGCAAGCACTTTGCATCGACTCACAAAAACAGGCCTGGTAAAAAGATGCCATCAGTGACACAGGGGGGAGCTGCACATACAGCTGCTCAGGAGCCCACTTTTTGATCTAATCCTTTAGACAGTGTGGAATCAAACCTGTCCTTGGGAGTTTGTGTGACGGTGAGTTCAAAAAGCAGTTATTTGACTCTGCATCTATGTCTGCATGAGAAGCAGAAATTGAAGTGTAGTTGTGAAGGCAGTGAGCAAAATTCATAGTGTGCCTGGATGCTCTCACTCAGGTGTTTTAAGTGGCTGTAGATCTCTAGTTTATGCCTCAGAGAATTAAATTATAGTGAATTAAAGACTCTGCTGCACAAACTCAGGTGATTCATATCGGAAAGACTTCCCTCCTTTAGTTGGAGACTTCCATCAGGGTCACAGCTTGACCTGCCTTCAGCCTCTGCGGTGCTGCACTTATCACTCTGACTTATTAATTACTTGCACAATCAATTGTGGTTTGCATTAGCTCTTGAATCAATGAGCTGTGGAGCTGGGAATTAGACCTTCCCAGTCCCTTGAGCTCTTGCTTTGATGATAGGGATAAGCAGAGAGGGCATGCAGGTGGGAAAGGCGGTGTCCGCTGTTGTTCCAGCTAAATCTTGCAGGGCAGGACCCTAAATCTACCTTAGCATCTTCTTGCAGATGTGCATTCCCTTGTGGATTGGCCTCAATGTGCCCCAGTATGCCTGCCCTCCTGGGGTGAATGAGAAGGGGAGCATGGCAGAGAGTTTCTTCAGCGTGGGATTCCCGTAGCAATAATCAAGGGCACAGGGCTGCCCCGAGCTAACATTTTTAATGAAACTAAACCCTATCCCTGTACTGCAAAGTGTTCCTGTCATGGAGAATCCAATTTACCTGTGATTAAGTATAAATGTTGTTTAAAGCTGCACTGGTTTTCCACTCTCATTTTTCCCAGCCTCAGGTTCTAGCCATCTGCTCTTTGATGTATTTGACTGCTAGGTGAGAGCATGAATTCTCCTCAGTCTTTTTCCACAGGTAGAAATGTTTAGAACTTAACCAAGTAACCCCTGGACTAGATAGGATAAATATCTAAAGCATCTAGATTCTGTTGTTCTTAAATGTATTATCGTGTCCCCTAATCATTCTCGGGGATATGTATTGAATTTTTTCTCTGCCTTTTCAGAGCTTTTTTGAGCGACAGACATGGTATTTCCATTGCAGGTGGATAAGTTTCATGTGCAGAGAAAATCTAAGCTCCCAACTTCCGTCTGTACTCTTTAATTATGTACCTAATGATTGCATTTGTCCAGGGCCACAGTGCTGTACTGAGAGCTCACACTGAACTGATTACCTGCAAATCTCTCCCGCTGAAGATAATGTTTGTTTACTTTAGAGAGCCAAGGGAGGATTTATTCTTCTGCTACCTTAAAGTGCAAATACTTTTTCTTGGTGGTGGTGCAAAAACATGCAGGATGTCATTCTCCAAAGACAGAGAGCTGGACTTTCCAGCCCACATAGTACTTTGCAAGGACTTGCTCATGATTTACCATGTGAAGACTGGGAGGCTGTTTTTATGAGAGTATGATGTGTCCCACAGTTTGTCTATGGATAGGAGAAAGAATTTAAATAGTCTGCTGAGGGAACCGAGGGGGATACAGTGCTGTATCTGGCACTTCTCTGGCATGATCTTTGTTATCAGGCCTAGCTGCACTTGTCAGACTGCCTCTGCACACCAAAATTGAGAGCAGTTGACAATATATCCCTGAGGGCTGCTCAGAGCTAATCCCTGTAGCTCATCCCAAGGCTATGCAGAGCTGCCTGAGGAGTACCCATCAGTGAAAGCAAAATAGCCAAACATGAAGCTTGTTTATTTCAGTATGAGCCCTGGATTAACCCTGCTTGGAGGAGGGTGGAGCTGTCTATCAGGGTATGTGTTTTAGAGAGTGAATATTTGGTCTTCCAGGCCTCTGTTGATGCTGCAAGTTGGAATCATGATAAAGTGGGTTGCCCATAACCTGCATTAGTGGAGTGAAAGCTGGATGCAATCTTTACATCCTAGAGAAATGATGTTACTCGTGGAACTGGAGGAATTTTATGTGTGCTACAGCAATGGATTGCACAATCTGTGGTCACCGAAACCAGTGCTGTTAATAATTTTGATGTAATAGGTATACATCACTATGCTGTACGAGTGTACAGAGGAGCTTTCTTTGGTGCTTGGGAGGAGAATGCCCAAATCATGTCTATAGCCTCTGCGGGAATAGTAAATTGGATAGCTGGTGTGTATGTATTTTGGGTGCTTGTGGTAGCCTGGGTAGGAGCACTCTGCAAGAAAGGTGTTGTCTCCTAGAGTGATTTACTTCTCAAGACTAAGAGCTGTTACATGCTGAAGTTCACAGATCTCCATTCAGGAGGACTGGGAGGTAGTGGATAAGTGGAGGAGAAAGTGAAGCACGAAGATGTTAGTAGGTTACAAAGAGCATCCCTTTATAATTTGAGTGAGATGAGATGAGGGAATAAATAGTTGCTAAAACTGCTTTCCTGAGAGTTTCTAAAGATGTTAGGTAGTTTTCTAAGAAGAAACGAAAAATAAATATTAGATATTAGCAAAAACCAGTATTAGGTCTTATTCTGTTATACAAGGCAACTTGATCACTGCATGAGAAAGTAAAATGCACTGATGAAACGTGAGTAATCAAACCCAACTGCATTTGCTGATCCTAACTGGAAGACAGATATGCTCAGCAATCTCTCTCTCACTTTCTCTGCCCTGTGAAAAGGGATAATTCTCAAAAGACCACCTGATAATGAGAAAAATTGAAACATCAAAGTACACATGATAGTAGCAAACTCTTCAAATTTCAAGCCTCTGAAATTTGGCAGTCGTGGAAAAAAAAGTCACAGACAGCTGCAGATTAGAGTTGAGAGCAGCAATTATCTGAGATACCAAATATGTTTACACATTCATGTTAACACAGAGCAAATGGGAATGTCAAGCTCTTAAATCTGACAGTAAATTCAGAAATAGGTAAAGGAGTCTGAAGACAGTGCTGAACAGTGTAAACTTCTTTGTTGTAGGAGTCCAGTAGAGGGCCACAAAGATGTTAAAGGGCCTGGAGCATCTCCTGTGTGAGGAATGCCTGAATAACCCAGGTCTATTCAACCTGGGGAAAAGATGACTGAGGGGGGATCTGATGAATGTTTAAAAATATCTAAAAGGAGGTAGGAGGCAAATGGATAAGGCCAGGCTTTTCTTGGTGGTGTGTAGCGATGGGACAAGAAGCAACAGCCTAAAACTTGAATATAGAATGTTCCGTACAATCACGTGGAGGAACTTCTTTCCAGTAAGGGTGATGGAGCACTGGAACAGGTTGTCCATAGAGGTTGTGGACTTTCTTTTGCAGAGGGTTGGACTTGATGATCTTTTGAGGTCCTTTCCAACCCCTGCAATTCCGTAATTCCACAAATACATGAGAAACAGATGAGACCATAGCCTTGGCACATGGAAAGTCACAGACAAGAATGATGAAAATATCAGCCTCAACACTAAAGAGCTAGAATTCTTCCCATGATGCTATTTGGAGCTGTGATGGTTTAAGAATTTAGGTAAGGCGAACTATGCAGGGAGCAATAAAATCTTTTTATTAGACCTGCTATCTCTATGATCAGTGCTATCAGCCTAATATCACCTGTTCCCTGAAGTTTTGCCTCAGGACTGGCCAATAATGTGTGTTGTATTCTGTGGTCAAAAAGAAGCAGAATGTTGGCTTTGTGTCTCAGCATGGCAACACTTTTGTCTTCTGTTCTTAATTAGGGAAAGTGTTAAATAACTACTGAAGTTCAGCATTTTAAACCTCAGGACTCTAGTGCCTGCATCTACAAGTATGGGAAGGATTGCCTGAGGAGATGTATGACCTGCTTGCACTGATTTCTAACAAGTCTTGGAGCATGAGGGCCAAGGAATGCCAGAGCTAATATTGTGCCACTATTTAATAGGGTAAATTGAATGACCCAGCAAATTATAGACCAATTAATCTCGTGGCCCTCTGGAGGATAAATGATGTAAAAGGAAGGATCCATAAGTAAGGAATTAAAGTAATAACAGAAGCATTGCTGTAGATTTATGAAGCATCACTTTGCTCTGTTTAATAATGACAACACTATATATTTTGATTTCTGCAAAACAATTGAAATCTGCCATCTTGATGAAAAGATTAGCAGTCTGCAAATACCATGGCAAGCCCTTATTAGGTGGTTTGTATACCAATTAAGCTGCTAAATTACAGAATGCATCTGTGAATGGAAAATTGTGATTCAGAAGAGGGTATGCCTGTTGCATTCAACATTGTATTTCAGCACTAGTTTAACAGTTTAGTAACTACCAATTTAATGATATTTAGCAATTGTTATTTGCTATAAGGAGTTGAAATACTAGAATTCTCCACAGTAGTGGAGAAAGTGGTGTAGTGGTCAGTAATGTTGGAGGGAAGACTGCCAGGAGTGTGTAATGCATGACCAAGGGATGAAGCACAATCTGTCTCATTAGCTGGCATGTAGCTTCCAGTGCAGTAAGGCTTAAGATCTGGTATGGCTTGTGTTTTGTTTATGCAAGGTTGAGAAGCAGGCTGTTAATTGTATATTTCTGCTTAGTGGTGAAGTAAATTTTGATAATAGCCAGCTTTGTGACACAGCATGAAAAAAGGAGTAAGAACGGAGATGGGAGAGAGATTCAGGATGGACGTAAATACATTAATGCACCTAATCACCCATGTTGGCTTCTTACCTCAGCTTATGTTGGGGTCACTATGCCCCTTAAGTTCACACCATGATTGGTTGCCATTCCAGGAGATGTAGCCGCAGATGGTGATGTTTTTTGGTTTATGTCATGCATTGCCCTCTATGGACTTAAAGTATCGAAAGTCACTAAAGTGACACTGGTTGAAATGAGCAGTAGCTTCAGGCCAAAGAGAAGAGGAAGCTCAGGAAAATCCTGGGACTCTGCAGGAAGGCTCAGGTCTAAGGGTGGAAGGGGGGGTGTCTGTACAGTGAAGGACTGGGCTCTTCTGACAAAGCAGTTCATTATACTGCTGTTTTTGCTGATAGAATAGATAGTGGGGTTTTTTTTTGTTGTTGTTTTTTTTCCTGTATAGATTCTGTACAAATTTGTTATTTTGGGCAAGTGGTTCTTTCTGATGAACACAAACGTTCAGCTTGGAAATCTCAAACCACCTTTATAGTCTCCATCCCCTCAAAAAAAGGTCTCTGGATAGCACAAGCTGCAGAACTCCTGTCTAGCTTTTATGAAATCAAAACCCTTAGGCAAAACTCATAAAGAAAGCAGATGGAAAAGAATGATTTTATTTTGAAGTGCTTTGTGTTTTGTGTTGTATTAAAATATATTTTGCTCTAATCTATTCCTGTGCTTGCAAGCAGAATCTAAAAGGAGATAAATATGATGCAGGCAGTGCAGTGACCCGATACATTTACTATTACCATATACTTGTAGAAGCCTAATGAAATAAGAATGTTTTTGATTCCATGTAAATAAATATGTATTTTAATAACAGCTAATGCCACTTCATAAAGGGAAGCACACTGGGAGGATTCTTTAAGAGAAGATTACACTCATTGCAAAATCCTTTCCTAGAAAGTGACTGTAAAGAAATATGAACTTACAAAATATCATCCTTAACACAGGGAAGTCTCAGTTCCATTTTGTTTTTCCTCCCTTAGGAAAATTGAAAGGCGTTATTAAGGCATATCAATCAATTGTGGTAGCACCTTTATTGCCTAATATTACCACCGTGTACATACTGATAACTTCTCCACATATTGTTTACATTGTACATCTTACCAGTGCCTGCTTTCTCTGTGTAAAATTTCTCATTAAAAAGTGCATGTCTTGAATAATGCATGTGCACAAAGCACTTGGCAATTCTTTGATACTGGCAGAATCTGGGAGGAATTAAAGGAAAAGAGGGCCCCTCTTGCACAGTCATCATAACACTGATACTAGCTGTTGTCGGCATTCCTCATTGAATTTGTCTTCAGTAATGGTTCTGACTGTGGTTATGGCATGAAGAAAAATGTACTTGTGAAGAATGGAACTTGGACAACCTCCATCTTCTGGCAATCAGTAGTAACAGTTGACTGAGTGAATGACTACATCTGTTTTGATTCTGAAACACTCAAATCATCTCACACTGCACCTCTATCTAGTTTGAAGTGAGAAGATTATATAAATAGGACCAAAATTAGCATTTCAGAGACCTGGGCTATCTCAGTACATGCAACGTAGTCTACATTTAAGAGCACAGCCAGAGTGCATTTCGATATCAATTTTCTTATCATCCCTCTTCTCTGGAGTTTTTATTCCCCTTGAGGAGTAGTCTTGGACCCCATTAACTTTTTGGAACATACTGAAGATGTTCACATAATACACCCTATCTGCTATGTGGGTTCATCTCCATGGATCCAAACTTTAAGTAAATAAATAAAAAGGGCTACCTGTATGATAATTGTAAACCACACAACGTATTATAGACCTCTGGTTTTCATGTGGTCCTCTCTACAGCTCCACTCTTCCGGAAAGCTATGCTGCTTCATAAGCTAAGCAGAACCTTAGGTGTTCTGCATGACTGCTCAAGTGATTCAAGGATCTGTGCCCATGTTTGCCATCTGTAAGACAGAACTAACTCATCTTTCTCTCTTGAGATCATTGGAACTATTAGTGATTTGTTCTATGCACTTATAACAGTGATGACAGCAATTTTTTTACCTTCTTCCTTTTTTGAGGCTTCAGAAATTTCCCATCAGTGGTAATTAGCAGCAAGCTGAGCAGGGGAAAAATGTGCTGACAGTAAGTATGCTGAAAAAATATGGTTTTGAAGAACTAAAATCAAGTCAGTGTTTGAGTTTATTATCCATTTCTGAAATGCAAGTTTTTGTTCAGTTATTTTATATTTTTATACTTTTAATATTTACCTTTCCTTAAATTTTGCACAAGAAGTGCTATTTTTCCTTTAAACTAGCACACATTTTCTTCTAATATGTAAGCCCTGATTTATATAGCATAGAGCTATATCCATTTTATGACAGATGTATGACATTTTTTCCTTCGTCTAGCTAATAAGCTTTGTGTTATTTTTTTAGGTAAAACTTTCCATATTCTGATCTTACCAGAAAGAAATTTCTTAACAAGTTTCTTCAAGATGTTTTGGACCAGTTGTGAAATTGAGAAGAAAAAAGAATCCCAAGCTATCAAAAAAAAAGAAACTCCAAAGAGAATTAGCAAAATGAATTGAGAGCGAGATCACTTTTAAAAGAAAAATCCTTGCGTAACTGTAATATTCAGCACAAGCCTCCTGTGGTTACACAGTATCACTGGAGCTCAGCTTTGAATCCTTGAACAGTCCCCAGCATGCAAATACATCGTTAATGTCTCTTCTTTTGCCTCTGCAGTAATGGTAGAGCATCTCTTCCTGAGAATACAAGATGGTTATGCTTTGGGGAGAAAGTGTTTGCTGCAATCCTGGATTGGGTGAGTATTTGTCCTTTCCAGGCAGTCACCATAAACAGATGTACGTAGATGTATTGAATATATTGAATATATTCTGTTGAATATATTGAATGTATTCACACGTGTAATGCGTTCTTCTTTACACTGAGTTAGGCTCGTGAGCTCTTTTAGCACACTTCGGCCATAGTTTGAAATTGTGTGGGTTTTTTTCTTTTCTTTTTCTGTTGTGAAGCAAAGACAAATTATTTCTGCTTTTTATTATTATTACTTTTAAATGGTTGTGGGTTGAAGTAATTAAATTCAGTAACTTCCTTCTACCCAGCAGTGAGAAATATTTTCCATCAAACTTAAAAGTCATGTGAAACTCACCTGGCTGCTGGTTCCCGACTGGCTCCAGCAGGGTTTGCTTTGAACATTGAAAACCTTCAGCACAAACTGCAAATGGAGTAATTTAGCTGCCCCCAGAAAACACAAAATGCCATTGATTAGTTTCACAATCATTAATAGGAGTTACATGACAAGTATTCTGGGTCTCTATTTGTCTGAACTCATGTGCAGGTGTTAGGAGAAATAATCTCAGTTGGTTTTTTTTATTCACGTATATTTTATGGATCAGATTCTTTATTTCCTTGCAGTTATTTGACTTCCAATGAGCTAAATGTAAAACACTACTTAGATCTGTAAACCACAATTCCTTAGCTTGCCTTTAGGAATGGATAGGAGATTAAGCAGAGAGGAACAATTAGTTGATACAAACTGCGAGGCCACAGTACACCTGTTTCAGAAAGGACAGGCAGGTCTCTTCAGATCCTAGCAAAAAAAACCATAATAATTTGATGTGTGACAATATTTAAAACAAAGAAACTAGTCTGATTTTTCCTTTATACCTCCAACCAAGCTGATGATAGAGAAGAAGAAGATTTTTCCAAATCAATCAGGCTCGGATTAGTCAGGGGGGACAGTGCTGGCAGGAGCTGGATGGCACTCACTGCATTGTGCTACTTTTAGTGATTTTGTCCTCATTTTGAGGCAGCAAAACAGCTGGGGAGCCACGGGCTATCCCTGAGGGAAATATAGTCCTCTAGCAACCTGAAAAGTGCCATGTCCATGCCCAACAGAGAACTGGATTGTTTTGCCTGGATCTATAGCAAGATTTAGGCAATGAGTTGCATAGTTTCATTCTATTGTGGAGACTGGATGGACCCCATGCCCTGACCATGTTACTGGCATTAACTTCCACATATTCAGATGATAAATCATACCTGTATTGTGAAAGCTTCAGTGATAGAGGATGTGAGGTAGGATGTCCTTTATTTTCAAGACTTTATTACTTTTACAAAATAAATGTCAGAAGAAGGAAATATTAAAGAGTAAAGCATGTACGCTACGAGCTTATGAAAAAAAAGCACACTTCATGGTGCAGGTTTTCCTTTGTTCATTATTTCATGAAACTGAGGCACTCCTGTCGGAACGAGTCTCTGATCTACTGTGGGAAAGGTAGGGAACTCCCTTCATTTCATTCTGCACTTCCCAATTTCCAAAAAGAAAATAAAAATGAATTCTTCATGAGGGCTCAATAACTCTGCTTCAGAGAAGTAAGTACTTTCCAGGGCAAAGCCCCTGCTTACAGTCTGCTTCTTCTAGAAATATCTCCAGCTCTTTTGAAAGCAACCAGCCCATACAAAGCCTGTTGTTCCTCAGAGACTGACTTTCCCTTCCGTGGCAATATCTGACTGTTGCTGGCAGCCTGGTTATATTTTTTCTTGCAGCCTTGTGATTCACTGTTGTAGACTTGGTATATTTGGTGGGAAAAAAGCGCTCCAATGGTTCCTTCTCCTGTGTGTCAAAACACACTGAAGGGTTGTGCAATTTCCTTTGCAGTGTATCTGCCTTTTGGAACATGTTGCTGTAGTTAATCTAGCACTGTGGTGGGTGTTTGAGGATTGCACTGAGCAGAATGTTTGCATATGTTTCCTCTGTGTGATTTCACACAAATACAGCAACCTTTCTGATAACAGCTCCAGAAACAGAGTTTAAGGTTTTATTTGGTGATGGTTTTGCTGCTGTTTTAGTTTTTCAGCCATTCTCTCTCTTTTCCTTTTTTCTTCTCCAGATACATCACCATTTTTACCCTTATAATTCATAAGAAAACGTGACTGTGCTAGGCCAATGTGTGACACCTAAATTCTGGATATTTTACTAGATGACAGCACTACAGCTAATGATTTAGATATGCTATATTATTTTTTCAAAATGCAAAGTTATTTTTCTTCTTAAAGATTTAACACTAGTTGCTCAGTATAATCACCAGACAGTATCTGATATCATTAAATAAATCAAAAGTAGATCTTCACTGAGTACTGCTACTGCTGCCCTTCTAAACTTATTGCATTTAATGGGGCATCAATTTTTGTCCGAAGCTATGTGGAAAATGTTTTATTCTTGATCCTTCCCCAGGCAACTCTTAGCATCTTCTTCCTGAAGAGGATGTTAAGCTGTAGAGCATTTTAGGAGAAACTGAGAACCTCAGAGAACCAGCTCTCAAATAGGAGCTGTTCCCTAAATATAGCTGAGCAAATTGGATTTTTATTGAATTTGTCCCATAAATGGGAAAAGGTGGAAATGTGTGACAAAAATACTGAAAGTAGACCAACTCACAAAGAGATCAGTCCTGAAGTAAAAGAAGTGCACACATTTTAGGTCTGGAAATAAACAAACTTATTTGTCTGTTTTTGTTTTTTTTTCCTAGGTGAAGTACTCATTTAAGAAGGAGAGAGAGCAACAAAGTGACGTATTTGCAGCAGTGGGTGACAGTAAATATATCAAGATGAATGTCTGCCTTTTTGCTGCAAGCAAATCTTTGTCAGGCTTCCGTAAGGGCTCACTCATGTGTGCAGCACTGTCTTAAACTTTTCACCTGGTATTAAATGTATCCTAACTCTTGTCAGCATCAACAGCACAGAGAGCAGAAATGAAATCTGAGGATCATTCACACAGCATGGGAGAAGCTTCAACCTTGGCTGTGGGTGGTGATCTGGCTCACAATGATTATAGTTCCTGTTTTCTGTGTGCCTTTCAGATGCTGTTGATATGCCTGGCAGTCTTCGGCTCTTCTTAGGCTCCCAGGAGACATTTGGCACCTCAGAGCTTTAACATCTCAGGTGAGGTACAACATTTCCATCATGCTGAACTCTTCTGGGTGTTTCAGTCGTTGCTTCACAGTCAGTAGAAGAAATGGGGAACCACAGACCCTATCCTCTCCTCTCCCTATGGAGTTACATCCTGCAGGCAGGGAGCAGAGGTCACCAACACAAGCAAGGTCACCAGTGCAGGTGTGGAAGGATCTGGCCTTGCCTGTGCCCACCTGCCAGCACCCTTGCATTTTTGTCATGTTTTCTGAGATAACCTCTTTACATTGTCCTTAAGGGAGGAGTGTTTCTCAGCACAGGCATGATGTAATGCTGCCTTTAATACTGCAGGAAGAGAACAGGCTCTACAGTCTGCACTTCAGTAACATCCGTGCCGTTAAATAACTCCCTCTGCAGCTGTGTGTGGGAGTGCTCTGCCATACTGCTCTCAGAGGCACTCATTTTTCAGACAGAGCAGCTCCAGGGAGGAGAGGAGATCTAACCTCGGGGGTGACCTTGGGCAGGGGAAGCAGCCAAAGGCAGCGCTCAGCCTAAGGCAGCTTGCCCACTCCCTGGGGGCTGATCCAGGTGTGAAACCACCTCAGTCTGTGGCTCTTTTGAGCCACAGAGTGCTTCAGAAAGGAGCGTTATCTGCCTGCACCCACTTCTTTGAGGAGTTTCGGACTTTGCTGGGGGTGAAGGAGGGGGTCCTTTCCATGATGATATGAGCAGTAGCTTGGTGGGTAGGGATGGTGGTGAGAAGATGGTTGGACTACATGATCTTGTAGGTCCTTTCCAATCTAATGTATCTGTGAATCTATGAGTACATGAGGCTTGGGCTGAAAACGTCTTTCATCCCTCTGGGCAACAGGTAGGGCTCACAAGGCAAAATTTCTCTTGATGCTCAGCAACTTGAAACACTTTGATTGCTGTCACTGACAAGTTTCTCATAGATGAAGGCCTGGGTGGGCTGCTTGTGCACCTTGATGCTTCCAGGAACATGGGGTTGCCCTTTGGGGTGCTGCTCCTCCACCTCTTCAGGTATCCCAATAGAAGAACTGTGCACCTCTGTTGTTCATGCGTAGATTGTCTTGAAAGCCTAATGCAGCCTTGGGGCATGCCCATCACTTGTACTCCAGCTCTCCTGGTCGTGAGCTTTGTTGTATTCCCATTGGCAAAAAGTCTGGTTTCAAAAATGTTCAGGCACTCAGAAGCTGCAGTCTTGCTGCATGGGCTTCTCTGAGCCTCCAACATGAAAGTCTATTCTGTTGCCTCAAAACCAGCCCAGAATTCATTAGCGTTTTTATTGTTTTGCTAGTATAAAGTGACTGCCATGAACGCCAATCACAATGAATTTGTCTAAGATGTGATGGCCTGAGCCTGTTCAGGGACATTCATTGAGTGCAGTGGTGAGTGGGTGCTCCAGGTACAGAGAAAGTGGGTAACAGCTCCTTTGGCCTTCTCATAGCAACACAAAGGGTTAACCAAACTGTCCAGAGGAGAGAAAAAACAAAACAATTTGCTGGGTGTGAGAAGGAAGAAAGCAATAGTCACTTCTGTCTTTGGAGCCTCTTTAACTAGTAAACCTGATGGTTTCCATTCCTGGAAGATGCATGGGCTGAGGCTAGAAAGCATAGCAATCAAGTTATAAATAATGCTGAAAAATATGACAGAAACTGCTACTGAACTGCAGCAGTAACTGATGCCACCACATTCATATTCTAAGCACTGGATGCGGTAGGAATCCAGGACAGCTGCTTGCTACTTGAAGAGGAAAGGGAAGCTTCTGAATTATTGATACAGATGGGTTGAGATTGGATATTCTATGCAACTGTAAATTAATGCAATTAAGGGAATGGCTGGGAAACAACAATGAAGGCTTATGAATACAAAAATAGCAGGTGGTCATAAAACATTGGAGCTGAGTGAGACAGGTGTCTTGCACAAGGCCACCCCATCCCCCTTCCCATCAGGCCCTGCTGGTGGCTGTGGGGGAGGCAGCAGGGACAGCCAGGGCACCCAGATCCCCTTGGGGCATGGAGTACTGAGGGAAGTGTATGCCTCCCCATCCACCCTGACTTTATTATCAGAGACTGCCTAGCAGTGTTTTATATTTCTTTTCTTTTTTGGGAGGGCTTTAAACACGACAAGTCCTTAATGTGCTCTTATTAACTGGTAAATGCCAGCTGACGTCACATAAATAACATGATGATCCGTTATTAGAATTGCTAGCATCACTTGTTATCTTTCTCCTTCACAAACCATCCCAAGCCATCTAAACCTGGCTCTTCTGAAGGGTGAATTCTTTGGCTGCACCAGTTCACCCCCAGTCAGGACATGGACGCATCCAGGATTCTCCATCTGTGCCTCAAACAAATCATCTCACCTTTCAGCTTCTTCCTTACCTTAGGGTACAGCGTGCAATCCCTGAGCTCCCAGACCTCTGCACAAACTGAGGAGCATAGCTCATTCCCATCCAAGAGCTGCACATCTTGTCTGTGTTTGTAGGCACAGAACAGAAAAGGGAATGGGAGAGAAAACCAGAGAGTGTTGGTGCATACAGGAGGAGTGGGGAGAGAAGTGTATGTGTAGAGGGGAGGGGAAGAACACCGCAACATTTCCTTTGATGAAGAGTCCCCTCTGAAGTAAATGAGAACTGTCAACATCCATTTCACAGTGATGTCTAGGATTACAAAGGACGTTTTGAAGGAAAAAAAAAGACACAAAAAATCAAAGGAAAAAAATATATTTTTAGTTTTTAAAGGGAGTTTTCTTGATTGCAGTATTTTTCTGTTTCAGACCTTACTCACAACTCCGTGACTGGTGTCTGCAACAGGCAGGGACAAGTGCAGAAGCAAGAGGGAGATCTGAAAGCATCGGTTCAAAGAGATGCAAAAAAGTAGGAAATAGCACAAGCAGAAAAGCACTCAACTCGCTCGACTCATGCCTGGCTATCACTCAACGTGAGTAGTTGATACTGTTCACGCACCGCCTTATTTCTATGTCCTGTTTGTTAATAAGTAGCACAAAGAACGCAGTGTCAAAAGCACAAGATGCTGAAGACGTTGATTTCCCCAGCTTCCCTCTTGCTCCCTTGCTTATCATATATATTTGCATCAAACCTGCTGGGAAATATTGCAGTCTAATGGAGGAAGCTCTGTGAGGTGGAGGGGAGGGCAGAGACTGTCCAGGATGTGGTCTCTTCCAAGTTGCCTCTACCACCTCTTTTCATGCCTGCATAGTCAGTGGGGCAAGTTACTCGCATGGCATATGATCGAAAACAATTTTGCAGAAGTACTGAGGACTTGATCTCGTTTTGCTGTCTAACATGCTGCCTGGGGAAAGCACGCGTTGCATATGCACGTCTGAGTTTGTTAGGATGTGCAGCTCTGATGACTGAAGGAGTGGCTCAAGTCTGTCTGCCGACACAGCTGTGTTTGCTGATATGGACTTTATTGCCCAGGAAGCAAAGATGGATGGGACTCCAGCACGTCTGCTGCCACGTGGGGCAGGGCTGCTCGTTCCAGACAGACTTTTTGTTGGCTGGAGGGACTTGGTTAAGGATGGATCATCTTCATGACAAGTGAAGGAAAAGATGAAGACAGCTTGTGAAGAGATGATGAGATAATGAGAGGCTTGTGTTCAGTGGTGGTAAAAGTGGTGTTCGGTGATGAAACTACTTCTTTGTGTGTGTGTGTGCGCATGAGGAAATTCAACTGTAGTTCAGAAGAGCTCACTAGGGTTTGCTTATTGGTAAGGACACAAACAAATCCATTTTCAGAAGCAATGATCAACCCAGCTGCTTGGCTGTTGGGAGGACAGCTGCTTCTGTGGTCTTGAGCCACTGTCTACAGAGGAGAGGGTGCTTGCCTGGAAAGGCTTAGACCTGTAAAATTATCCCTTTGCCCAGGCTTTCTTATTTCTGTTATTTTATATGCAGTTGAAGCAGAGAGGAGCTCAGGTGTTCCCGCAGCCTGGATGCCTCCTTCCTGTATCTCCTAGTCAAAATTACTTGCAAACAAATGTTTGATAGGAATGGCTAGGGGTGGTGGTGGAGGATGGGAGCAATTTTTCATAGACGAAAGGCAAGCGTTACCTTCTTGATGTGCAATTTGCTGCAGTGCAGAGGGCCGGCACAGAACTTACACATCATGTCAGCCCCGCTTAAAGGTCATTTATTGTGGAAATGGCTCTTGTGCTGGTACTCTGAACAGGGATGAATATTATTCTCAGTGCAGACCATTGCTTGCAGGACACCCAGCTTAGAAAAATTAGACATTATGTTTTTATGAGCCTCTTCAGTGCAATTCTTTTCACTGCCTCATAAGAATTATTTGTGTAGTCTTATTTTAAGTGAGAGAAATTTCATTTTCCCCATCTCCGCCTCCCTCCTCCCTCAATATCATTTCTTCATTTTGCTGACATTCTAAAAGGGAAAAAGCCTTTGAAATCCTCCCAGGACTCTCTCCTCTGACTGCACTCTTTTTGCTGAAGAGCACAGGACATGAAAGATTTTTGCCACAGTGCCATCTTGGTTTCTGGGTGCAGCCTTAGGATTAAGACGCTCATTCTGCTTCTCCTAAGTGCTTTGCTACTCCTTTTCTTCCTCGGTGATGTCTGTCTGTAATGTTTGTTCTTCTTTTTGTGGCACGTCTCTGGGTTCACCAGTCTGAAGCTTTGCTATTTTTGTGGTCTTTCGGGTTGTGAGGAGAAACCATGAGGATAAGAAGGGAACTGGGCACAGCCTTTGCATAAATATTATATAAAATAGGACAGATCATCATTTTAGGTCATCCTAAACTATAACCCATTCCCTCAAACAGCTTACTGAGACTAAAGGGGTGATAAAGACTCATCTTCCAAAGAGGTCTCCATTTCCATGAGTGCTTTACCTAGGCATTACTTGTTACTTAGGGTTCTTTGAAGATCTCTACCCTCTTCATAGTTATTGCCTACATGCAATGGTTAAGTGGAGCTTTACAGGAGTTAGGAAAGTGTGGAGGCTGCAATAACAATATGAGAAGAGGAAGGGTGTGTTGTGCAAACAGCCTCAGCTCACTCACAGCTAAGGTATCATGAGGATCTGCTAGGTAAGAGGACACCAGGTAGAGCACTGATGTTGTCCACTACCTAGTGAAAAACATGCTACAGGATGTTTAATTATGAAGAAGGTAACTAGGTAGCCAGTTAAGATATGAGTTATGTGGGAACTTTGAGAGAGGAAAAAAAAGACAATTCTTAATGAATTAGTCCTAAAGAGAGAGAGAGCCAAATGATTCCTGGAAAGTTATTTTTTGAGAAATTAAGTCAGACCAATCCTAGTTACCGAGTTAGTTGCATGATTGTTAGCTCCTTACTTAACTTTAAGGTCAGAAGTGCATGCTAGTTTCACACAAGATGTTCCACTGTGCTAAAAGGAAGGCAGCATGAGTTCTGGCACACAACTTATCAGTGGTGAAAACTGCCCTGTGATGCTATGCAATACATGCAGCAGGGGTATCCACAGGAAAAAATGTTTCACCTACAGCAACAAGTAGAGCTCTGCCAAATTGTAATTACTTAATTTCTAATTTGGCAGTCCTTCCATTGCTTTCTGAGGTCTTTGAGTAACGATGAAGCTGTTGTGAACACAGGTTGCTTGCTTTCTTCCCAGTTTCACTTAACATCATAAATGACTTTTCTCCTGGATAGAAGCAGATCTCTTTTGCTTTCACTGCTGAACACTGTAGCAGAACTAGCACCAAAAGATGGGGCAGTCAGAAATCGTTTTTGAAGAGCCAAGAGTGATGGCCCTTGTCTAATTGACACAGGTGCACAAGCAACATTGGAACCAAGTCGAAAACCACCGTTGAGCTGGGGCCATCAGGAATTGCATGCAGAATCATGGAAACAGAAGCTGACTGCTGGTCACGATGGTGATAGATGAATGAAAGAACAGACAGAGCTTTTCTAAGAGGTAAGCAACACCTTTATGTGAAAAAATGGAATACCAATGCCTTGGATGTTTTTTTTTTTAGTGATTGAGTGTTGTGACTCCAGTGTAAACACGTGAAAAGATAACACTGTACATGGGAGGAAGGAAAATTGATGCTAGAAGTGGTGATGTGGGTAGCAGCAGTTGCTGAAAGGAGAGAATATGTAGCCCTGGTGGAAGGCAGTGTTGGATAATAGGAGAAATTGGAGTTGCTGGAAATAAAACAAATCTTGGTTGAGTCAGTGCAGTGCCATGGAGATAGGGCCACATTATCTATGGGGAAAAAACATCTAGTTCAAGTCAATTTCTGCCAAGTTGGCTCAGCTGAGGAACACAGGATGCTAGTGCAGATAATACATATACTCTTTCTGGTACCTGTGGTAGATTGAAATTTCAGCATTATGCAATTAGATGTATATAGAGACACCAAGGTATGGTGAATCCTGTTTTAGTGACAATTTTGGTGCCAGAGAGTTAAAAAAGAGAAAAAGAAAGGCTTTGGGCTTTCTCTTGAAGTGGTGTCAAAGAGACCTTGGAGAATATGGAGACCCTTTGAAAGCTGCCCTAGTTTAGCTTTACTTTTCTGATTTTTGATGGCCCCACTTTCTCCAGCTTTTCTCTAGGGAATGTTTCCTGCTGCCAAGATGTCTGTGGCATGAGGGAAAGAAAACTGAATCACCCATGTAAAAATTGGATTTTTTTCCAACAAAGTGCAGGGAATCTGCAGCAGGCAGGGAGGGGAATCTGTGTTTCACCCTGTTTTATTGATGTTGGCTGGCTCAAACAGAGACTCTTTCAAAGCAGAACATTTGAAGCTTGGGTAAGGGTTAGTTATCCTCCCAGCAATCACTCAAAAAAGTAGCAAAAATTGTAAAGAGAAACTGGAAAGCAACACAAAAAGACAAGTTCACTCCATACACAGTGAACAATGAGCAGACTTTTGAACTCCTTGCTGCTGATTTCTGAAGCAATATTTCTGAGGGACAGGTATTCTGCTAATACAGGATGGCAGGTAAAAGCAGAGCAATTGTGGGCACAGGCAGAATGAACCACCATCCTAGGAAGAGCCAAGATGGGGAAAAGCTGAGACAGATGTTCAGGGCCACATGCCTAGCCATACAGCTTGGGCAAGAAAAGCAGCTGGAAGAATTAAAGTTAATTAGAACTTTGTAGCTCAGATGATTTGCAATGCAAAGGAGACTAGGTGGTGGTGCTGGATGGCACCTAATGCGATTGTGCAACTGCTCTCCTTTTTACAGAGTCAGCATATTCAAAATAATATCCATATTGTATATTACATTTATATGGAAAACCCCATGATTCCTAGTGTCCAGGGATGGCTCCACTGCCATCTTCTTCCTCTGAGGGCTAAGCAAGTGACTTGTGTTCTTTACATAAAACCTTAGCCTGGGTTATGGCTACATTGTGTGCTGTTTGATAAGAATATGACCCAGTCTGCTGAGGTGACCTGAGAAGCTTGTGTAACTCAGAATTCTAGAAATCCTGTGCTGCTATAAGCTAAATATGTGCTAGAAATTGTAGCTAATAAGATACGGTTTTCCTTTTTAAAGTAATAATACATCTTTAATTATAACCACAATGCTGTAACCTCCTGTCATTCTGCCTGGGATCTGTAATGAATGTCTGTAGTGTTGGGTGACAAACCCCCTCTGTTGTTTGTTGCCTGGGAGCTGCATTCATCCAAAATGGCCTCTTTAGTGCAGAATTTTAGCAATGGATGTTAGGATGACTCAACAGAAAAGTCTATCTTGCTCCATAATGGCCTTCGGTCTTTCACCCACCCACATATACAGTACATTCCTATCTGTGCTCTGCTCTCTTTGTGTCCTTCCTAATTTTTCTGGCTCTTTTCTTGGTGTGGATACCTCTGTCTTCTGGTGTCTAGGTTGGCACATGGCAAAAGATGCACAAGACAGAGAAATAACTACAAATTTTAGCTACAGTTAAAGCTAAGTGAAGCATTCATCTGCTATATTAGACTTGGAAACGCATTTGTCTCACCCAGTGTTATTTCTCTTGGAAAACTGATGCTTTACAAAAGGTTTTCAATGGATGAGGGAAGAGAGGGAGTTCTTTGCATTTTTTAATGCTTGAAATCCGTTCCTGAGTACTTTCATCCCTAATTAAAGGTCACCTACTGGTTTGAGAACAACTGTTCATGAAGAGTTTAATTATCCAGACGACAGCTGAAAAATCCTGCTCCTGTGCATGAATATTTTAAAGAAATAAGCTAACTTTGACAAAAATCTCACTCTGAAGAAGAGTTTGCATGCAATTCACATTTTCCGTATGTAATGGAAGATTACCCATGCTCAAATTAAGAATGCCGTCACGTGAGGAGGTTTGCATGTGGTTACCCAGCCATTTGAACTGGATGCACCTTCCTTTTCTGTTCTTTCTTTCAAGGAGGGGGAGGGGTAGTTAGATTATTCCTCGAGGATAAATCATTTTGCATTATTAACTCTTCTCAGCAACAAAGCTGCATAAATTAAATGTAAGATTATCCACTGTGTCCTCAGCGGAATGATTAGGAGGGAATCTACAGGAAAGAAATGTGGTCAGATGATTTGCAGGCTTGCTAAATGGGATGCAAAGCCTCATCTTGCATTCCTAACAAGCTCAAACGTAGACCTGCCTTCTAATGAGCAAGCCCTGCTTGGCATATCTGTGCAGCCCCCAGAGCAAATGTTGTAAAGAAAATGGCTCACAGTTCATTTTCTCTACTGAGTCAGTTTTTTGGTTTTATTGATGCTTTTGACCAGCTGCTCCCATTACTTTTGCCTGTGGTGGCAATGTTCATGCTGTGACCTTTAGTCTATCAAGGTAGTGACCCCATTTCTCGCTACCCCTCACAACTCCCAGTATGTGCTTCCTGGGGAGGTCAGCTCCACTCGAAGTACATGCCTGAAGGAGTGATGATTCTATCTGGCAGATCAGGAAGAACTTTATGGTGTCCCCTAAAGGCAGCAAATTCACTTTCAGCACAATCTATATCACTGTGATAGTGGTACTACAAGAGCAAAGGCAGGCATACTTCTTTAACTGGGCATTGTCTGGGGTTGGTGGACACTGAAATATAAGGGTCATGTAAGGCAAAGATGCACCAGCAGAGTGCCATCTGGGATTGCTTTCAGATTCTGGGACTAATCAAGCAATCAGTGTCAGGAAATGTAAATCTAGTAAAAAAACAGAGAGGAAAAAGGAAAAAAAAAAGTTTAATAGAAAAGAAATAAAATGTTTATGTAGTTCTTCAGTTTTCTCTGAAACACACTCTCTACACTCCAGCTGACATACTTGCCATCTTGGGCCCTGTGCTCAGTCCATTCAAACCAGTTAAATGTTATCCTGGTGTTTTTAACGAGCTCATGCTCGTCTCATTATCCAATAGGTCTCTGGCATGTTATTCTTCCTCTGTTTGCTTAGCACTTGCATTCCTTTTGCTCTTTATCTTTCTTGGTGTGAGTCTACATGTCACTGGAGGTTGATGGGGCTAGGAGAGATCATCAGGTCTCAGCCTGTCTTGGTGGAACTTACACAGTGCAGTGACATAAGCTGATTCACACACTGGAATTCTGCTACTGGATGACAGCCCAAATGTAGCTGCTCTTTCTGGGAGGACTATACCATCCCAAATCCTCAAAAAGAGGAAAATCAGAAGATATTACAATATTGTCAATTGGCAGATGGTGTGTGGAGCAAGCTGGCAATGGGCTCCAGGTAAGAATAATTACAAGGCTTTCCTTTGAGCCAGAGAAAACAGAGGTACATGGCTCATCCCTTGTACACACACACACACACACACACACGTATCTGAAAGGAAGTCTGATTTTGTATTTGAGTGGCAGTTGTAGTGCCATTATCAGAGATTCCAAGCCTGGGCTACCAGGAAGGGAAACATTAGATTGTCTCGTCTGAGAAGAGTAATTTCTAGCTATGAAATAGTTCACATATGTATATGTTAAAAAGGACCAAAACTCAAGTTCTATCACCAGTTCGTGTCCTATTGCATAAGAAATAAGAATGAATAGAAAGGATTTGTTAAAACAAAGATATGTCAATGCTGCAAAGATACCAGTTTAAGAAGTTTCAGGCGTACCTACCTTTCTGTGCTTCCTTAACTCTCTGAGGTACTGCAGGTTTTTTTTATTATGGAGGTTTTCATCAGGCAAGCCTCATTCATCGGTCACGGTGACCCAATTGTGGAGGCTGCACTGCATAAATGGAACTCTCCAGATAAGCAGTAACATTAATTGCTTACTTCATCAGCATATCTCTGACCGTACAGTTGTTCTCAAGGCACTTTGTTTTCATATTGGTTTTATTAAAATGGATTTCAGAATGGAAAACGCAAAATAGTTTAAAGATTACACACACAAAACACATTGTTCAGTGCTGAGAAGAAATCAGCAGGCTTTTTTGGCATTGCAGGCTTGAATAAAATGCATCTTGCATTTTTTTTTTCAACCACAAACAGCTGCCTTGAAAACAGCTATAAAAGGACTGGTGTCCCATGAAGGGGATGGGACAGGCCTACAGAGCCTCTTACATTCTCAAAGAGTAACCCATGGCTCACTACATCATACTCAGGGGATCCAGCCCTGCCAAAGCAATTTTAATCCAACATGATCAAACCAGATTGAGAAATTATTATTATGAAAGATTCCTCCTGCTCTTGTTTTTCCTCTCTCATCATGGAAACAAAACTTAAGTCAAACTAAACTCTGTTACAAATTCGTATGAAATCTGATCCTTTGGGCCCACCTATCTAGATCAACCCAACCCTAGGAGGGCACTGAACTGGGCTTCTGTCTCCTATAATTTCAGAAGGTATGGTTAATGAAAGGAGCTAGTTATTTATCATTGTTCCAACACATTTCACAAAAACAAAAATAATTCTACTTTTTTTGTTTGTTTGTTTGACCATATATAACCATTACTTCACTCTCAATAATCAGCTGCTGTCTTCCTAGAACAAGGGGAATCTCTGCCTGTACAGCAGGAGATATGTATTTATAAGCTTGTTTATTTCTGGACACAGTTCTACAAGGACTCTTTGACATATACTGCAGTTTTGTTCATTGTCCTTAAGGAACTAATGAAGATGATATGTCATCTCTGATGGCTGCTCATTGAACAAAAAAGCAAAGTAGAAATAGAAATGTTTTCTCATAAAAAATAAGTTTGCATGCTATGTTGAAATCATTATTCAAATAGTTGAAAGCGATTATCACACTGCCTCAGACACAAATTCATGCAAGCATTTCAGTTCAAGTGATTCAGTGGAACCAGTGAATAAACAGTCCCACCACTGTTTTTTGATGCAGTAGGGTAATGGCCATTTCTTGTGTGGAAATTATGAGCAGACGAGGAAGTCTCTGTTCTGTAAATCTGGGCTTGCATTTCACAGCAACCAAACTTGCTCAGCAGAATGAAGAAGTCCCTGCGAAAAGTCTTTGTGAAGATGGCATAGAGGAAAGGGTTGGCACAGGAGTTAATAGGGTAAAACAAAACCAGAAGGATCTTGGATTTGGACACCGTAATGAGAGGAACCCTGAGTGAAGCTGATATTGCAAAAAAAGATATTGGTGCCATGCAGAGGAAGTCCGTGAAGATCAATATAGCCATGCGCTTGGCAATTTTGGTGTCGCTGTTTGAAGAGATGACGTTAGGGTTTCTCACAGTAAAGTAGATGCAGATGTAGCAGATGCAGATGATCACAAAGGCAAGTACGTTCAACACTAAAAGAAATATAACGTAAGCCTGAGAATATGGCGTTTCTATGTGCATGGGCAAACAGATGCTGACCTTCATGTAGCTGCTGATGCCGAATATGGGAAGAAGTGCCACCGTGAAAGCAAACATCCAGCCAAAAATCATGATGATCACAGCATGCCGAAGTCGAACCTTGCGGTCGAGTTGCATGGCGTAGGTAATGGTATGCCACCTTTCCAGAGTTATCACAGTCAGCGTGTAGACCGAGAGTTCACTTGCAAACACAGTAAAAAATCCTGCAGCGTTGCATCCTGCACCAGTTTGCCAGTCTATGGCATAGTTGTAATACTGGCTTTTGGTCTGGATATCTACTGACGCAATAAACAACAGGTAGATACCTATGCAGAGATCTGCAAATGCGAGATTGCACATCAGAAAACGAGGTACAGTGAGTTTGTATTGACTGCTTATTAAAATAATGAGGACAACGGTGTTCCCAGTGATAGCTAAAATGTTGATAAACCATATCAGAACTCTCAGAACATTGTACCCCATGATATCTTCACACGGATTGAAAGCATCAGGCTTAGGTGAGCAAGCCACATTAATGACTTCGTTGCACAAACCGTAGTCAAATTCGTTCTCTGCAGGGCCAAAACTTGTGCCATAAGGGGAAATATAGTCTTCACCCGCAGATCGTCTGTGTTTCTTTCTGCCAGGTTGCTCACTGAAGTCTTGCTTACCCTGAGGTACACTACATATTGGATATAATTCAGTGCTGAAATTGTAAAAAATAATAATAATAATAAAAAATTAAAAATAAAGCAGAGTTGGAAACTGAGAGACACAGCATGAGGCACACAACAAACACAGCAGTTCAGTTATTCTGGTTAGCTAACTAGAAATGTTTGCCTGCAACTTGAATGTAATAGACTGACTGGTCCCTATTTATATTACATTACATGAGACTGTAAATTAATTTAAAACTAACAACACGGGAATGAAATCCTGATATTTGCCTTACTAACAATCTTGATGCAGTTATCCACCTGGACAGAGTAAGAAGCCTCCATTATTTCAACTCAATTTCTCACACAGCCTCTCACTGGGAAGGTGATTCTGCATGGGAAAAATACATGATGATGGAGCCCTACATAAGACGGGACTCTGAAGAATGAATCAATTCAGTGGTGCCCATACGGAGTCTGTATAACCAGATTCACTCCCCTGTTCATCAGTATTACTCTTGAATTCCCTTTTTCCTAAAGTTTTTGGCAGTTAGTGTGTCATGCTCAATAACAAAATTCCTTCAGGGCTCAGAGCATCTGCAGTATGTGCCATTCATTTTAAGTATCTAATATTGTATTTGTCACTGTCCATTAAAGCAGATAAATAGCATGAATCAAGCAGGGTTTCCAGATAATCTCTGAAAGTCAGATGCCATCACAGATAAAAACACTGGACTTGGCAGAATATTTTGCTTCAACCACATTTTTTCAAAGAAAGTGAAGTGAGTGGAAGGAATGAAGGGGAGCCTTTACTTCCACAACCAACAATGTCAGATTTTTTTTTTTTTTAATGTTTTGAGAATTTTCAGTAGGAAAAAAACAGAAAAAAGTTTCAAGGAAAAAAAAAAGAATGTAATTATGTTTGATCAGTTTTTGCATGGTTTTATTTTCTAGAGGATTAACCTTGAACCCCTCTTCTCTTTGTGCAGACCATGGGAAGAAACAAATGGTCTGTCTGAGAAGATCAGATCCATCAAGGTAAGAGATATCCAAGTGTGTTAGCAAGAAATAAAGGTCTTAAATAACTATTTCTCATTGAACATTAAAGTTTTGCTGCTCCAGAAACTTACATCCATAGGCCTGCATAAAGATGGACCCAAACTTAACTTGAATTATTAAATAAAACAGTCAACAATGTGCTGCAAAGTCAACACGGTTTGCCTCTGCCTACATTCATCTACTGGTTAGACAGTAAATTTGGTGTCTGTCTTGCAGGACAGGACCACAGCTTATCTCTCACCTTGACTGGACAGCTTTCAGGCTGCATTGAAATGGTGAAACATTGGGCAGCAGAATAAAAGTGAGGATTCTCTTTGGTAATCTAATTTTACCTTTTGACTTGTGCACTCTATCTTAAAAAATAAAAAAATAGAGTTTCAAAGGAAGGAAGAAAAACTAACGAAGGTCCAGCACCAGAAGGTAAGAAACATTTCCTACATGGTTCTGAGCATTGTCTACTGTTATTAATATTTTTTATCTTGCCTGTCAACTGAGGCAGAAAGCCGATTTCCTGGGAGGTCAAATATGCACTGAGGAGGTCACAGCTGCAATAACAAGGCATTACATTCTGTTCCCCTGTGTTCTATTCGTGTAAGGATGAGTGAGGGGCCCAGTGTGTCGATCGATGTATCAACGGTTCTCTAGATGAAAGGGAGTATATGCTTCTGAGGAGAAATAATGGGGGAGAAAGTCCCTTGCTTTTGAGTGTAACAAGCACTCGAGGGCATGAAAGCTATTGTGGTTCCTGGTTTTAGTAAATGAACTGAAGGAAGCGTTTTCATCCAATCATTTCTCAGCTATGAGTTAAAAATAAGTCATTTCCTAAATTATGGAGACTGCCTAGAGCTAACTCTATCCCACAGATAAGACAGCTATGTAAGGCCAGTGAAATATTTCTGATTATTATTATTTATTCATTCCTGAATTATTTAACACCCAGAGGTCTCAAGCAGAATCAGGCTCCCACAGAGTTTGCTGCTCTGTTTGCTTTGAGGATGGGCAGCAAGGAATCTCCTGGCTGCTTCCTTGCACCGTGAGCACTATGATGGGCAGCTGCAAACTCTCAGGGGAAAGAAAAGCCATCATCTAGTGCTGACTGCCTTGAGATGTTTGCCCTTTTTGCTCTCTGAGCAATAATTCAAAACACTTTTGGCAAGGGACAGGGTACGTATCGTAACACAGTTCATTTATTTGGGCTACCTGTAAACCTCTGCTGCTGCTTAACTTGTTTGTCTCAAGTAAACACCCTGAAAATAAACCAGAGAAAGGATAACTTAAAGAGTAGTATTAAAATTGGCATGACACTCCAACAAAACTAACATATACTTGTGCAAGCAGTTATTTCCTGCACTCCATCTGGATCTGGTGGCAGCAGGATCTTGTGTGCTGAGAAATGTGCTCAGCAGGATGAATAGTCCAGGTGTTGGTTCTGCACTGGGCCCTACCTCAAACCAACCATCCTTACCAAGAGGTGACATCAAGTGAGTAGTGAGCAACTGATATTGTGTTCTTGTGAAATGAGGCCCAAACATGACCCCTGATGCAGCCACGTTCTGTAAAAATAGCTTTTCGAGTGATACCTCCTCCAAAGAATAATGACCAAGTGCAAGGACAGAGTCATAAGAACACCATTCTTTCAGGCAGAAGTTGTTCTTTATGTCAAAGAAAGCCAAAAGCTTGCTGAAGTTCATAATGGTCTGTGTCAAGCTGAGGGTTTTAACATCCAATCTATGCCCTATCTGAGCTTGAAAGATCTTATTTTCCAGTCACAGGGGAATGTGTGAGGAGCTCAACATACCTCACTAGACACCTCACTAGACCTATCCTAAAAAGCAGGATGTTAGAACAACACAATATTCCAGTATGATAAATCTGCAGACCAATATTTATCATAAAATCCTTCTGAGAATAAGAAAAACAAAGAATCAAAACTGCCAACATTTTAATTGTTTCATAGATTTAATATTTCCATTAATATGACAGAACTGGCGCAGGTGGGAGAAGCAATCACTCGTGATACGTTATGGCAGTTCACTTATTTTATCTAAGGTTCTCCAGTGCTTCAAAAATAGGAAATCTTGTACAAATGGAGCAGCCAGAATGGAGCCACGTACCCATCTTAATTCCTTCCAAGATTTTGCACGTGAGCAACAAATGCTGCAGTGATTCTTAGAAATGCTCTTCCAGGGTTCACAAAGCATCCTTTGGACTACCAGGAAAAATTCTGAGATCTGAACCCATAATGCCATAACATGATGGAAAGTACAACAATAGTAGCTGAGTGGCACAATCTTAGGTTGCAGCAAATAAGAACAAGTCCAAACGCAGCAGTCACGGATGGAGAAACAAAGGAAGGAAAACTACTTACCTTTGGAAGGCTTCTAGCAGGCAAGGATCTTCAGAGAGATCCCTTTGCCTCTACTGCCAACCCTTAAATGAGGTCTGGGAGGGGATGGATCCTGGCTCCAGCCCTTCTGGTCATTCAGGTACATTGAATGCACCTGTGCTCCCCTGGGTTGGCCCTGCCTTCCCACTTGGTGCTCAATCACTGGTTTAGGCCATGACTTAGCATTTCTGCTACAGAACTTCTATAGGGGAATGACAGGCTCTGGTGAATAGGCACAGTAAGCAATGTCTACTGCACTAAACCAAGTGTAACCCTTGTCGGAGAAATACTGGATGCTGTGTGAGCAAACACCGCAAACTATTAATAGCTCTTCAAAAACATGAGCAGCCTTGAATACACACAGTTTGTCAAGAGTGCTTCTTTGAAATGTGAGTGTGCAGCTAATCTCTGCTGGAGTGCATGGGAATACCTGCAGTATCCAAACCAACAGGCAGGCAGAGGTTTGTCTCTAGACTAGGGACTTGGTCACCTACCAAGTTCAGTACGTGACACAACTGTACAGATGTAATGATCACTTTTAATTATGTTTAAAAGCATATTTTTAAAAGATATGTCTGATAAGTGTTGAAAACATAGATCAATGCATTCAACTTTGTTCTGTTGATCAGGGAGATATAGTTTACGTGTACACATTTATTCATGTAACCATACATCAGAGCACCCATGGATCTGGTTTGAATTTTTATGTTTTTTTTTTTTATGCAGTAGTGATGCATTTCATTTACAAGACAGAGAATAATACTGTCCTAATTCCACAGTCTGGCTGGATGAAAGCTTAGCTTATCAAACTGTAGGAAAGTAGTGTTGAGCTGTTTTCACAGTGTGATCACATCTACCTGTAAATGTGTTATGTATATACAGAATATGGTTCCTCTGACTGTGTATATCTAAAACAACATTTCATAGCATTAGCCAAAATATCACAATTTGTTGCTGGCTTCATATTTTTTTAATAATCAAAAGCCTTCCTGCCTTGTCAGCTGCAATTAAATGAAATATTATTTGAATTAAATTACTAGAATAAATTGAAATGAAAAAAGGAATTGACTCCATTTCTGAAGTGTAGCTATTCTGTCAGGACTATTTTTAGCTTTTTTAAATCCAAAATAATCATGCTTTTCGATATTTCTGAGAATAGCTACTTCAGAAAAACAAAAAGGTGTTTCAATTCCTCCACAGATTCAGTTTTATTAATTCCACAAAAGTATATATTAATGTATTTTTTTCACT
Organism: Callipepla californica brunnescens; assembly: GCA_023055505.1. Classification (NCBI taxonomy): domain Eukaryota; kingdom Metazoa; phylum Chordata; class Aves; order Galliformes; family Odontophoridae; genus Callipepla; species Callipepla californica. The sequence goes on along the minus strand of JALIRH010000003.1, from coordinate 58,549,641 downwards.
AGTTAAAAAAATCAGTCATTTAGGATTCTCTTTTTTGGAGATAATTTACTGGGGGTATTCTGAAGCTCAGCTGTCCTCCTGTAGAAAAAATACATTCAGTGAAGACCAGAAAATGTGTGAGCAATTAAGAAAAAGAAGATATATTTTAAGAAGGCGTGTTTTTTTCTATGTGTAACAAATGAGAGTTGATATACACATTTCCTAACTCTCTTAAGAGATTGGTTGCCTTACATTTTTATTATTATTTTTTTTTTATTTCATTCATTTATTGGCAGCTTGTGATGACAGCCTCCTAAATTTCAACAACCCGAACTCACTGGCAAATAACTACCACTTTGCTGTCAGTGCTGGAGGGATGGGCAGGTAACCAAGGCCTGTACCTGAACAGGCCTATAGAAGTATGTGGAAGTATCAACTGGTGGTAAACTCCTGCCATAAGAAGTTCAGATCTGTGGATCAAAAACTGGCAATAAAATGGATTCTGCAAAAAATTTTCCTTGCCACTGTAGTGTCCAACCTCAGACTTGCACTTTTTCCATATAGTTTTTTTTTTCCATATCCATATGTAGTTGATATATAAGTACCTGTCAGCACAAGTGGGATCAAACCTGGTGACAATGCATTGCAAAACGTAAAATGAATGGCTATCTTAAATATTTAAATGAAGCTTACTACTAGAATATACTTTCCCTACATAGCTTTACTTTTCTTTGAAGTTTTAGGCAGTTTCTGAAAGGAATGTCTTGAGCTATAATACTAATCCACAATATATTTTTTTCTGCCATGGCAAATTCCAAAGATAGTCTGTAAAAAAACTTCAGATTGTAACATGGGTTTCCATAGATACAGCGCCTCAAGTTTTCCAGTGGCACAAATTAAGGAGGTCCACAGAATTCTAGTTGGAAGGGACCTCCGGAGATCATCAAAGTTCATTAACTAGTTAATGTGTATATTTAAAGTCTATCTGAAAAGTTGAAAATACTCAAAGGAAATCATTAATACCTAATGTCTCATCACATCTTTGCTGATAGCAAATTAAAACAAGCCCTGGAAGTTACTTTGGGAATCCAGAAAGACCTCCCTGTCCCAGTTGATTTGGACTGAAAGGGTTCGCTCTTATATCAGCCATTTCAGAAATAATGGCCAAAACTTGCATGTACGTGATGCTAAAGATAAAGTAACAATGGAAGAGGTGATTCTCCTGCTATATTTATGTGTTGACCAGCTTCTCTAGAAACACAGATCTCCTTCCAGTTACCTTCTGAGAAGCAACCAACATTTTTCTGCTGGATGTCTTCAGTGTGGTGGCTCCAGGCTGACGCAGGACAGCAGGTCCCAGTAAGAGATGACCCAATGATATGTGCAGGCTGGAGTTTCAGCTGGAGAAAATACACTAATACAGCTACCAACATTTATTACCCACCTGGAATGGAGAAGCAGCACAGTGTGCAGGATGCATAATGTATTGTATGTTTATTAATTTCTATACTTTCATATCCAGTTTGTGCACTATAAACTGCTGACAGACAGCAAAATAAAAACAAATGAAATCACTTACTTTTGTCTTTTCCAATTTGTAAATGCACAGCAATGGCTAGGATAGGTGAAGTTTGCCTCAATCAGAGATCTAAATTTGCTTAAATCAGGAAGTTTTTTTAACTTGTATGTAGACCTCGCTCTTAGCTTCTTAATGAATTCTAATCCATGACTTGGCAGGAGGCTGATTCTTGTCCTTGAAATATCCCTTTAAGAAAACATATGAAAATCCTGGTAAAAAGCAAATATACTTCAGCTACATAGTGGATACGTGTTATAGATTGTCCTACTCTGTACCAGAGTAGTGATCAACTTGAAATGCACTCTGAAAAGAGAATACACAAATAAATAAGGGTTCTTCAAGGAAATGCAATCTATTATTCACTGTAAACAAGCATTAAGTGATGTCATTTTGATTTTGAAAAAAAAAAAAAAGATCCCACAGCCCTCTGGGTAAGGATTACCAGTACAATAAAACGCTAGCTCCACGTGATTCTGATTTTAGTAAATACTGAAATAAATGCAAAACTCATTCAAGAATGCTGTTACAGGAGAAAAGAGCAGGCTGATGAAGTCACAAGAGGAGTTTGTGATTTCCCTCATGAGATCACATCGTGCAAAGGCCACCATGGAAGAGGCAATAAACACAAAGAGAACCCTGTGGAGGGTTACAGACACGAGGAGAGGTTGGGGATTTCAGATTTTGTACTCATTAGGAGGGAAAAGAGATTAAAGAGAGACAAAGGTGATACAGTTCAAACTGTGAGGAACAAAAACATCGAAACATTTCCAGAGGTTTAAAAAACAGAGTATTGACTGAAACAGAGGAAAGGGTAAGATTACAGGAGGTTAGGAGGGATGTATTTATGTGGAAGGCAATTACTTTGTGAGACAGGCTATCAAAGGCAGCTACAGATGTTTTACAGAGAGCATTAGTGAAGCTTACAGGAGGAGAAACATTGTGCAAGCCCTGAATTGAGACTTGTCTCACACATGTAGGGAAAGGGAAAAAGGACCAATGGCGCTCCATCCCCAGGGAGCCTGTCCCCATGGAATAACATCTGGGGCAAAACATCCCCACGTTCCCTTGGCTAGGGATGAACCATGTCCCTCAGCTTGTGACAGCAGGAGGGTACACCTTTCTTCTAGACTGAAGTAGATTGTACTGCACAAAATCACCCTGTCCTCCCTTAGCTCCCATGCTCTTACGGTACGAGAGTGATGTAGGATGCAGCATTTGCTCAGGTTGCTCTGGTCTTCATTCTCTTACAAAAGAAAAGAATTTATCCTAATAAAGGAACTGACAACATTTGTTGTTATCCCCATGCCCCCCTCCAAGATACATCCATCTATAACAGTGCGATGTCAGGACAACATGTGATTTTATCTCTATTACACAACATCACAACAGGTACAAATTGGTTTTATTATCATATTAATGGAGTAGAGTGGTGCCGTGTGCAAGGGAAATCAGATTTCAGCCACACACTATGAAGTTCAGACAGTTGCCACACCGAATACTCAGATTTGTCCCTCCATTCTCCTCTCTTGAAAACAAAATTAATACAGGAATGCAGGGTCTGCACTGTAGGGTAGCACCAGCTAACAAATTCATATTCAGCTAATACAGCAGTTACTGACTGTGGGTAAGGAGGGTCTTTGTGTCCATACCGTGCTCACAGCTGAAAGTTTCTGAGATGGATCCCACACTGCTGCCCCACCCCAGGGACATAGCTTCAACTAGAAGTATAAAATGGACCGGCAGAGGCAGAAATGCTTTGAACTTCAGCTGCTCAGGCTGAAAGAAGCCAGGGTTTGGTCCTGGGGTTCTTCTGGGACTCACCTGTGTCTCACAGGAGAAGCTGAAGAGAAATTTTGGACTTCTGATTTCCAACTTTGACACCTAAAGTAGTAATTAGGTTGCAATGAGCAACCACAGCTGTTTCAAGGACCGACTATTGCCATTAGTTGCCTGCCCTGAAAACTATCAGTTAGAGTACAGCTTAATGATTCATCAATTGAGCAGCAATTTTCCACCTACATTCACAGACAACATCACTCATGGAATCATTAAGAGTCTACAGAGCTTCACAAAGGTTCATATTCCAACTAAGAGCATGAGAAATGTTTTCTTTGTCTCGCTAGCTAGAAACCTTCAGTGCCCCCACATGGTCAGGACACAGGGTGGAAGTAACAAATACATAGGAGTACATCTGGACTTAAAAACTGCTAAAAAATACTTCTGGGTTTGCATTTCTGTGCACCTTTAAATAATTCCACAAATATTGAACATTTACCCATGAAAACAGTCTTCTTTGCTTAAAAATTCTTTCCTTTGTGTGTTCTCATTATTGCATACAAACCAAAGCGAGTTGGGGAGAGGGTTTTGTAGACTACTGCAGAGTTTGCTGGGATGTCTACTAGGGAAAATTATTGATATACCATCAAGAGACTCCCCCTAGACAGAAAATGCAGACATTGTGCAGGTGGTTTAGTAGTTTTATCTGCCGAGACACTGTGGAGTAGAATTCAGTGCAGAGATTCTTTGGGACGTTCCTTCCTAGTTACAGGACTGGTAAATTAAATAAGGAAGATGAACAAGAAGATAAAATAGAAGTGGGAAATCAAACCAGAAAGCATTGGTGATGGGAATATACGCTGTATTATTAATGCTTGGCTGCTAGTCATCAGACTTGACAGAAGGTGGTGTGGGAACTGCAAAATGAACCTGACTTCTCTTACAAACCCTTCCTTTTCCTTCTGGGAACCTCTTTTGAATTAGTCTAAACACTGACCAGATGGTAGTCCATTTTAGGTTTGAAAGGAACTCAGTGAAATAGCAAGACATGGCTGGTGGTGCAGAAGTCAAAGAGGGGAGCTGTGTCTGAAGTGCCCTCTGGCTGTATCTCAGGGAATCAGCTGTCCTCTTGATCCTCTAGAAGTTTATTGTGGTCCACATTCATGAGATTCCTATTGAAGTCAAACTGCAAGGACAGGAAAGACCATGGCCTTAACTTGTCCTGCTCCTGAGGCAGGATGCAGCCAGATTGCTTAGCCCAGAATGGATCATCATCAAACACATGAACTATATTTGTAGAGAGGGGGACACTGAGAGTCTCTCTAGCTTTCTGCAATTTGCTGGTGCCTCCAGTACACTCTTAGTGCATACAGAAGGCAGAGGTTCCTAGGGACTCCAGTAAAAGTTCACATAAGCTGCTATAGCTGTGGGAGCACCAGAAGATGATTAAATGAAATAATGTGAATGGAAATTGAAGATACAAAAGTTGGAAATAAAGCATATTTCTGTATGGAAGGATTGTGTATATATGTAGGAGTAATTAGCCATTTGATTTCCTTGCTTACTGTCAGTACAGAAATCCTTTAACTCAAAACTTGATGTCTTTCCAAAGGAGAGATTCTAATTCAGCCAAAAGTTGTAAGCCTGAGAGAGGAACTGATTGCTGAAACTGTGCAGCCTTCATAAAGCTGACTAAGTTTGGTGCTTTCCAGCACTACTATTTGTATCTGTCATCCTTTTATGATGTTTAAATATTCTGAAATATAAAATAGGAGTTGATATTAATTGACCATAGAGCACTGGTTGAGAAAGAAGAAGAGTTAAAACATCCTGATGTTCAGCCTGATAAGACATGGCAACCCACAGCACAAATGTGATTTCAACAACACTATTTTTCCAGCGAAGATATGAGTATGGCTCAATCATTTCTTCAGCATTCCAGGTGTAAGCTACAGTGACAGATGAGTGAGAAGGCTTTCTTGATCTCAGTCAGGATGAAAAGGTAATTTCCCATCCAGAGAACAGTGGATACAGTGGCAATGGAACAGAAAACTTCTTACACAAGTAACTCAATGTTAAAAGTTGAACCATCAAACGAATCTGAGCTACAGTCATATCAATTTTATAAACCATTTGAGTAACTGTTCCTTGCAGAGAAAATGCATTCACTTTTTGCTATGGGAAACAATGCTTTTCCAAAGAAACATCAGCAATGTTACTGCTGAAAAGATGTTCCAGTGGCAGTCTTTTCTGAAGGAGAAAGGCACTGAGGGAGTGATGGAAGAGGTATAGAATACAGTAACACATCTTTGTGTCATAGATGCACTGACCATCACTACTCAGAAAAAGGCCTTCAGAAGAGCTCAACTGAACTCAAGGTTAACTGACTTCTAGATTTCTAACCGCTTTAATCTCTGTGTAAGATCTTATAGCAGCTCCCATTTAGCCCTTTTTACCCTTCCTGATTGACTGTCTGGACATCTAGGACAGATGGGAAGAAAGACAGGATGTGATGAATTTGTGATACAGGAAAAAGACACCCTTGTCTTTGTTGCAGCTCTTACATTTTGTAGCTTGTAGTCAGGAACACAAACAACTGTGCACTCTCACATGTGTTTTACAGCATGGCAAATTGTAGCACAAAGTGCTGGTGAGTGAGAACCACGGGCAGCCTACTACTGAACTCACTGCTGAGATCTTGGTTTTGCCCCAAGCAAAAAACTGTATTTTCTCTGCAAAAACAAACAAACAAAGAAAGCAAAGCTACTCTCTTAAAAAGCAGAGCTACTCTCTTACAGAGCTTAACAACTGCGGAGAGAAATGTGGGTCTAAATCCCTGGATGTAAATAATCTAAAAACCCTGAGGACAAAGTGAACGCATGGATCAAGATATTTCTGGTATGGCTTCCACATTTCTACACTTCCAATTCTGAATTGCGAGATTTGGGAGATGCTGAAGTCCAGACTGGCATTCACATGTTCTTTGAGCTTTTCTTTAGGCTTGATAATGAGAAAAGACAAATCTGAATTTTACTTACAAGACAACAGGCCCGATGGCTCCTTGGAAGACTTCATCTGGTAAATTTTCTAAGTTGTGATTGTCACTTAGGTTTCTGGAAAACACAATATTGATTTCTAAAGCTATCGGATTTAAAAAATGCCTTGCAAAAGTTGCTACCTTCTAATAATTGCTTTTCAGAATAGTAAAAAACAAAAATAGTTACAGCTCATCCAGGCAGGTTCCATTAAATGCATGATTCTTGATCTCCTGAATCCCGTTTTTATTTAGCCATCTGCAATGGAGAAAAAGAAAATATGTATTTTTACACAGCTTCACGTGCAATGAAAACCAATGATCACAAGCAAAAAATTATTAAGTGTATTTAAATCATTAAATTTCTATGAATCTCAGCTGATAAAGTCCCAGTAGCTAGAGGAAGGACTTGCAGAGCACAGATATGAAGAGGGCAGACCAGCATTACCGTCAGAGATGAGTTAGTTTTGAAGCAAGGGTAGAACTGATGAAGTCAGTGGTGCTGCTCAGCCACAATGGGAAGCTCAAGGGGAGCCAGCAAAGCTTGCCCAGGTTACCCCCAGCACGAGTGAGACCTGTAGACCTTTCCTACTGTTGCTGTTCCTTATATCTACTTTCACTTTTTTCCCAAGATGCTTTTGGAGAGCTTAACCTTTGCCAATTATAATAAAATAAAATAAAATAAAATAGTAAAATAATAAAATCCCAAGAAATAAAAAAGGATGAAACTGGTTTGCCAAAGCACCTGGGAAGCAGACGGTTCTCCCTGCACCTGCTGTCTCTTCTGATTACATCAGCCCTGCTCCACATCTCCCCAGGCTCCTTCCTCTGACAGGAGGCACAGGTAGTGAGTTGCAGGGCTTCCTGCCAAGTTCTTACTGTAATGCATTAACTAATGAGTGTTTAATGCCATTCCATCACTTCCCTTGGTGGTCGTGAAAATTTACATTTGGGTCAGTTATGTTTATCATCTTTACGGTGTAATCTTTCATCTCATTGTGCTGCAACTCACGCTGCCTTGAAAAAGGGCATGACAAGTCTGACTGGTAGCAAAACTGGCTTGATTTAGTGACACTGTCAGTAAACACAGACACTGCAGTCCTAAATCACACTGAAAGCTGAGCATGCAAGTGACCCACTTATCTGAGGTCTGAGGTGGTGAGCTCAGGTCATTGTGAAAATCAGTCACAGGTCTAGATGAAAGGATTACCCTTTTGCCCATGGAAGGCAGATGTGCATAATTCCATGTCGTCAGTGTGTGTTAGGTCACAACAGGAAAACTGCCATCATCCCCTTTGCTTGCAATAGTACTATTAGACATGAGTGAGCAGGCACATGGGAGAGCAATGTCCCTGCTTATAGCATTTAAAATATTTATTATATTAAATAGATCTTATCCATGCAAAGCTACCAGGCTGATGTACGTGCTTTAAATCACAGTATTAGCTTGTACTGCTTTCTCTCACTGAACATGATGCTAATTCAACGAGATAGTAATGTCATACAATCCTAGTTACTGTTGTCATACAGTGTGGACTGTACACTCATGTCACCTGGCAAAATGCATTCAGTTAGTAAAGACAGCAAAAAACATTTTGCCTAAATCCCAGGGCTTTGTTATACCTCCTTCTCAGTTGCTATCTGAACAAGACTCTACTGAGACACATTCTCCCCCCACTTTAACCAGCATCCTTACTGGTTCCCCTGAATGAACTGGAAGTCTTACAATAGCAACAAGTGACACAGAAACACAGATCAGAGCCTGGACATAAAGGTTTTTACTCACTATTTCCTGGCTGTACTCTGTACTGGTATGTTTAAGACCCACTTAAAATTCACCTCTTTGGTGTTGATCCACGCATAGAGCAATCTTAGATGCAATCCAAATTACTGGCTTACACACGCTGGGAACCTGTCACAGTAAGCCTGCTAAAATTGGCTCTCCTCAGACTGTGGGGGTTCAGTTAGCTTTGGAAGTCTTGAATGCTCAACTGCTATAAGGAGGGCAAATCACACTAAAAACCTGGCATACACTGCTCATCCCATAGTGGTACTACAGAATAATAAGGTATGTACTGTGCGGTGCTCTGACAAAACCATGTCCCATCTGGGCAGCGAATCCTATAATTATAGGAGGAAAGATAAATAAGTACATTTGGGGTATCATTACTTGAATACATTTGAGATAGCTTCATGAATATCTCATGTACGTGTGTGTATATGTTTAAAACTTCAGGGAAGTTGGCATAGACAGGTTGTGGATAATTTAAGGGGAAAAAGTAGAGATAACACCTGGGTGGCTTGTTACTGTCCTCTCTTCAAGTATGGATGGTTTGAGTCTGCTTCCACAAAAATCTATCAGTGAATCAAATCATAAAAATCAATCAGTTTTTAATTGTCTCTTGTGGCATGAGAGGTTAACTGCACACACAGTGGGAAATTCTTCCAGACTGGCCACTAGCTAGGTGGAGTGACGGCAGCCTGTTAGTAAGCACATGATATGGTTTGATATGCCAACAGAAGAAGCCAGGTAGTTTATTAAAAAACATGACTCTTCGAGTCAAATGAGGAGTCATCTAACCACACAGCATGGAACTGCATTGTGAACCGGCCTGTATCAATGCATTAACATTATCTACAAATATGCTGTATTTTCAAAACATCTACACGTATTTTGCCAGAGTAACAAATGCTTCTGAATGATGTGTCTGACTGTAAATATTTATGAGTCACACCATCCCTTTGAATACAATTTGCATCACATGAACTGTTGCTGTAGGTGGAATACATTTAACCTTGGCACTAGTAATTACAAAATTTACTCTACCCGGTGGTTCTAAAATCAGGAGCAGAGTTAGAATACCTCAAGAACAGAAAACACAACACAAATACATTATTTTTTCATGGCAGTGAAACAGAAAGCAGAGACTGCAGGATAAGGGTGAAGTCTAAAACTTCCAACTGAATTTGGAAGCCTGTAGAAAGAGCCCATCCCACAGTACCCTCAACTCAGTTCTGGAGAAGGAATGAGCTGGTGAGAAGAATGAACTTGCTATGTCTTACTCACAGAATCACACTTTCAGAACTCAGGCCCATGAATGAGTTTCTTTCAATTGTACGTATATGGATATTGTCTTGAATATCTCTGGAAAATAAAATAGAAATATCACCTTTTTGCACTTCTGTGAGACTTTCAGTATGTTACGATATTTCAAACATGCTGCTTTTTGTTACATTCAATCTGAGGAACTCTTTAATGCAAAGGTTGACAACATAAGCTTTTAAGACATTTGACCACCTGCAGAGAGCAAACTTTCCTGGTAAAAAGAGGTAGGAGCAAAACACTGCCAGACTCTTGTTCTCCACTCCCCCCTTGCCTGCCTCCCAGTTTGGTTTAAGCCATTAAAATGAACACAAGCTTGGGACTTAGAAACCTGATGTGGATTAAATGGATCATCCAGAAAATCTGTTGTCCAGAAAATGCAAGTTGTGTTACTGGGACACGACTGCTTCTTTCAGCCTCCCAGCCACAAGATGGAAGAGCCATTGGTCTTTCTGGTCTGATTCAGCAAGGGACCTAAAAACCCATGAAAAAAAATCCCCTGATGTCAATGGGGCTGCTTATAAGCTTTGTATGTGCTTCAGAACTTGCAACACAGGACTCCTGTCAGTTCAGTTTGTTGAAGTGACGAGTATACATTTCAGTCTTTCAGTTGTTTTGACTGCTACACAAAAAGAACAGCAGATATACATTCTGTTGCTTGCTCAAAATAGACCTCAAAGAAGTTAAACAGCATTACTCATAATTTAGTCTGGGGATATGGTTGTTTTCATGCTGTTTCTGTTGGAAAGCATGGAACAAAATGAATTATCTGCAAAGCCTGAAGTTAAATGAGGTTCCAAAATTATCTCATACTGAGAATTAAATATGGCCACAGCAGTGCATTAACTAACATGTCCACCCTTCTTCACACTGAGATCAGTACAAAGAGGAATAGGGAGGGAGTGTGGCACCCCTAGAACTGAAAGTTTCCCACTGCAAAAGGGAAACAAGCAGGTCCTTATAAACCTCAACAACCCATCAGGATCTATCTTTGGGATTTAAACAGTGGAACAACTGAAGTCAGCAAGCATTTTCTTACTGAGTTTCAGCACGGCCAGGGTTTAAACCAAGCTCTATTTTGTATCAAGGCCTATTTATTCTTAGAAAAAGCAAGGAATTTCACGTAAAAAAATCCATTCCTCAGTTGGACACAGTAATTCAAGTCTAGTTAAGACTGATAGTGGTAAGCAGGGGGAAGGTTCTGTAGCTTCTCAGCCATTCACTCAAGGGTTCCATGAAGCCTTGAAGCGTAGTCCTCAAAATTATTTGTCAAGCGTATAACAGAAATGTATTTTGTATATTATGCACGTATACAATATTATTAAGACAATGACAGGACTAATGTTTTTACGGATTGAAATCTTATATTCAGAGACTAGAAGATTCATAACTTTCTGGATGCTATTAATATATCTTGTCAACAAGAAGGGAGGAAACAGCTGCTTAATTCCTGTTTTTAGTTTTGCTTTTGATTTTCATACAATTATACTTAGGACTGATTGAAAAAATATATTTGTCAAGATCTTTTCCACAAAAAAATCTCCTTTTTTTTTTTTTCAAGGAAAAAAAAGGTTATATTCCTGAGAAAAAACAAAAGTTTCAGCTTTCCCACAAAATTTCACATATTTTTCTTCCTGGCACTGGAATTTTTCATAGAATAATGTATTTCTTTCCCCGGGTGTTTTTCCCCACCAGTAAATAACTGAGTGTTGTAGATTTTCCACTGGCTTTTGTTTTCTTTACCACCCACTGTAAACAGCACCAAGATCAGCAACTCTTCCCATGCAGACCAGAGAACTGTCACCAGGTGGCAACAAATTCCCACTTCCACCAGTCAGGCTTGAATTTCAGCTGGTGAAACAGAACTAAAAGACTGTTATCGGTCCTCCGGGACACATAGCTGTGAACTCATAGCATCGTTAATGGAAGAGTAGTTGGCAGAGTGCAAGCTACAGTGCTTTGTAGAAAGGAGTCCCAGAGAATACAGAGACCCTTTAGGCTACATTATCATCAATGCCTACAAAACTCCAACCCAAAATGCTATCACAAAGCTAATAAGCAAGCACTAAGGGAATCTTATCTTGAAAGATTCTGTCAGAACAGCGAGGCATTCATACGGATCTTATAAAACTGTTAAAACTTACAGTAAAACTTTCTGGAAGGAGTGCACCTTATGGACGACAGGTAAAAACCTAAGGCCTGTGTTTGATATTAACCTAAGGAGAAAAGGAGAAATTAAGATGATTAGATCTGTTCCAGCTATGACTAATAATGTAAACTAATAAACTAAAAAGCACATTGACCTTAGAAGCTGAAAAAAAAATGACATTATCCATATGCATGGTGTTTGTCCAGAGGAAACTTGGCCTCCTGATGTAAAAAGGTTTCTGTTAGAAGCAAAAGCTGAGTTATCCCCTACACAAGTCAAGGGAGAAACCATATCTGGGATGATTATATGTTAGGGGAGCACAGCTGATAGCGTTGAATGGTGATGAAAAGCACTGCCTAGGACTGCAAAAAAAGTAACAGCATTCATTTTATGTTTACTATTAACCTAGATTATTTCAGAAGAGCTTCAAACTTTCAGGTTTTATGAACTGAAATGAAACAGACAAATATGACAATCAAATCCAGAAGGACCAAAAAGGTCCATAAAATACTCATTCACTTGCATAAGCACTCATCTGAGCTCTCTGAGGTGGTATCTGGATGTCCTCAGAGGTGCACACTGAAAAGCCAACTGGTTATCTGCCTCGTAACAAAAAGCATCGCATTATATATAGGAAAAAAAAAAGAAAGCAGTGTAGTGAATATTCATGAAGCCAATTTGGAAATGTTGCTGAAATGTCAGTGACTGTTTTATCCCGGGAGTCAGAGTGGTCTGACATTGCATTAGCTTAAAAATCACAGCTGTCACGTTTGACCAAGAAAGCTCTAAAAAATGCCTTTGGAAAACTATTACATATAGTTAAATAGAAAGCATGATTAATGAAACAGGTGGATTTCACAAGGCCATAATTATTTAAAGTACTTCTGCACTTGTGAAAGGAGTTAGCCAAAAAAGTTTGAACGAATAGAAGGAGAACCTGCAAATCCACACTTACAGAATTGTAAAGTACACTCTAAATTGTTGGGCAAGTACTGGGCTTTGTTAGAGAGCTGCCTTTCATATTAAATGAGTCATATGCTAAAATTCATGCAATTCTTTTTGAGAGCTACTAGTTAAATACAAATTTTGGCGTGCCTTTGCTTCTATAGGAAAATTAAGACAAAAAACAGCTCTCAAATCGTGCGTGGCTTTTGCAGGACCAAGGAGAAGACAAGAAAAGCTTTCATATCTATTATACTTTCCTGAGAAAATCTTGATCCTCTTGTTCCTGTAATGAAAGATGATGGCACTTAAACATGTTCTGTTCAGACAATGCTCCCAGTGGCAGTTTATTCCAAACATCACAAAATGCTACACTGGTTAGCAGGGCTTTTGCCTTATATGTGTGAATAAACATTTTAGGTGATGCCATAGTCCTGTCTTTCCAGTAATCCCAAGGTGCTCAGGGTTTGGTTTACACTGGTGTCCAACGAGCAATGTGGGATGAAGAGCAAGACATTTTGACAAATCGTTGAATCATAGATTATTCTGTACTGAAATAAATCTACGGGTACGAGGTACTGAGCGCACAGAGGCACAGAACAGTGGTTAGGAGCAGGAGAGGGTGTTCTTTTAATTAATTGCAGAAAAAGAACTGAAAAAAACATGCAGCTAGTCCGTGGCCTAGATCTCTCTTCTCTTTTTATTCGACCAGCAAATCTCCAGAGGCCTTCAAGTGGATAATCTCGTTAGAATGTAGATAATCCAATTTACTGAATAACTTTACTGCAGCACGGTTTTGTCAATATCTTTATCATATAACGTACACATCCTTGGTAGCCTTGCTTTAAACAAATGTCCTCTTTAATATGAGCTTTCACTGAGTTCCCCCTTGCTATATCTAAACAGCTTGGTAAGAACATGTGTTTCAAATCGCTGATGGCTGCTTTCCAAAGCATTAATTGTCTTTCTGAGAAGGCTTAGTGGAGTCAGCACTTAAAAAAAACATTGCACTGTGATCACCAGAGAACAAAAAGTCTTTCAGAAGCGAATTCCTGGAAGATTCTGGCCGCTTATTTCCAGATATAGCAACTTCTCTGCTCTTTTCAAAACCAAGCTGGTAGGACCAACTCTGAGAAAAACTGGCTCAGTTCAGCTTACTGACTTATTGTGGATGTGTCTTAAATTGCAAACACAAGGTTGGCAATGAAACACTGCCTCACTCAGGAAGTATTATGTGCCGCCTAATTATGATAGCGACTTTATGCTGCACACAGGCCTGACTACAGCAGGAGAGCCTGCTGACTCATGGGAATGGGTCTTGTAGGCTAAACTGGTTTGATAATCCATGAAGTTGAGTCTGTAATCTACAGCACACACTGCTGGGGGAGGGTCTTCAACCAGAAAGCGCTCATGTGAAAGGAAGGAGTGGATCATTACCCCTTTTTATTGAAAATCCACCTCCAAGCAGAGGTTTTGTGGATGACTGCAGACAACATGGACACCTCTGCTAGGCATGCCTACCTGAGTCAAATATAGTTTGAATTTGGGAAGCATGCCAGGTATATGTGTGCCAAGTCCTCCAGCAAACAGGGCAGCAGGAAACGGCAGCTGTAAGTCCTTGGAGCTGTCATGCACCCTCCACAGTACAAAATATTTTGCGGATCAAACAGCTTTTCGTGGTCTGCATTTTGCTTCCCACCAGCAATTGAGCCATATGCCCCAAAAATTCGTCTGAATAAAAGGTTACATTTAAATCATTCTATTTTAAGATGAGATCACTTAATGCAGGACATTGATATATTCACTGTAAAAAAGAACCAAAAAAGACATAGATTACGTATGACACTAATTTTGGCAAGAAAATAGGTTTGAAAAGTCATCACTGCATTATTAAAGAGACAGTGCCACAGATCTCCCTAGTGAGAGCCAGACAAATAATCTTGCACCGATGAAAAGGTCAACAAGTTACCATTTTGAAGCAGTCTGTCTTTTAGGCATGTATCCAAGAAGACCAATTAACAACCCTCTTCACAGCTTCCAAATGACTGGCAGGGAAGTTTAAGGTTGCATTTTCTAAAAGGCTTAAGAAATCCCAGAATTGTCTTCTTGAAGTATTTTTCTCTCCTTAGCATTTTTGCCATACCAGTATCTATGATGCAAGAGGCACAGGGAGTGGGGTGAGTGGAAAACGCTATTTGTACTTAAGTTGGCACAGATAAAAGCATACTAACTTTCAACAGTCAGTGGCTATAACAAGACCATAAAGCTGACGAGAGGACTGACAACGTTAGCCAGGGCTTCTTGCTTGCCCATAAATAAGATCTATTGGCTATGGAAGCATTTTTGAAGCAGCACTGAGAAAGTCTTGCAAGCAACAACTTCAAAGGTCATTAAACTCATGGGCTATGATGTCTAGCCTCCATCTCAGGCATTAACACTGATTAATTTGTATCAACTGCTTCTTTTTGTCCTTTTTTTTTTTTTATTTATTTCCTGAAAAATGCTAGCAAATACTTATTTTTTTCTGCAGTATTTTCTGAACTGCATTTTAACAGTTCCATCATAGTTGTGGCACTGTCATGAGGAATGGAACTACACATCTCATACAGCCAGGTTGCCACTGAGTTTGTAAACTTCAGAGAGAACAACAACAAGCTCAGCAGTAGGCATGGACCCCTGCATTAGTGACTGTACATAGAGAGTGATGTGAGTACAACATAACCCAGCATCACCAAGAGACTCCTACAGGGACTTTCAAGTTCTGCTCCAGTAACACAGGCAGGATTAGGTGAAAAGGGAACATTCCTGGTATCTCAGGGTGGGCAAAGGAATGTAGGAATCACTTCTTCAGAAATTACTTCTCAGTATTTAATCTGCTATCATTCACAGATCTAACTGTAAGCAAGTCCAGGCTGCTGTTCCTTAGAGTACCCAAACAAGTGGCATAACTCTGTCAAGACCCATCTGCATGGCTGATGTGTATAATGCGGCACAGGGTAGGAGTTCCTGTATGTCCAGGGATTGTCCTCCCTGGCCAGGGCATCTGAGGGTGAATTGCAAGTCCAGAAAGTTCATACCCTACTAATTCAGCCACATCTGTCCTTCTCTGGTGGGGAACACAGCTCAGAAACTGCTGAAAATTTGTTTCAATAAAACTGCTTTGACCAGATTCCTGTGGTGTTAATTGATGAAGCTTCACCAGGGCAAGTGATATGACACCGATTTATACTCACAATGGAGCTACCTCTGATCTTGTAGTTAACATGAAAGGTACATTCAGCAGCTCGTACTCTAGGGATCACAATGTCTGCGTTTTTTGTACTATTTACAGTCTTGAAAGAGTCCTTTTTTACCTTGTAAAATAAGGACACAAAGAGGATACAGCATAAATCTGTTAATCAAGTAAACATTAAAGACAGATTTTATCAAAATAGACTGGAGGAAAGGTTTGGAATTAAAACAAACTTGAATGAAGAGACTATGAATAAAACCAGAAGAAAGTTTCTAGTCACCAAATCATTGCATTTCTGGAATAGCCTGTCCCAGAAAACTGTGAGTAAAACTGCGAGTAAAACTGGCTAAAGGGCAGGTGAGGGCAATAGCTAGTTAGACAAGCAATCCTCTATCTTTTTATCTGTTGCTTCTAGAGGTCATAGTAGAGCTACTGCAGATGATTTTTTATACAAAAACTATCTCTAAACATTTGAGTCAACGCATACAGGAGTATGGAATGATAAATGTTCAAAAGAGGGAGCATGTTTCTCACTTGAGTGGTTTTTGTAAAAATGCTCATAGTGCCATTTTACACTAATCAACAGCAATAAACAACATTTCATCTCTGATGAGTATAAAAAATCCCATATGTCTAAACTTTATGACAACCTACTGAAAAATATAAAATTTGAAGGAATATCATAGGGATAAGGAACTTGAAACTGTGCTATAAATCATCACGAGTAGCAAACTAGATCCTCAGCTGGAGAAAATTCACACTGGTGACTGTAATTTCAATGAGCTGAGGAGATAGAATCATTCACATCAAATTTTGGTCAGTATGCTTGAAACCAAAGGAAAAAGTTAAAAGCTTTATTTCTCTACTACTAAGAGAAAATCTGTGTTGCAGTTACACGCATACGAAAGTTGAAGTTTGTCAAAGTGCCTCATGAATTTGGTGAAGCAGATACTGGTCCAAACACTATATAGAGAGACAATCATGCAAATCTAATCACATAGTCAGGTTTGCAGATGGTTTAAATTCTGGCAGTTTATATATCATTAAATAAATTGTGTATATCTTAAAGTCCAACTATTAAATTTTGAATCTTAAAGTTCAAATTCAAACCAGTGCCTCTTTTAGCATTTCTGAACCCAAAAGCTGCCAGACATGAATGATTGTTGGAGTTTAGAAACACACGTTGGATCACCAATCTGATTTCATCTCATCTTTAAGATGCAACTAGTCAGAAAACTAAGCACTTATGTATTCAAATGTATAAACTGTGATCAGTGAAGCTCATTGCATGAGCAAGGAGAAGAAAGCTGGGTATATGCGCTCAGCAGGATGGACATCAGAGAAATCAATAAAATATCCTGCTTGGTATATCTGCCATTTTTCAGCAAAAAGCACTGTGGGAGCTAAGGTCATTAAAAACAATTACTGCTAAACAGATTTCAATGGACTTCATTTGGGTTTTGATACATAGAAGAGGATCTGCCATTAGTCACGTTAGAATTATGCACTAAGAGCTGTGAAAATGTTTTTGAGAAGCAGTGTATTTAAGGATGGTCTCGGTATCACTGAATCGTAACAGCAACCCCATGGGATCTGATATGCCAACCACAGTTGTATAAATTGCATACTTGATGAAGCTTGGTAATAAGATAAATTTATAGCATACACCAAAGCATTTGCATTCTAAAGTTTTAATCTTCTCACATCCAATGTTAATGAAAACCATTGGTATATCACTGTCATTGCTAAAGAAAAAAAAATTTTGAATGCTTAAGATCATGTGCACAAAATTTAAGAGAAGACAGGGCAAAGACAAATGAGATTTTGTCCTAAAGCTCTCAGGAGGAATTTCAACCGAGACCTGCTTTTATAGTGATAAAATAAAGGCATCGATCCTTTTCTCATCGCTCAATTTCATCATGTTGCTTAGAAAAGCTCGAAGATTTTGTGTTTGGAGATCAATTTAGAATTTCCATGCATTCTCCATAGAGAATATTACCTTCAGCTTTTCTGAAGACAGTATACAGACTTGAGTATGAAAATGTGAATCATCAATAGGCAACTAGTGAGGGAAGAGTGAGCATTATTCTGTCTTAACAGTGAGATGCTCAGCAGAACTTGAATAGAAACACATACATATAATTTAAAATTACTATAGGGTTTTCAAAGAACAAAAACTCTTACAAATATCTGAGG
Source organism: Callipepla californica brunnescens (assembly GCA_023055505.1). NCBI lineage: Eukaryota > Metazoa > Chordata > Aves > Galliformes > Odontophoridae > Callipepla > Callipepla californica. The sequence continues at coordinate 58,531,651 of JALIRH010000003.1, read as the reverse complement.
CTTGGAAGGTGTTGAAAGGCATCTTGATCAATCTTCATGAGGTTGTTGGCCTTCTCAATTCTTCTGCAATGGAAAAATGAAACATCAGAGGAAATATGGCAATATTAAAATCTTAGAATATCTGTGGTTGCATCCTAGAAAATGTGTAGCTGGCCAGGGATGTAGTGGTACTGTACACTGAGATTTTTTTTCTGAGAGCAGAACTTCTTCCAAAGAGCAGCCTACCACAGATTAACCAACCCCACTGCCTCCTGATACTGTCAGTGGTTTGAAGATGAGATCCAAGATGACAAGGGAAAGAATGTGAGAATTGGCTAAGATGATGGGAAAGACAAAGCGAGATTTCCAGTGTTCCTATATCACTATGTATTCTTCAGAACTTAGCCAAATCAAACTGCTGTCTTTGACACTTGCCTATAATAGGCTCCTTTGAATTTAGATTGCTCATTACTTACATTTCATGTAGTTTGGGAAGGTTGGAAAACACATTTGCCTCTATGATCTCCAAGGCATCATTCTGTGAGATCTCTCTGAAAAATAATTGACAAGTCAAGATATTTCAAGCCACGTTTTCCATAAAAAGGTGAGACAGAGAACAGAAAAGTGAAAATTTCAGAATGAATTTGTTCCCAGATTACAGATCAGATTTAGAAATGAGTTGGACTTCAGGTAAAAAAAGAGTCCTCAGAAATGCCTAGGAACTGCCACCAAAGGGAAACTAAGGCAGTCCAGAACGGTACACCTGAAGCTGAAGCCTGTATCTAAAGCAGCATTTCTGCACCTCCTTCTGTCACCACTCCCTGCATGTGTTGGAAGGCAGAGCTAAGCCACCACTGGCTACTGCATATCTTATGTCACTGATTACCAACTGAAATGTAATGCCAGATTTTAACTCAGCGTAGAAAACAGGAGGTGAAAGTTGACTGGAAAAGAGAAGTCTAAAAAGTTCCCAAGAAATATGACACATCCTCAAGCTGTAGGATGTGCTGCAGCATTGACCCGATAAAAACTCCAGAGACTGAAATTGAGTCAACAACAGACAGATCCAAATGGAAAGGAACACAGACATCAAGAACTCTTCCATACCCTGGAGAACCCCTTTTGATCTCTTCTACGTACAGTGAATGTCTACTTGCAGATATAGAATTGTGGAATAAAAATGGCCAGTTTTCTGTTATCAACATACCATATGCATCTCCTGTTAGTCCAGAGGCATATATATTTTCTTCCTTAATCTGTGCAGTGGTAAAGAGATAGATCTTTAATCTGATTCAGAGTTCAAGAATTCTCCTGGTAAGTCAAGAGGGAACTGTTGTCATGCAACCCATCCTGATTACACACCTTATACTGGCAGAGATCAGGAAAAATGGAATAAAAAATGATTCTGCCAAAAGATTTGCCATGGCCATTTTTTGAAATGTTGTGAAAAATTCTACTTCATAGCCTGAGATCAGCTATGGGAAGTAAATACCAGAGTGCAGGTATAACCTGATGATTTTGTGATGGCCTATTGGTTTATTCTGTTAATATAACTGTGGACATCTTTGGAATGAAACCTTGGATAAATGAATTGTAAAGTAGTTATCACTTGCTCTTGGGTATCTTGTTCTTTAGAAATTATGATCGCTCCAAATAGATTCAAACAGGCCCGAGGCAAAATAATGGATAATATTATAATCATCTGGGTACACAGTCAATGTTTAAAAAAATAATCACAAAGATTATTGCAAGTAATATAAAAAGCATTCCATTTTCTCTTGAGTAACAACTGAACCGTACCTGGCACATCATCTGCCCATTAAGGATAATGGCAACCTTGCAAAAAAATTGCAAGTTGTTCATCTGACCTTTTCTGCCTTAAAAAAAAACAACTCAGTGGTTTGGCATTTCTTATTTTAACGAGTAGTTCCCCCTCTGTATCTCAGGGCTTTTAGAGAAGTCCTGATCTCTGCTCTGGTAACTGGAGAATAAGAAAATAAAAGCAGAAGATGTAGGGGAATGACTTGTAGCACACCATGATGGGAGATGGTTTTGTCCAACAGCGCTGAAGTGCCTGCTCACACATGAACATACCTCTATTTATCTACAAGCACTAACCAATAACAAAATCCTTCAACTAGTTTCTCCCACTTTATGTAAATTACACAGCCATTGTAAGCAATGCAGTGCTGGACCGAAGCAGACAAAGGGAAGGAGTGGAAATGCACTAACTAAGCAGCACTTTGTTCTGGTCTCATGCAACTAGTCCCTGGGAGAGCTAGGATAAGAACCCAGGATCCCAAGGTCCTCACTCACTGGGGAGGGATCTGGGGCTGCTGTTGGTGTGCTGCACCATGGTGAATCAACTCATAAGTCTCCCCCAAAACATTTTGTTAAGACTTTTTGCTCTTTTCCTGCTTTCTTTCAAAATAACTTGTTATAAGGTACAGAGTGGAAGCTGCTACCCACTATGCTGTATTTATTTGACAGTACAGTTCACTTGCTAGACTACAGTTTCTAAGATATAATGACACAAAAGGTATCAAGCTTCTAAGATTCGGTTTTTCTTCTGCTCTTTTTTGGGCCACTAGCATTATATTTGTCATCTCCACAGCCTAAAATAAGGTTTCTAGGAAAAAGAGTCATAGGGAAAAAAAAAACCAAAAACATATAGTACCAAGAATTCCATTTGGTCAGAAGAGATTTCACACCACAAAGCAGCTCAGGACTAAATGCTGCAAATCTGTTGACTTTATACAGGCAAAAAAAAATAGCTTATTTAGAAAGCACAGTATAGTAGTGACCTCCCATGAAAGACAGGGCTCTCGGGTAATAATTTTTTATGATCCAATCTGCTATCACTGGAACAACTTGGATAATGTAACCTTTTTTAAGGAATGTTTCAAGTGCTTAGAACAGAATGTTTCTGTGTCAGGACAGTGTTTTAGCTTTCTAGGACTGGAGATGGGTTTTGTGCTTTGTTTTGGTTAGAAAATGGGAGATCTAAAACTGACTGAAGTAGTGCTTGAGCAGGCCGTGACACAGGGGGAGGGTTGGAGGATACATGGTTAAGAAAGAAGTGAAAGAGAGGTAGGAATACAGGAATCTCTAAAGCGTTTTTAAAAGGTTGAGATTATAAAACAACTCAATGTTACCGGTATGGGGAGGGTTCAGATAATTAGTGAAATGACTTAATTTTCAAATGAATATCTCTCTTCACGAGCACAAGAGTTGTTATTATTATTATTATTTGAAACATGAAATATGTCCAATCAGAATGATTTTGCTGTGTTGCAGCTCAGGCAAGCCGCTGCTGCAGCCATTGCAGTTATAATCCTCTGACAGGGAGCAAGGGGGTCACCCATCTCATCGGTAGGCACTAGCAACCCTCCTATAGTGCCTGACTTTGTTATCTATGCTCATGGGGCTGCAGAGGTGAGAGAAAATGACAAGAAACTCCTGCTGAATCCTGCATCTTCTGCTGAAGTCCCTCCAGGAAACCCTATTGGTGATCGATTACTCATCATTGTTCCCTACAGTTTTAGTTCTTCAGAAAGGAATCAGGCTTCTGGGCCTTTTCCCAGCATAGAAATGCTGTTTTCTTACAGAAGGCCATTGCTATTCTTGGTCTTTTGGTCTCCATGTACCTGTTCCAAGCTGTCACTCAGGTAAGAAGAAGGAAGAGAGAATGACTTAGTTTAGGAAAGTAGTCACACACTGCAAGCAAGGAGCAGCACTGCTCTGTGTTTTGTCTGCATTATTTCTGAGAACAATTTGTTCCTTTGTAAAGAGTGATAAAGGCATAACCTGCTCATCAAAAGCCCAAAGAATACCAAATAACCAACCCAGCATAGTCAGATCCTCTCTAAAGGAGAGCAGATAATACCTGCAGTGGGAACTATAAACATAAAAAGGAGACTGCTGGCCAGTATTTGTGCACGAGATTTGTCTTACAGTATAAATACACATCAGTAGAGGATTGCTCATAACGCATGTCTTATTATATGTCATCATGAGAGAAGATGGGACTGTTATTACATTGTTTGTCTGTAATGAACGATACTATTAGCTCTAGTGCTAGCTATCACAGCAAATCTAGACAGCAATTTGAGCATAATTTCTAATACATGAAGCCTTCAAACAGATGCTACATAAGACAATCAGAAGCAATTTCTTAAAAAAATAAAACCAAGCACTCCCCACACCACCCACTGAGACCTCAGCACAGCACAATGCTTAAGCATCTGCTAAGTTTAGTTTCAGGACTTGTTAGGTCACATTGAGAGTACTGTGTCCACTCTGGTTCCCCGCAATTCAAAAATGATGCAGACAGACTGGAGAGGGCCACGAAGGTGTTCATGGGACTGGAAAAGATGTCCTCTGAGAAAAGACTGATGGAGTTGGGTCTTTTTACCCTGAAGAAGAGAAGGCTATAAAGGGTTTCATTATATAAGAAAGAAATTTTTACAGTGAAAACAACTGATCACTGAAATCAAGCAGGGTAATAGATAATCTCATCTGGGCTCCCTTTTCCCACAAAAGATTTGACTTGATCTTCCGAGATTCATTCCAACCTGGGCTGTTCTGTGAATCAGTGATTTAGACAGGAAGAGATTTAACACAGATCATGACGTGGAAACTGGTCTAAGAAGTACGCTCGTGGCAGAGTACCAACTTAGAGGCAGATGACAGCAGGAATCCCTTACACAGTGCGTGGTGACATCCGCTCTCAAGCACAATGACCTTACAATATCCACAACAGCACGGTCAGCGACAGGGTAACCTGACTGACGAGCTCAGCTGTAGGATGCTTGTGGTTGCAGGAGGGTTTATAGATTTCTGCATTTCACCTCCCTGTTGACAGACTAGCAGAGGGGGCAGCCCTATGGATCAAGGTTTCCTGAGTACTTGTTTGCTCACACACAGTCATGGCACACAGTGTTAAAGAGGAATGCCCCCAATCTCCAGCCACATCGCCCTGCTCTGCAGTGCTGAGTATGACCCACTCCCTGCAATCAACTGCAGTTTTCCTTAAACTCCTATCCAGAGCAGGTACATGCACCTTATAATTCCTGTGATACATCATAGATGTGCATGTTGATCTTCAAGAGTTAATTTTCTAATGTGCTGTGAATTCTTCAGAATTTTATTCACTCTACTGATGCCTTCTATGACCAGTGACACTGAAAGTATCAGGTACTACTTCTCAGTGCTGGAGGCCTCCCTCTGTACTACAACAGTGGATCCCACCCAGGATCCATTGGGTGAACCTGCTGGGAACAGCCTGTGCTAAGTCTAAACCAAAAAATTAAGCACACAGCACTGGAATGCCAATCTTGATGCAGAAGACTGAGGAGCTCTTATTTATTTTGGTCTGGTCAGAAACAGGCTAGTATGGGATATCTGTCGGAAAATTTCTCACTACAGTGACAGCAAAATGCTACTGCATTGATTTAAACAGGTTACAAAAGAAAAGCTATTTTTCTTAAAAATATTGTAGGCTTTTGACCTTTTAAAAGTAGATGCTTGATACTTTCTCACTCCACTTTCCTTCTGAGCATGAAAAACTTGTCTCCCTACCATGATTCATTGAACACCAGGCAGTTACAAGCCAATTTATCTTAAAAGTTATTGGCATTTCAAGAATGGATTCAAACACTGACTCTCATCATCATCTCCTTGTTTCTCGGAAGATACACATGCACATTGTACTGACCTGAATAAGTGGGATGCCCATTTCACTAGCTGAGCATTAATACTGATTTAATACTTGGAACAAAATAGAGTATACCTGAGTATTTGAAGGAGGTAATCAGGAGGCACCAGTACTGTGTCTTCCTGCCTTCTCTGAAGAGCATGGCATCATATTCTCAAGTAAATCAATTCAGGCATGGGAAATATAGTGTAAATTTCTCCACAGCAGACTGAAGCAAAGGGTTTTTTATTTTTATCAGTACTTTAGCACTATGCCAGCAATCCAGATGAAAGTTTGCTGAGAGTTGGGTTGTATTAAATTAATTGCCCATGTAACAGTATTACACAAGTTTCTCTAATCTGAAAAAAAAAAAAACCCATGCTATTAGTCTGAGGAATTGCAGCTGATAATGACCAAACACAGCTACAGAAGCCACACTGTTGTAAGAATTGATTTTATAATGAGTACAGTTTGAGGAGATGGGTATCTCCTCAGACTGTAGAACTGAGGGGATGTCTTGTACTAATTTTGGCTTATTGTCAGTAAAACTGAAAATACACGGAGCCTTATAAGTCAAACAAATCATGACCAGGTCTTTGGAGGAAAGAAACAGCAACTTTCATCAGGAAAGCAGGCTCCAGAGTCTGAAGCCAGGAGTACACGTGCTGACCTTGTACCACTATCTCTCCACATCTGGGATGGATATTTGCAATCCTGTGGCTGCCTTATTGGTCTAAAATTAAACTCCAGATCTCCACCTCTCTTTTGAGTAAGCAGTTCCAGATTCTCTCAATAGAGAAATGCTGATGTGACTCTGCTTGCTGAGGACTGGGAGTTAGAGTGTCCACGTGTGCAGTTTTGGAAGGGGTAAACAACAAGGAAAATGGCTAAATAGCAGCTATAAAGCAAAAATACCTAATGAACAATATTCACTAAGGTGTTGAGATTTAAGTTTCCTATGAGATCTTCAGTATATATATTTGAAACTGTTAAAAAGAGACAGCGACCCAACCTGGACCTCTTCTGGAGGAAATGAACCACAAGCTCTCTGTCCTCCCTATCAACACAGGCAGCCCAGAGAAAGAGGTTTCCATCCTGGTGCTGCACAGACATTGGGGTATGCGTACCTGTTGACTGACCCAACTGCTTTGAGAACAGTGGTGAAATCATTAAGTTTTCCCTTTAACTATGAAAGATGTAGGGAAGGTAGAAAGACTCCTCTAAAATAAAAGCACCCCTCTAGTAGTAGCTTGTCTTTCTCAAATGCAATGAGCTTCAGAGGCTCTTGAGATCTGGGGGTAAAGAAGGTGGTTGTTCAGCTGAGAAGGCATCCTTGTTCAGAAATGCTGACACAAGGATTATGCCCGCCTCGTAACTCCTTTCATGGAAATGGGCTAGCAGAGTTTATTGCCACTTATCTTTTACTGCTTTTTTCCTGGCTTTGGTAGTCAGTTAATGATGAATAGTTATACTGAGAATGACCTGGGCAGATGAGAGAGCTGCACCAGGGAAAATCACTTAGGACAGTGCATGAATGAGGAATCTGGGAACCCTGTTCCTGAGAAGACTGACTCCTACCTGACCCCAAACTCATTTTGAGCAAATATCAATATAGGCAGATTGTCGTGGACTTTGGCTTCCAGGACCCTAAGTCAAGTGACAGCCTTTCCAAAGATACCATCTTGAAGAAGATATTCCCAGACTTTTTAACAGAGAGTTCGGAAGTGTTTTATGTAAGTGCATACACACAAGAAGAGATGCCTCTGAAGGACTGTTCATTACTAACTCCAGTGCATTACAGAAATAGGGGAATTCACAATAGTAAGTGCCTCAGATATGTACAAACAAACTTTTTAGATAGGAGGGAAAAATTGTAAAAAGAAACACTCTTAACTCCTCAGTTAAAAATGATCTCAAGCCTTTTGAGAGGACTCTGAATATCCACCAGAGCACATCACGCGGTACGTCACACTCTCTTCAATGAAAGTAAATCCTCCTGACTTGATCCATCATGAGAAAGACATTTGCATTGTCTAATGTGAAATTCAATTATGAATACAGACATTTATCTTCCAACTGCTAACATCATCTGCTACATCTTTCAAACGTCTTCCTGAAGGGATTTAGTTGTCCCTTAGTCAATGTTACAGAATCCCTGCAAAATATCTTTTTCCAGCACAGAGATTTCCTTCTGTCTCCTTTCTGTTTGCATTCATTTGTTCCTTTCATAAGAAAACTACTTACTATTCTTATGCTTTCTTTCTAAGGGAGGCCTTGACCCTACAATCTCTTATTCCTGAGCTTTAGCTCCAGACTCAGCCAAGACTCCACTGCATAAATGTGTACTTGATTGAGGCACTCAGATATAACCTACTTGGGAAAGGGATCTTTTATGCTTCTAAAGTTAAATCAAAACTTCTCTTTTTAACAGAATGCAACAGAGAACGCAAACACCAGCAAGCAGCTACTGAGTTAAAAGCTTTACAAAACAGGAGAAGAGCAAGAATGACTTACCTGATTGTGACACTGTTCCATAAAAGAAGGAAAAAAAATCATCACTAAACCCATATCTGCAGATTCTATTGAAAGATGGTAGAGATGACACAATATGCAAGAACAGGAATCACATTCAGTCCCTAATCTTTTTTTGTTTTTTTTTCCTTCAAGCAGTTAACAACAGCAAAGAGGAATCTAATTCAATAAATCTGAAGTCTTATTTGACAAATAACTGATCATAGCTGTACCATGAAACCTTTCCATCTGGGAAAATTGCATGCTTCCATTTGGATTTCCCTGACATAAATAACCCTTGCAAACACTACAAGACTGTACACAGGTAAGAAAGACTTAACAGTGTAAAGAAATATGTCATAAAACTCATGTGAAAATCTGGTACATTAATGTATTTCAAAGTTTGTTTGTGTATGTACAGAATATTCTGCTTAAAGCAATACAAATAATAGACCCTTAGCCACATGTTATCAGTTAGTGGAAGCCTTTCTGCACGCCTGACCACATTTACAAGGAAGATGCTCACAAACCATATAAAGGATTTCTGCTATAGCTATGCTATGTAAACCCAGGCTTGTAGAAACTCCAGACAAAAAAAAAAAAAAAAAAAAAAGGCATCCGGCAACCATCTGTTGCTATGGGACTTTGAAAAGAAGGTCCTCAGGCTGGACGTTTGAGAAGCCTTTACTACTGATTTCTCCAGTGGAGTCGACAGAGAAATAAGGTGCAACCCTTGAGAATCCAAAAGCACTCTTGGTGCTCTGCAGTGACTATTTTTTGTCTCCCTGGAAAGAGAGACAAAAAACACCCACCATCCTCGGTTATTTCCAGCTGCAGGCATAGAAAGAAGCTGGTGATAGAAACGATGCAGAAAACCTTGTCTGAACTAGATATTCCTTATTCACTGGGGGGAAAGTAAGGTTTCCTTCTGTCTTGCCACACAGCTTAAAGTAGGAGAGAACAAGAATGAGGAAATTATGCTGTCCTTAAAAGCTGTAATGTCTTTTCTGTTGTAATGCAATGCAGTATATACTTAGGATATTGTCTTCCTATATTGATGTAAGCAAACTGGAACTGTGTTTCCACATCACACAAACCCAGCAAAACCATTTTTGTTTCCACCAAAGCACTGAAAAAATTATTACAGATAAGGGAGTGAAAAAAAACCACAACAACACCTAATGAGTTACCAGGTCTCAACAATTACCATTTGGAAAAGCTGTGTTGATGAAATACACTTAAAAAAGGAAATTGAAATTCTTGATTTCTGATTACTATCATTGCTCTAGTTGAGACTGAGAGAGGTTTAACACCCCAAGCAGAAGGCGTGGAAGCCCATTAACTTTAATATGTTGGACTTGTATTTACATTAGCACTCTACATTTTAGAAAAAATTGTATAGAATTTTTTTTTTCTTTATTCTATATAAGTGCTGTCTGTAAAAACCATACAGCTCAATACACAAAGAGGCACAGAAATACGTATGCTCAAAAGCAATCCTGTGAGAGCAATTTAATTTTCAGATTTAAATGAATGTTTTGTGCATGTTAAATACCAAATTGAAAACTACAAGGTAAATTCTATATTGTTTCTAGCATCATTCTAAAATCAAACCATGTATTTTGAATCTAGAGTATCTCATTTTCATGGGGAAATGAGAAAACAAATATAGCAGGTATTATGGAACATTACTGTATTTTTCTCTGAAAAAATCTCTCTCTTGAAGTTAAAGACCTGTGAATGGAGACTACCAGGAAAGTTAAATTTGGTGCTTAGCAAGGTGTCAGATGAGGGGGTGAAGGGCCTCCATTACACAGGAAAGAAAGCCTTTGATTTTCCTTTAGTTCATGTGTAACAATAAAGAGGAAAGATGTTATTTCACATTTGTGAAATCCTCCATGTATCTTAAAAAAAACACAGCACAGCCAAACCAATCCAACCTTCCCGCAGTGCCCCACAGTAGAGCTCAGACACCCACTGAGAGACCGGCCCTGTGGCAGAGCCATTTCCAAGTGTGACCAAAAGAGGTTTCTGATTTCAACCCAGCTGCAACAGTCATACCTTGTAGTGATTTTCATCTCTCGAGGTTACAGGCTGAGATAACCATCTCATGGTATGCAAGCCACCAACCTACCTATGTGAAAATAAACCATCACACGTATGCGGACTGGGTATGAGAAAATGACCTAGAAATCTAGGAGTTTTGAGTCCTATTATCCTCCGCCTCTGAGCCATCCCTCTGTCACAAGAAGCTTGTTGTGACATATTTTGTGTGGGAGAAAAGTTTGGGGATGGGGACAAACAACCTGAACTCAATTTTGCCCTAAAATTATGCATTACTCAGAAAATAGACAAATGAAATAACAAAATGACTGCGAAAGCAGAAAGTGTAGTAGCAAGGAAAAAAAAGTTCTCGTTGCATACTGTATCTTCATTTGAATTGCAGAATTAATCTGAATGAATTATATTTTTTAATTTGTTTAACTATGATAATAGTCACTATGCACTCGTGGTTTTAGCAGTATTATCTCTTCATACGTATGACTCAAGTATTACCATAGCAACTTGCTTCCTAATTAGCCTTCAGTTAGTAACAATCAATATGATTAGACAAGGTCATTGCTGGAGTAAGCTCTGTAGATTTTTAAAAAGGCTACTGCTAGTCATTAATGGCTAGAAGAGGATGAGTGAGATACTGGACAATCTTCTCCAAAGAATGGTTGCTACTGCTCGCCCTTCAGTGAACAAAAGGAGCCATGACTAAGGATACTCCTGTCATTTACCTGACTACAGAAAGCTTTTAACCCATCAGCAAGTTCACTACTTATGAAGAATAGAAGCATCCCTAGATTTACAGACAAAAAAATGCCTTGTGATCGCATTGCTGAGAATGATGCAATCATATAGCAAGAATAGATATGTTGGATATTTTTGTCAGTGTCCACACACCCGAGATCAACAATCCTGTATGGAAAGGCTACATGAAATCTGGAATAAGGTGAGGCTCAGCAGTTCATTGGATTGGGATTTAAACAAGAGCTGGGATCCCATTAGAAAATTCTCCCTCTAGTGACCTGAGTGACAATCTCTGACACAATTTGTCCCTTGTCTGTTAACAAGTTGTCGCTTACCCTGAAAGCACTGTGCCTGGCAGCACAGTTGGATGAAAACATGGTGTGCTATTCAGAGGTTCTTCGGCACTGACAGATGAAGGCTCACGAAAAGCCACTCCACTTGTTAGCACTTTTAAATCTGCTACCAAGAAACACAGGCAAAAAAAAAAAAAAAAAAGAATCTTATTTTTAAATAAATGGTGCATGTCAACAGTTGTGCTGAGGCATGAGGCTGGCTGTCACAGATGGACTGTGATCTATTTACTTGCCTCTTTGTAAAAACGTGTTGCCACTTAGCTTTGCCCCATGTTCTTCTTCTGGAGGTACCCGTTCCTCTGCAGCTCAGCCCTGCACAGAAATCTGGGCTCAGAGAGAGGAAGAGCAAAGGCTGCATACAATGAAATCATTATGGAAAGGAAGTCTGGATAGTGCTGTATGACAACACTTCAAGCAAACTTTGAGGCAATCTGTCTCAACCTTCCTCTGTATAGAACAACCCAAGGAAGAAAAAAAAGGTTTAAGTTCAAAAAAGACAGGTTTTATTAAAATATAAACTAGGATAATTAATTTTAAAGCAGAAAAACCTCAAAGGAAATTGGCTAGGTGGAAGAGAACGGAAAAGAGCTTATACACTTCTCTCCCCTTATATCCAACACCTTTGGAAAATGTTTAGAGTTCCTCAGTGACTTATTCCTGCCCAGACCTTGAAACCACATTCAGTATCTCTGGAGCTTTTCCTCAGTGCAGCCCCTGAGTGGCATATTTCAATACCTGACTGCACAACTCCTGCTACTTTTAGCAGCTCAAAGCTGCTATGCATTGAACATGCTCATTAGCCTGCAAAAGAAACGTCCTATCCCACTGCCTCCAAGGAGCTCTTCTGCTGTCACTTTTCCTAAGGAGCATCATCTAATTGGGAGCAGTAGTAAATAATAAAACAAATCCATTTCTGTGGGTAATGCTCCTCCTTTCCCACAGCAGGAAAAACCAAAGTTTAAGAATCCAGCACAAGAAGTCTTAAAATTACAGAAAACAAAAAATGAAAAATGTACAATCATAAAATGTAATTAAAAATGAATGATATGATTGACAAAAGGATTAGATGTGTTATAATGAGCACCTTCATGTCTTAATTACACTAGAAATGATAAACATTTCCAAATAAAGATGTAATTCTTTATGCTCTTGAATAGACAAGAAAGACAGAAGTAAATAATGTTTCCAAATAATAAAGAACTGGTTCACTTTAGTCCACAGATGAAATCCTGCATTGCTCCTTCTTTTAGCAGGCAAAATTCACACCACAAAGGTAATGCAGAGAAACCACTGAAGGAATCTGTGCTGAGCATCAGCACTGGGCAGTTATTCACCATTATGCATTATACGCATTTCTCCTCCTCAGAATAAGACGAACAAAATATTTTTTTAGTCCTTCTGGAGAATCTATTCCATAATTGTTCCAGAAACATTCTCTCTAATGTCCTTCTTCACCAATCAATGTTAGTAGTTTTCAGGGACAGGATTCTGAACTAAGAAAGTCAACAGCACATTGTTATCCCCAGCTCCTAATTCTCAGTTGTCTGCATATATTCATTCATGTGTAGTTTACTCACAAATGATATACACAAATGGTATGCATTATTTCATTAAAAAAAAAAAAGTCAAGCACATACGTGGAGATCTTCATCAAAAACACATTTCTGCTCAAGAAATCCAAACAAATATTCACAGTATTTTGTAAGCAAATTATTCTTGGCCTGGTCACAAAGCAAACAATGTGCACGGTGAGTCTTTGGATTTACACCTGGGATGAATAGTGGCTAGCAGTATCTTTTATAGAAAAATAAAAATGCAGCTCACTAACAATGATGAAATGTCCAACTTCCTCTCCACTGAGCAAAACACCCATCAAACTAATGATTAAATCCACATCAATCATTTGGCATTATAGAAATAAAGGCTGTGCAATATAATTTGTCAGACAGCATCTCCTGCTTAGAAAATAAATGTCTTGACTTCATCTCACTGTTTGTTTTCCATAAATGCTGAGGTTTCTTTCAGCATTTGTAAAGCTATGGGAAGCAATTCTCCACTGCAACATGCCAATTCCACAAGCATTATTTCTAAAATAAAAAGAAAGGCTAGATAAAATCAATAGGAGACTGTGTTTCTGAAGTCCTCCTGGAACTGAATTACCATTTCTGAACTGGTGCCAACCTTCCTCCCTTTGACAAAAACATTTAACAACAACAGTAAGTAAGAGTAAGTATTGAAGAAAATCCCAGCATGCCAGGAACAAGGTCACACCCTTTGCACTTGCACACTGTCATAGTTAGAAATACACATAAGATTAATAGAGAAAAAAATTAAAAGAAATCTGCTTTATTATGACAAAACCCAAAACTTTTCCATAAGAATCCTTTTTTTTTTTTTTCTTTTTTTTTTTCCCAACAGCAGTAATTTTTCAAACAAATCCAGAAACTGAATGCACCTGGAAGTACACAGCACACGCCTCCTGGGATATGCCTTAACCCAAATTCCAACAGACTTTTTTCAACACAACACTGTGGTGCACCAGGAACCACAGGCCCTCACACCAGCAAGTCTGCCAGGCAGCAGAGTTGGAGGTGCTTCACAGCCAAATGAGCAACCGAAACATCTGTGCTTCTAAATGCATGCATTAGAGATCTCTTAGAATTGTTTTGTTATTCCTTTTCCCACGAGATTGCAGATTTTTCTTTCTCTCTCTTTTTTTTTTTTTTGATAGAAAGAGGTATTTTTGTAGTAATTCTCTTGCAACGCCTTTACAGTTCCTTCCCGGTTTTTTTTATAACGAAGATTCTTTTGATCAGCAGTCTTGATGCATATTTCCACAGCCAAATCGTGCAATGTGTGAATTACTTCTTGCAGATTTTTCTTGTTTGCCACTTAATGGTTTCATTTGAAATCCTGTGCTCCAGTTATAGCATTAGAATGGGCAGGAGCGATCATTCCTGATCACCTTCCCCACATAATCCAGACTGTACAGAGCACTCCAACATCCTCTGTCAAATGTGTTCATCCCAAGTCCTGACCTACTCCATTCTTTCTCAGTTGGAAAGTACCCATGACTGTGTTCATTTTAGTGAATATTTTCTGTGATCCCTATACGTTCAGTAATCCTTATCATTTCCATTTAGTGGGATTTTGGACCACTAGGCTTACAACTTTTATTTAGAAACATATATTATAATCCTTAAACCTCATTTTGAGTGAATGTGGTTTATTCAGAACCCACATTTATAAAAGCATTTATTTTTCCCACATGCATATTGTCTTAGACTTGTACAATTCTAGAATCAGCTAGTTTCATCTGGAAACCACCTTCAAAGTCATCAAGTCCAACAATCAACCCAACTTCAAGAGTCCCATCACCAAATCATGTCCTTTAATGTCATGTCCTCACATATCTTAAATACCTCCAGGGATGGGAACTGAACCATTTCACTGGGCAGCCCATTCCAGTGCCTGAACATACTCTCTATGAAGAAATTCTTCCTAATGTCCAATCTAAACCTCTACTGGCACAACCTGAGACCATTCCTTCCCTTCTTATCATTTGTCACCTGGCTCCAATACTGAGCCCTTAGGAACACCTCTTGCCACTGGCTGCCAGCCAGATCTAACTCCATCCACAGCAACCTTCTGGGCACAGCCACCCAGCCAGTTCTTTGCCCAGAAAATATTACATCAGTCCAAAATATGAGCATCAAATTTCTCCAGAAGAGTTTGGAAAACAGTTTTGAACGCTGTGCTCAATTCCAAGTAAAAAACCTCCACAGCCTCTCCCTCATCTGCTGAGCAAGAGCACTCCTCATAGAAGGAGGTCAGGTTAGACAGGCAGTACCTGCCTTTCACAGACCCCTGCAGAATGGTCGTGATCACCTGGTTGTCCCTTATGTGTTATGTGATGGCACACAGGATGATCTGCTCTATCTTCATTTTGCCTACGTTTATCTGATTTGCCTGTTTCCAGGAAGGCAAAAGAATGCTGGAGTTAAGTTCCCTCTTAAAGCAGAGCGGGAATTTACACAAGCATTTTCCCATGTTTTGTCTTTCATGATTTCAGGTAATATGAACGTCACAATGGGGAGAATAAAAAAACTTAGCATAAGTTCAGGAAAATTTCCATTTTTTGCTTTTCGCTTAAACTGTCTCTTTGTCAAAGCAACCATAAAGCAGGAATGAGAAATGATAACCAAGATGATTCTTCTGTTCAAGCTTCAGTTTCTAATGTCGGCTTTATACTGACACTGTTAACAAATAAAAATTGCTAACCATTCTCATAAATTTCATTCTTGCTCTAGCAAAGGAAGTAATGACAAAATGCATTTTCTTTTTTTCCTTTCTAAATATGTTTTATCAAAGAAAGCAAGTATCGAGATACCAAACTACACAGGAAGAGTTATGGAATACTCTGTTTTTTGCACTCTAATATGTTTCCATTAAATTATGCAAATATTAGTATTATTTTCTGGGACTTTTTAAATAGGAAAGTTAGAAAATGCTGATATGGACTTAATGAATTGATTTTAAATTCTTAGCTTCTTCTTTCAAGTGCTTTTATTTTGTCATTTTTTCCCACCAAAATATTAGTAAAACTTTTAGATCAAGCTGCACATTCACTGAAGTATTGCAAAGCTGTAATTAAAATCTTTGCTCTTTGACATCAGAAATGACTTACTGACAGGAATATTAAACATCTACTTTATTTGTTTTGTAACTGTGCAAGGGATGACAATAATAACAGCAAATGGAAGACCTCTTACACAGATAAGCTTTGGCAGGGAAAATTAGAATGCCAGATGAGGATGCAGCAAAACATTTATAAATTATATTAAAAACCAAAAGAAAAGAAAAGAAAAACAACAACTAGCCTTGGTTCATTACATTGTATTTAGAATACAAAGCACAGCTACTACTTTCAGAAAATAAATTTAATTGAGAACATACCAGACCTCATATGTTTTTGTACCTAATGCGAAAATTTGCTATCCATGGTTGATATTTGCAAAGGTTAGAAAGTGGTCATTTGTAGTAATAGCATTCATTCTAGAAGGAAATGTGCCTAAGCCACTCAGTGCCATGTTGAGAAACAGCTGCAAAACTCAGTGCTTTGCCCAGCTTCTCCATTGATGATATGTTACTGGTGCCCTGGGAGAAGCTCGCATGGCTGCTCCCCATCAAATCCCATTTATGGGAACCCATTTCAAAGGGCAGAGCACCACAATGTGCAAATGAAGACTGACACCTTGGACGTTGATGGGCTAAGGAATGCATACAGTGCAAGATTAGCTCCTTTACACAGTTTTGCTGCTGAACCAGTGACCTGAAGTGCAAGCAACCCCTCCAGTACAGACAAGAGATGGTTCAAAATCACTGATCACCATTAAATACAGACAGTCAACTGTTACAGGAGCATCTGAGACTTGTGAATCTCCCTTCTGGAGCCTGGAGAATTCCTGTGATTGCTCACAGCCCTCATACCTGCGTGTGGTGGCTGGGCAGTTTTTAGTTGCTGCTGTTTACACAGGGTTAAACCATGGAGATGAAAAGCAAAGTCCTTTATCATAAAGTGGTCCCAGAGAAAGAGTTATTCTTTGGAATATCAGCCTGAACTTACAATTTCTTCACTTCTGCCAGTTACTGATCTTAAGGTTTTTGAATGGTAGTCCTCTATTACCTCAGAGAAAGTAGATATTTAGACTCATTTAAATGCATTCAACAACATACTTATTTTTGTGCCCTACCCTTCAGGTGCATACTGTTGCACATAATTTCCTCTGATATAAATTAGAATTCAATATGCATTAAGTTACACCTCAAGAATTTACCCTGGAGTATTTGTTATCAAAGTATGATCCTTAGCTGATTTGGTACATATTCTGATACACAGAAAGCACTGCATCTCCCTTTCACCTTAGGGGTGTAAATAAATATTTTTGTAAACATGCACTATTTAACTTGAACATCACAGTAGCTCCTTCAAATCCATATTTTGCTTCTAGAAAAAAAATTGGTAGAGTTTTCTGATTGGAAAACTTTCCAATAGGAAAGGAACTCCTACCTACAGACAAGTTCCAAGTGTTTTAGTTACACTGAATCTATTTTCTCAAAACAGCTTTAATGCTCACATTTAATCACAGCCCCTTGCATACTGAATGAAGCAGAATACAATACATTATGCAAAAACACCTGGAAAACTGCAACATGCCAGCCAACTTTCTTATGCTTTTCCTTAGGTTACTGTGCAGTTTCTGTCTTCCTCTCTCCTCTTTTTGCTCTTTTTGGGCTGTATGCCACTAAGTGTTATAGAATCACATGTTGGGCTGATTGAAACAGATTTCAGGAAAAGAGAGAATGATGGACATCCCTCAGACAACTGCTAACCCTGGCAGTTTTGATGGATACTGCTGAGAAAGTCTGGATTGTAAACCCACTGATTCGCCAGCTTGTTCAAATTTGCTAAATAAAACAGACTTACAGTCAGTGACAGTTTCTACCATGCCAATCTTCTGATGAGACTTTTAAAATCAAGCCAAGAACTTTGCTCCTTCCGCACTCATGGGAAGCAAGTTACACCTTGATTTGGTAACCTTAGCATGTTTCAAAATATTCTGAGTGGTCTTCACTGTTTTCAAATACCTCACTTTGATTTAGATTAAATATTAATGTTAACTCATGTTGAATAGGAAAGCACGACTTGTCTTTGAGCATACAGGGGCAAATGGGAAAGATTTTAGCATTGTACATCACCTTGGTTGTCATATACAAAATAAAAAAAACCACGTTTCTAGGTCACAGTCAACTAGTATAATCTGTTTGAGCACTCACAAAGTCAGCAGTGCTAACTAAAAAACATAACAGCTTGAATGACCTGAGTGATGACATAAATATGTGATCCAAAGCTCTTTTCACTGCAAAGTCATGAGGATGCTGTAAGATAGCTGGTGCTTACATCCCCACGTCTTCCATGGAAAGAAGACTTTACAGTTTACAGGTATGTCAACTCCAGCAGATTCCCTCAGCCCTAAAAATTTGACACTTTGCAGTATTTTCGGAGCTCATAAGGGATCTGTTTCATCAAGCTCTGCTGAACACAGAATGGTTTGTACTCTTAAAATTTGCCTTTGCCACAAACTGTAGATTCTGGGAGTAAATCATGAAATAAAGCATTATATTTCAATCTGAATCTTTTAAAAGAAATAAAAAGAAATCAATTTTCAAGGGAATTGTGCCTCAGGATACAAAAGTAAAGGTTATTTGGCTTACAAAGGGTGAGGGAATACTATTGCTTCCCTACAGTATCACTGTTCAGAGAAACCTCATTCCACAGTGCATCTTTCCTTAATGACACAGATCAAGAGCATGACAAAAGTCCAAAGACAGACCTCTTTTGTTCTCCAAAAATCATTATATAGGTATTTCAAAAGCCAAGGGAGAACAGCATCCTCAGCCTCCTTCTATCTTCCAGATAGTGATTCAAAGCTGAAATGAAGTTAAACTGGCCACTCATCCTGGGTTTTGAAATAAAATCTTGGAGTTGGTGCCAGGAATTTGTTTGATTTTTTCCAACTGGGACTAAAACACTCACTTCTCCCTGCAGTAGTAATATATCCTAATTCTCCCCCTCATTAGATTAGTTCAGCTACTGAGATTAGACCAAGCTTCCTATAACTGTGGTGCATTGTCAGGTCCTGGTAGACCACCACTCAAAAATTTACTCTTCTACACTGTAGAATCAGAAGGAAACTTAGCAAGATTAAAAAAAAAAAAATAAAAAAAAAATTCAATATTGCTTTAGGTTTTATTTCCAAATTAAGTACTTTCAGTGCAGGTTGAAGATGACATAGGAGCTGCAGAGCATGTTGAATTGATTTTGCCAGTATGTGCCTGCATGGTGCTGCTTTTTAGTTTAGTAACTGGAGAATTAATCTGTTCTGGTAGTGTAAACAAGTTAGTTAAGCACGAGTCTAGAAGAGTTGCCATGTTCTGATTGGCTAAGACTTCTTAGGAACAAACTAAATATCAATATAACAAGAATGACTAATCTGCTTCCCTTCCTGCTAAATTAACGAGAAGTCACAGCTATGCATAAGTTGCACAGCTGGTAGCAGAAAGCTGGTTATGCTGCTCCCCAGACCTGTGAGGCTCTGAAATACTTTTCAATAAGAAAATTCAAGGTTACATCACTACAAAGAGAGATCTCAAATGCTTACAATATTTCAATAACTTGGAACATTTTATTTAACAAAGTATATTTTCCCCACACTTGGGGGGGAAACCCTTTGTCTTATAAGATGGTTTTTCAGTAACTGAAGGAATCCAGATGGGCAAGAAGAAAGAAAAAACAAGCTGGAAGTGTTTCAAATAGGCATTCATTCTTTCAAAAATCACAAAACAGTAAGAATATCCCAGTGACCATTTTCTTTGTTTTCCAATATCTGTATTTGGCAACAGATAAAAGCAAAGATTTTGATTTCTAACCAAAAATGGAGATCATGTGGTCAATGCTGACATTTCAAGATTGCTCTAATTTTTTCCATAAGGAGTTACAATCACTAGTGTCCATACTGAAGATTTCTTGGTCAGTACAAATGGAAAGAAAATAAGATATTCCCTAGGTACCATGACAGGAGTCTGACTAGAGGTATCTGATAGGAAATATTCAATATACTGTGGCAAAATACACTTGTTCGAAGCTCTCAGCTGTTTGAGTGCATAGGATGAAACTAAAATGTACACAGAAAGTTGAAACACTGAAAAAATATAGAATTATTTTTGTTTGAAAATCTAGAGTTATTGGCCATGATATTCAAAGGCCTTTGTTCACTTTGGATATAAACTCCTGTTTAGAATTAAGTTAAAACAGAAATTAATCCTCTATAATAATCTTGTGTTCAACCAGCTCATCCCCAATGAATCATTCCAAAGATGATTGCTCCTTGCAATTGGTGTGTCTTAAAATCTACCTTGGTCTCACAAACACTGTTGGAAATCACCTAGAAATTATAACTGGTGGAAATATTACAGGGTTTTGTTTTGTTTTGTTTTTTGAGATACTACTTTGAGTCAGTAATACACTCTGGTGATATTGTCACTCTCTTCATTTTTAGTCTACTTAATTCTATGTGAACACATACACGTACTACACTGAAGTATCTCATCTGTATACAACAGGCTATCTACATTTTATCACAGGGAGACATCACACTATTATGAGGTCTTCTGCTTGGACAAACTGGAGTTTGCTTTAATTGTTCTTTTTGAGGATGATCTTGCAAGAGAAAAGAGGCTTTCACACAAAGGCTCTCTTTTTATATGTAAATATATCGTTTGATTACACACTTTATTTGGTCTCCACGTTATCATGAATATTTCTGATCAATGTTTTATGGATTAGGTTTAGGATTTGTGAGCTTTTTCCAATTCTGTCTGTTTGCTGCACCATTTGCAAATACTGCATTCTTTGTTGGTGTTGATTGGTCTCATTTACATATTTATCACACATTTACTTTCAAGGGTATTTTGCTATAGAATGTCCCCATTTCTTCTCCATGTTCTAATAGTATATAGATATACTTTCAAATTGAGCTCATTTTCATTAGTAATTATTTTGGTTAACAATAAATCGCCACTTAGAGACATCCTATTCAGTGCATGGTTAATTTCATAGATATCTGGCATATGGTTTCTGAGTAATTAAAGACAATGGGAACAATTTATAATGCACTTATGCAGCCCACTTCACAGCCTAGGGAGCTGAATGTGTTTCCATAAAGACTGCATTTAAAAGAATTCAGCACGAACCAAGTTCTAAAATAGCTGGTGACACAGCACTGATCTTTTCCTTAAACGGTGATTCCTGAACAAGACTTTTTTTCTCTTTTTTTTTTCTCTCTCTCTTTTTTGTTTTTCCATTAAAACAACAACAACAACAACCACAAAAGACTGTTTTCAGAAGTTCTGTTTGCTATCAACCAAAATCTCTTGAAACCCTCTAGCATCATCACTCCCTATGCTTTCTGGTGTGCTTCCCTTCCTCTATGTCTTTAAAAAGGATTATGAGGTGATAAAAGGAGAAGACAATGCAGAGAAACTAGGAAACTGATTCCTTTCCATTTTTGCCCCTATAAACACAGAACTGAAAATGGCTCTGATATTGAAGTATATTTCCCCACTGTTACTCAGGTCCTTCTTGGACAAACGGTGTATTTGTGACCCTCTCCAGTGAGGGTACAAACACTGAATGTTTGTCACAAAATGAGATTTACTTACATGTGAAATAATTCGGAAAAACTATACATGCCTCAGAGTAGTTCATATTTTACAGTGAATTTTATCTTTCTTGGTGCTAGCATCACTTAACCTATAGATTTATGGTAGCTAAAGAATTCTAGCAAACATATGATCAAGCATTTTCTTCCTGGTGGTGCAGGGCTCCAATACATTCATCCCAGCAGACTAATGGGTACCTGATACCTCTGTACATCAAAAGTGCTCATAATTATAGCTCCAAGTTTATCAGTAAAATTTACAGAAATTAGGTGCTTGCTCTCCTTACATTTTAAGAATTTCAGAACTAACATCTGCAAGAAACTTCTCACATCCTCCCATCCACTGACTGCAACTCTTTGTCTGCAATTGCGATGGCACTCCCTGCTGAACCAATCCTTTGATCAAGGACAGCCCACCTGCTTGATAAAAAATGTATTTGTGACAACAATGCTTTGAAACCTGTTCTAAAAAATGGGAAAATTCTGGTTTTTTTTTCTTTTTTTTTTTTCAATAGAAAGATGAAACTGGAGGAGCTCAGAGACAGGATTGACTCACAGGCAGTAAAAGGAGTTGCAACTAAAAATTGTTTAAAGTAAAATGGTTGTTTCTGGATAAATACTGACAAAATACATACATTTTCTCTAGGTCATGAAGTCCTGTGAAAGCTCCCTTTGGAATGACTCTCATCTTGGTGAGGAAAAATCTCCTGAAAATAGAGAAAATAGGGTGACTATTCATTCTTCACAACACAGGAGTGTGTGGCAGCCTTGCCAACACAGGAGACACCTTTATCCCTTGTACAAGAAGAGAATCCAGCCTGAAGGCTTCACAACCTAAATACAGCTATAAAATTTGAAGGCTTCATGGGACTCCAGCTGTCTGCACGGACCAAAATTATACTGCTGTGTTGGGCTGCCTCTGGTGCTGCTGGTGAAAGATTATTGATCAGTGAGTTGCAAGTTCCCTGCTGGCTTCAGTAAGAAATAAACTCCTTGACACTGCAGCTTTGCTGCACACTTGGTGGGAACTGCACTTTTTCATCTTGTCCTTTCTTTTGGGAAATACTCAAGCACAGGAAGAAGCAGCCCTGTAGACTCTGGATTGGAATAACTTGCTTACACAAGGCTGTAAGGTGCTACATGCATGCTCATGCAAGATAAGCCTTAAGCTGCACAGATAATTTAAGGAGTCAGCTCATATCTCCCATCAGTGCCACTTTAATACTCTTTATTGCTTCACACTGTCTCTCTTCTAATTAGTTCATAATATGCCATAAAATTGGAACTTTGGAATACACAACTCTATTACACAGGGACCAAGATAATACTTTAATCATTTTTTAAAGGTCACAGAAGATGCTTTATGAAGAATAAACGTTTGAAATATCAGATAAACCTTGTTGTTAACCTGAACTCATCTTCTTTTATCACAGTAAACAGAGTACTACAAAACATTCAGAAAAACCACCACCACCACAACAACAAAAGAACAGTAGAGTATCTACTACACCTTAGAGAAATGGGAACTCAACCTGGTACTGCCTCCTATGTAGTCTTGCACATTTTAACGTGATACGTAAAACTGGAGTCATAATTCCTTATTGTTTGCATGAACTACCTATAGAATCCTCATTTATTTTTTATTACAGCTGATAAGTTTAGAATCTTCACAGGAGAGCATCATGTTTTAATCAAAACTTTGGGAAAAAGTGCATATTATTCTGACAGAGAACCATTGTGATCAGTTTCTATTTTTTAAATTCTAAATCTTCAGTAGAATCCATTTCGTCATTTAGATTTTCAAATTTCAAGTTAACATTTACTTATAAAAGACAAAGTTAGTGCACATCTCATTTAGCTCTAGAGATGTCACTAGGATTATACCAGCAGTGTTTTGCCCCATCCTATTTTAAGAATTGAAATGTGTGGCATTCTCAGTCCTGAAAGATAAGAGTTTGGTATTCCATTATTCTTGTACTATTATTAATGTAAGTTAGAAAGAGCTTCTACATACTGTCACACAAATATTACAGCACTGAGATCATTATGCAAATGTTTGAAGGATTAAAGGGCTTCCAGAAAAGGCCTAACCTGGATCAAGCAATTTGTAAAGCCCTACTAAAAGCGCTCTCAGTATAATGCATGCAAAGCTATGTCTGTACTTTCAGAATTCAGATATTGGATCTGTGAAGAACACTCAGCAGGCTTAGTGCTGCAAAGCTGAACCATCAGGCAACTGTTTAACTTTGATCTACTCTGAAACCTTTCCTAACCTCTCCTTTGTAGAAGCATGCCTAATTTTGGCACCCTAGAAAGTGGTCTCAGTCTGAAAAGCCACTTACGTATTTTTATAGCAATAATCTGAAATGAATCCTCTCTCTGTAGATCATCAATAGATTGGCAATTCTTTAATTAAACACTAGCCTATACCATTCTTTACGGCACAAAGAATTTACATCCTGATCCTGAAACTAATTAAAAGAAGGGAGCTTCGTTCATATATGAGGTTACTTGTATAAGTAATGCTACAAGTGCATGAAAGAATCAAACCTTGGGTTTCTTTGTTGAATAGTCTGCAATCCTGTAGCTAATAAGGTGCCAGAATTCAGGAGCTACATGCCTAGTGCCCTGAAGCAGTTAAGGTAGAAGTTTAATAGCTGAAGTTTTACATTCCACTTCATTAAATTAAGGTTAATTGTTTTTAAACATCCCCAAGTAGGCTAATAAAGTCAGCTTTAATGTTATAACTAATATTGAAAATTAGAATCAGTTACTTGTTGAATTATCAACTGTGCAATGAATAGGAGTCCGTTACAAGTACTGAAATGCTGTATTGTCAATAAATCTCATCAATTAGGCTCCAAGAATCAATCTGCACTCTATTTGAGATACTGGTTATTTAGTAACAATTTTTCCTTGGGTGCGTGGAGAAAATAACTGAAAAGCATTTCCTTGGTTTTGTGACTGCAATTGTTTTAAGGTCAAATAAATAAATACAGTCCATCTTTGTTTAAACATGTTTCATGCCAAACAAACAAAGCTGTCCTTTAAAAAACATGTACTTAATGGAGAAATACACTGTTTGGTCCTTACAAATAACACTGTAACGTAGGTACCCACACAGAAACCACAGAAAATCATAGAAGTTCAGCATATGGTATGGAATTAAAAACCCAGAGCCAGGTGCCTGGCACAGAGCATGAGAAAGGTTAGACTAAGGGTTGCATACTCTCAACAAGTAAAAAAAATAATAATAATAATAATAAAAATATATATATATCAACAAGAATCCAGAGAGTCTTACTTGCACCATCTTTACTGGGATGGAAGTAGGCTTTGTGCCCCCTTGATGCTACCCCAGTAGCAGGACAGGCACAGGGAATGGGAGCCACAGCATCAAGACCCTCCCTCACCCCAAATGGTGCTCAGCAGCCAGGGACCTCTCCCTGTTCTCTACTGCAGGTGAAGCATTGTGCAGCCACAGAGCTGTGAAACTCATTGTGCCATCAAGCAGAACAAGAGTGAGCTTAACCCTAGAATTGTTTCAGAGGCATTATTGTTAGATTTGATTTCTCTTGGACAGGTTAAAAAAATACATAGATAGATAGGTAGATAGATATAAGTTCAAAGTTCATTGATGTTACTGTTACCATTATTTATGCTACAATTCATCCTAGAAATCCTTACATGGTCTCTGGAGCCGCAGCCACCAAAAACTTAATGCACAATGAGAAAGGCAGGAAAGGAAACATGATTACCTTTCACCTTATCTGGCTGGAAATAGAAGGATGGTATAATAACTAGATTGTACAGCAGTATAATACCACTAAAAATGGTTATTGCCTATGTACAGAAGTTTAAGCTAGATTTTAATCTGGCCCATTTCTCCTGTGGAACCTCTGATATCCAGAGAGGATTTTAAATCTCAATTTAACTATTTTTTCTTGAAGATCATTCTTTGGGACTTTATTGATAGAAACTGAAGTTAGTTGCTACTGTCATGCAAAGCCAGTTATGCACTACATATATATAGAAAAAAGTTACTGTGCACATAGACATTTTTATGTATTGCAATGCATACTATTTAACCGATTTTTCCCACTTCAGTTTTTCTGATAGAGAATAATTGTTTTCTGTTGTGTGGTAAAATGTTTTTGCATCTGGAGAGGGAATTAACCTAATGTAAAATCAGGTGACATTTCCCTGTGCTGAACATGCCCAATTCCCACAGTTTTTCCCATGTTCCACCTCTAACTTTCATGCACCTATCTGCCTTTTATCACTTCTAGTTAATGTCATGAAAGGCCATGAGTAAATTTTTCTATTACAAAATTACTAGAACACTGTTGTTAATTAAGGCTAGATCTGTCAGAATTACAGCAGAGCTATCAGCTACTGTTTTACTTATAGAGAGACATCAAAGCCTGGCTACTTAAGAGGGCAAGGTCTCCACTGATATGAAGCCACTGTCACAGACGACTTGCACATTATATCACAATGAAGGGCATACAACCCAAATGTATCTCATTTCTATATGGTTGTGTCTAGTATAAAAGAAATATCGTAGTGCCAAGTTTATCTTTAAGCATGTAGAAGATGACACAAGGAACAGAAATTAGCAGGTAATAGTGAAATGATTCTGAATAACTAACTTTCAGCTAGAAAGAGAAGTATGGAACTTTTCCCTAAAATACAAGTCTACAGTAGCTGAAGTAGTTCAGACAGACAGGATAAAAGACATGAAATGGAAAAGAATTTTCCAGAAAAAAATAATATTCTTCTATCTAGCCCTCTATGAAGAGGGTGAAAAAAAGTAGGTCAACCTCAACACAAAGACTGGATATAATTATTCAAGTATCTGGTGTCTAAGGTATGGGTAATTAAAAGACTTGGTAAATAAGATTAGAAAACTGGATAAATAAGGGTAATTTCTGCAAATTGTCTCTAAAAACAGAGGTGCATAGAAAATGTGTAAAGTGGGTGCGGTGAGAAAATCAACATAAATATGCTGTGCTTGTGAGGTTAGTCACTTAGGTGTGAAACACTGTATTTTCCATATTCATTAAAAAAATTCTCAGACCCTGGGTCCACAAGTTCTTTTCTTAAGCAATTATGAAAGAGACTCCTTGGCAAAAGGCTCCACCAGAATTTGCTCCCGTTGTGCTAGTGCCCCCTCTTCCCAGCTCCCTTCCCTGGCAAATGTCCCTCATCACCAGCTGTAACCTTGCACAAAAAACAACTGCAAAAATTATCAGAAATTAGACTTGTAAAAAAAACCAAAACCATTAATTTCTGCTTCATTAAACGTGGCTGAATACAGTTCTTACAAAACATTCTAAAACTCTTTTATCTGATCTACACAGTTAATCAGAAAGTGAGCATCTTGTAGAATTACCTTCCCTGTAAATTGCAAATTCATGATGTTAAAATGAATTATGTCAAGAAGACAGTATAAGGTTTAGGGCATAGGGACCAAGAGAAAACAAAACAGCCAAAAATATTCCATGACCATAATGTGAAATCACTAAATTCAGTTCCAAATAAATAAATGCAAAAGGATGTTGAAAACCATTTGATTTCAGTCATTAAGCCAACAGACTGACATTATCACCATCAAATTTTCTGCAGTACCATGTGTTTTGTCAGACCAAAAGATTCACAATGATATTTAATTTCATCTTTTTTGTAAGCTACTGGTTGTTTATATATATAATATTATATTTATATATATATATATATATATATATATATTTTTTTTTTTTTTTTTTTTTTTTTTTTTTTTTTGCATCTTGCTTTGGACTTTTGCTGGAGAGCCCAGCAGATGAGTCTCCTTTGTATTAGACAACAAAATGAAATGATGCTGTGACCTATTTAGCATGCTTTTGACACAACACAAGAATCAACAAAATCCTGCCCTTTGTTTATTCATGGTTTTGCTTGATGAGTCAGTGCAACACTAGAGGATTATTTTTCTTTTCATACTGTAATTGAGAAAAAAATAGACATTGCAGACCATGTCTTAGATAATGCCAAACAACCTGGCTTGGACCTGATTTTTTATCCTAATTCTCATTGGAATGAATCATGAAATTCCTTTGAGCTCAAACATGATTTGATTTGAAGTTGTGAAGAACATCTCCAAGTTCCCAGTGAACTGAAATGACTTCTTTTTGACCCAGGTGTGGGTCTAATAAACATCTCCACAGGAAGGGGAATGTGCAGACATACGGGAACAACAGCATTTTTCCTAAAACTAGTCATAAAATAAATATGTATTTTAATATTCTGAAATACTCAAATGGATCATTAGGAGAAAAAGTAATTGGTAACATAAAGGGTCAAACCTTTCTTTGTGGCAAAAAAAAAAAAAAAAAAAAAAAAAAAAAAAGATTTTTTTATTTTGGACTAGAAATTCACACAATAAGCTAAATAATCCTAGCAGAAGTCAGTGAGTATCTGACGGCTTCCCATCAGTTCTTAAGCAGAGCTCAATTGCAATCTCTAGGCCTCATGTTCAGCTTTTTGTTTTTCTTAAAAAATTTATTTTCTGGCAGCTGTTTCATGCTTTGTGACATGGTGGCTAGATAACCCAACCCAAGGCAGGCAGAAGCCTCTGGCTGTGCAGAAATGCTATTCTCAGCATGCACAAAGAGTGCAGACTGGCATCAGACTCTGTGGATCTTGAAGCATGGGTTACATCACAGTCTGTTCATCTACAAGTGAGTGCACAATGGGCTAAAATCCTGAGTTCCTTTCTTGAAGTGTAATCAAACCTAAACATTTCATATTTTAACCTCTTAAAGCTGTCTTAAGTAGAAGATCTTTGAACATGGCTATTGTCCTCCCTTCCTACCAACAGACAGAGAAGAGACCAAAATACATAAATCAGATCCAAAACTATCATGAAGCAGACTTCAAAAATCATCAACCCAAATACGCAAAGTCTGTTTTTATTTTCTTTCTGGTTTTATAGCCTTTAGAATGCATTCATATTATGCTTTAAAGCCATTTTCAACTGCTGACAGGTGTTCATCCAAAGGAAAACTAGCAGCTAGCAGAATATTTTTCAATAATTGCTATTCATATAATTAATTTACAGACTCGTTTCAAAAGAGGGACCTGGATGGCAGACAGATATGCTTGAATGAGGAAGAGCTTTACAATCTGCAATTATTTTTTCAATTTACAATTCACTCATTCTACAGTTTTTACAATTTAAAGATCATTTTTCCATCTGAGACCCAATCCGTGCATTTCAGAGTCTAAGAAGCCTTACTTTACACACAGTTAAACTGATTTATGAGAGAGAGACCTTAATCCCTTGCTAATGTGCACAATCCGTCTGGAAGCATCTAATCACAGCACTCACCTACTGTGATTTGCCCATTGCTACTCAACCAATTCCAATGCTTGTGAAAAGAGAAATTATCTAGGCTGTGCAGCTAGTTAATAGACATGGGATAAGAAGAGCAGGTAAAGGAGAACATTTCAAAGAAAAATCAGGCATTACGCACTTTGTAGAAAAGACAGCAAGAAACACAGCCTCGATGAGACCTCCTAACAGAAACAATGGACAATAGAAAGGTCTAGTTAATATTATCTTTACAGGAGATACCAGGCCTGACAAAAATTTAAGTCAGTTTAAAACTTGAAGTAAATTGGGTACAAGAAGTTCTTACGAGTATCTTGGCACATTTCCCCCTTAATTCTCAAGAAACCTGATTACATCTGCCTTTGCTATACAAATAAAACTAAAAGATATTTCCTTAGACCACAAAGGAAATTTTTCAGAGGGTCAGGGCTTGTGGCCAGAGCTCCTGAGTTTCAGCATTGTAAACAAAATGTCATCTTTCTTTTTTTTTTTTTTTGGTCTTTCTAACTCCACCAAAACGGAAGAAATTGAAGCAATCTTTTTCCAGCTGGTAACCACAAAAAGCAATAAGCAAACTGATGAAACATTAAAATTTTACAGGAAGCTATTAGGGTGAAACTTAGAAAGCGTAAGGCATTATTGCTGCATGCAAACCTGTGTACTTTCTGAAGACAGCAGTCATTCTTACATTTCAATGAAAAATACACAATGAATCTGGGGGAGATCATGTTGGCCTTCCAGGTATGTAACAGGGAATCTCTCCAGGCCTGACAGTAACTTGAGGAGCCACCTCTGAGAAAGAGGATATTTTCATTTATGCACTATTAAACATTGAAATGCACAGACAAAGTAAATACAATTAGAACTGTGATGATATGGTTATTAGTAATGCCTTTCCGCTTTGAAGGTCTGAATTTAAAAGGCAACGTGTGCAGTCGCTCACGAAAAATCGCTCCTTAATCTTTACTAATGGTGCCCCTTAAAATCAATTTCCTTCTCTGTTTTGAATTAGAAGTACAATGAATGGTAGTTACAGCATTTCTATTCAAAATGGTGATTGTGGTGAATATTCGCTAGGCAAAATAATTCCATCCACCTACAAAAAGCTGAAGGAATGCATTTTAAGATCCCACAGCTGATGTCCCACTGGCATTTCACTTGTGAGGCACCCACCATGTCATAAGAGAAATAACAAGGCACATCTCTGCCTGCTTTGCTGATGTCCTGTTTCCCTGACAGAACTGTATATGCTGTTCACAGGGTTCACATTTCTCCCATATTAACACTTAGGTCAGGTAATAAGTTGCATGCTGTGCTCCTCAGCAGTAAACAGGGAATAAGGAGAGATCAGGAAGGGCACAGAATTATAGTGGGAATAAAAAAAGCATCAGTTAATCTACATGACTGCAAAAATGATCAAGAAACACGCTTGTAAGTTTACTCCTGTCCTCTACTTCTTAGTTTTCCAAAAAACATGGTATGTTTAGTCTCAGCACTGATACACTTTTCATTTCTGGACAAAGCATCCACTGTCCTCAGTAACATACCCCTACTGTGCTGCAGATAACTTCTTTCTGAGGTCACACATTCAGGCAGTTAAAAGTAAACCTCCAAAATGACTTTAAATACCTCTTGAATGGAGCGGTATGAATGCAGACTCTGGGGACTTAAAAAACAAAAACAAAATGACGATGGAGAAAAAAAGGAAATCACAAGAATCACAGTCAGGAAAAGAGATAAAACACCATATTGTTGCTCAGGCTGAGATGTTCCATGCTCCTCACTTGGTTCAAATTCTTCATCTCATTAGGTTGAGATGCTTTATACTGAGATAAAACTGGAGAGGAACTGAGTTCAACAGAGTTGTGAGTATCCAGGCTAGTTGCCTGGATACATCAATTCTCTTTGCAAAGTGTCTGACAAATGCTATTGTGAAGATTCAGATGCAAAGCAGCAATGTGCAGCAGACGCAACAAACACAAATGACATACCCTGAGTAGAATGACTGCAGAACACCCTCTGACACAGGGACATCGGTTCTCACAGTGCATACACAGGGAGGAAAAAGATGTGCCACCAAGTACGAATTGCAAAAACAAACAAGTCCTCTTCATGTTCAAAGAACAGAATCACAGCTAGCATACTCGCATCCAAAAAGAGTTTAACTGCTAAGAATGAGCTGCCCACAAAAAATGCCAGCAGTATGCTTGAAAACTCAGTCAAAATTGCTTCTATTAATTCCAATGGCATGCAGTGAAAACAGTTTTGTGTAAGATAAATAACATAATTGAATGAAGTTAGTCTATCTCTGTTATAGAAAACCAGAAAACAGTGTTTGCTTTATTTTTACAAATAGCTGTACTTTATTAGTATTGATTATCCTGGGAGATGCTACACTACATTTGGAAGAGCACACACTTGTTTCCCTCTGCTTACTCACACTGAGAAACGCACAGCATGTGATATAAATGCTACTTCCTTGAAAAGTGACCTTAATATCTACAACCATCTTTATGGTGAGGAGCCATTAAAAATTCATTCACTCTGAGCAAACTCTCTCTGTTGTGTGTGTTCATACTAAAATCTCTGCATACATTCCCAGTATAAAAACAAGTCCTGGGTATTCTATTCTTCCAGGGTGTTCTACTTGATATTCTTTTCTGTGGTCAACTTGTCAAAGCAAACACGGTTATGAAAAATGTCTACAGTCCAAGCAGATGGGGGGATGGGGGAGGGGGTCTCTGTAGGTACTGTCTTCTTCAACACTTTCTTCCCATTTTTTATTTGGAGCAAGAATAGATATCTTGCTCACACAGCTCTATTACTGTCCCAGCAAGGAGTTAAAATAGATCATATTCCTCAGCAGGGAGAGGAACAAGGGTTGGTTCATCAGTACAGGTGATACCAGGAAGGTGATAGGTATTCTTTGTGTGCAGTGTTTCCACCCCGAAGACCTCAGGACTGGCTATGTCTGCATGCTTTTCATACATGATGCTGTTTTTATTGACTGAAATAAATTGTCCAGGGACAAAATTCTGTAAGTTCTGGGTTGGATGACTTAATACAGGTAAAACCCTCTCCAAACTGAAAGTTTTTCTGCAAAAGGTATTGCTAATTCCTCGCTGGTCAGCAAAAAGCAAACTTGTCACCATCTCTTTATCTTGTTTGATTAATTCATTAGAAAGATCATGAAATCACAGGATATAATTCACATCTCTTCCAAAAACCCAAACCGTATGTCTGAGAGCACTGTCCAAACACTCTCTGACAGCGACCTTCTTTGTTTAATGGGACACAGCTGAAATCTCAAATTAATAAAATACAGAAAAAAGAAACTCACTGTTACTTCACTTAACTAGCACACATAGCCTGATAAGAAACAGAATCTCCACCAAATATTTACATTCATTTGG
This sequence comes from Callipepla californica brunnescens, assembly GCA_023055505.1. Lineage (NCBI taxonomy): Eukaryota > Metazoa > Chordata > Aves > Galliformes > Odontophoridae > Callipepla > Callipepla californica. The sequence goes on along the minus strand of JALIRH010000003.1, from coordinate 58,499,252 downwards.
ATCACGAAGGCTTATTGGAAGTTGCAATGAAAAATCTGATTCTCCCAAGTACCTGAGAAGACAGAAACCGTTTAAGAAATAGCACCTGAAAAATTGATCCTTAGTTTTATCTTTTTCTTCCGGATCTGAGTGAAGGCAAATATTCTTTCTGCTAACTAATATATGCTAATAATTTCCAAAGAGCAGTTTTGGGGAAACTGCAACTCCCATAGAAGGGATCCAGCATATGAACAGCCTGTCCTCAACCATTCTTAGGGCACCAACTAGACTTGTCCTGACACAGTCCATACAGAAACATGCTGGCCTAATGCCATACGATCCCACATCTCTCTCTGGTGAGTGGTGCATTTCCATCCTTTCACATAACAAAATGTACATTTGCATTTTAGGCACATTTTGAAATACCCAACACCAAAAGTGAAAAAGTTGAATAATCCCATCTTTCATTTACTCTGGCACCATACAAAGAATCAAAACCTTCTGTTCATGCCCTCTGGTCGGGCCTTCCTCTGATCTGAATGTCCCAGCTGACTATTGCCAGGAGGCAGCAGCTGGCTCCTGATTATGCTGCTGCCTGTGCAAGAGAAATAAGGACACAGCACATCAAACATGGGAGCACCAGCAAGATTAGTATGAGCAGTGTGTTCCTGTGCGCATAAGAGAGCTTGTATAGCCCTTGCACTGCAAAAACAACTGCCAAGAGGAGGCTTTCTACTAGATTGACATACTTTGCACATTTTATTTAAGTCCAGTAAACATTTCTGTTTACTGTCATTGCTCACACTATATTTTCAGGTCACTGGTACTCTTTCTGGCTGCCCAGTTTCCATGACAAGAACTTTTCTCAGTTTGTCTATTAGCTATTGCTGAGGGAAACATTCACAGGGATATGAATTGCAGGTGGATGGGCTCTTTCCAATTTAATTCTCCACTCCCCTGACAGTTTCTTTTCCCACTCACAGTCTTCCTCAGTTATTGAGATCTCTTCTCCATAGACATTACCACTTTGATATACAGAAACAAATGACGAAGCCAGGAATCTTATTACTTCTTGTACTCAAATAATACAAAATATATTTTTCATTATTATAGCAAAAAGTAGCTCACCACTGCAAATGCTGAGTTTATCTATCAAATTTCTAGTAGACATGGATTTGCCTTTAGATGTTATAATGATGATCCTGAACAGATACAACCACCATCCTTGTAAATACTAACTATATTATCTCATTTAAGATTGGCGGGACTCTTCCCAGTAACACACAGTGAAAAATCATGCACTAGGGTCAAGATGAGATCTTTAATAAGTTTGAAAGCATTTATTATTGTTTCAGAAAGATGTCAGTGTGACCACAAATTATATATTCAGGATTGAGATATATTCTATTTTTTGCCTTCATCGTGCTGCTCAAACTTGAGACCCTGTAACTGTAGAGCACTTTAAAAGAGTTAATGCACGTGGCCCTATTAAAGATGGTGACAGCGATGGGAGAAAAGTGACCTCGTCACGTCACACCTGCAGGTTATGAAAGATTCCCCTAGAAAGACATTAGCAGTCACACCATCATATAAACTTAGTGGATGAAACCTATACTTTTGTCCTCTTCCTACACACCATCAGAATGATTGTGATAGATGACTTATGTAAAATTGGATAAAACCCGACTGGAAGAAATGAGTACAGATGTAACAGACATTCAACTGAAGGAAGATAATGAATGGTATCTTGCAGAGGTCTTCAGAGGCCTGAAAACCATAAACAAAAATAGTCTGGGAATGGAGTGAGGAGCAAGGTAACAATTGGCCATGATTATCAGAACAGTAAGACAGAGTTGGACAAGAAGAGCCATGAGACCACATAATATGTGCCTGAGCCAGACAGAGTTAGAGAAACACATCTCTCCACTGAGATGCACATTAGAAAAGCAAAGAAAACCACACCACAACCAACCTGGGATAGATCTGCTAAAATGGGATTCACCATTTGACATTACCATACGAGCACAAGCAAACACCACTTGTTGTAGCACTACTGGGAGAAGGTGATCTCTGTCTAGATTGAAGTGCTGAAATATTCTCTGATATTTGCAGCTAGAGGAAGTGTTTGTACCTCACAGAAGAAGTTGCTCCTTAGATTAAAACAATTAAAAAATTAGTGCCCTCCCTCTGCCAGCAGATCAAAAGGTAAAACTGAACCAGGGTTAATGCTTTCAGCATCTCATTCGGACTCTTATTTCAATCCAAAGAACTGGCTTTACAACACGTTTCTAAAAATAAATTTCATCAGAATAGTTCAGCATTCTTTAATAACGAAAATATTAAAAGAACACTTCAGATCTCCATGAAGTCTTCTCAGGTCATTTTGCTAATCCTTTTAAAACCAGGGGAAATATGCTGCCAATGTAAAATTTCAAGTTCTTACAGTCCTTTCAATCTCTACTTTTTTTTCTTCACACCAAAAGTTTCCTCAAAACCATTTCTCTTTGAAGTTTTCTGCTTCACGTTCATTATATTAGACTGCAGTACATGATCTGCTGCAAAATAGCTAGGGAATCAGAAACTAAACATGCTTGGAGGTGTTTTTCTCATAAATCAGATGCTTTAAGAAGCAAGTTACTGACCAATGGGCAATATCTCTGCCTCAGCTCACCAGTCATGGATACTGTGAATTGTCCTGTCCCAAAACACATACAAAGCCCTGAATTTTGTAGCAGGGAGAAGAGACAGCAACATCTGGAATAGATTTGGCCTCATAATACTCCCTATGCTTAAAGGCTTTATGTGACCTGTTTGCTCTAATTTTTCCTCACCTTTTTCCATGTAAAAACCTACACAAATATGAGTCCGAAAAAACTCCCTGAGCTCACTTTGCATATCAGCAAAAGGAATCCAGACCACAGTGCTCCCACTGGAGGTGTGAAATTAAATGCTTTTATTATTATTTTATTGCTAAGAGAGATGGGGAAAAAATAAAGAAACACAGAACAGACCTCAGCTTGAAAATAGAGTGAAAATAGATCAGCAGTGAATGGATTAGCTTCAGATCAGACTGCCCAGAGCAGCCTGATCTGGAACAGCGTAGCACTCAGGGTTTATGTTTGTTGAATTAGTTTTAATAAATAGAATCAATAGCTCAAATTATGATGAAGGACAAAAGCACAAATCAAATTGATCAAGGTTGTAGCTTATCGTTATAAGCCAGGGGGTATCATCTCTTGTCTGAAGGAGATAAGGTAGTGCAAGAAGCCTCTTGCAGCTTTTTAGTATCTCTCTCAGAACAGCTGTACGCTGAGTTGGGTGCAGAGCTATAAATGTTTCTAGGTATCCAGACAGAAAGATAACCTCCCTTTCTTTTTCCTTTCCTCTGCAGCGAAAATAAATAAATAACAGGAATTCTTTGTCCTGGAAGTAAACACAGAAATCTATGGGGGGACTAAATGGACAATGGAGCACAAAGTATCCTTCATTACATATGGAATTAAATGCTCAAGTGAAGAGATTTTTGTTCAACTCCCTGGAAAGTGGCCTTTTGTATGTTAGATTAGGAAGGGTTGTTGGGGTTAGGAGACTCCTCTCACCGAAAGAGCTGGCCAAGGTTTATCTACTGGAAGGGAGCAAGGAGAAATTAAATCTGATGAGCAGGAGGCATTTGCACCTGAATGGTTTGCTTTCTTCTTTCTATGTTTTCTTGCATAGGAGTTTTGCTTTACACAGGGAATGCTTAGATCAATCTGAGCATACAAGCTCCAGGGCCAGGTGACCAAGGAGCACATCAGCAAATGATTCCTACTCTATGTTGGACATATTCACCTGGACACACTGCTGCTCACAAGGGATGGTCTCCAGTTCCATCAAAGCAAGGTAGGGGCAGAGCCCAGATATACTGCTGCTACACAGCATGCTCTGACCTCCCCTAAAAGGATAGAAAAAAATGAAGAATCCCAGCTGCTTTCTTCCTCTGGGTAACAGGGCGATGACCCTATCTCACACAAGCTTATTTTGATTAATACTGCCCTCTTCTTCAATACTGAAGCTGAGGAAAAGCACATTGCAGCTCTGAACAGCTTATCAAGTCTCAGTTGGACTCCAGGTCACCAACCCTGGGTCTGGATGTGAGTGCTTACAACGTTCAACACAAGGACGTCACAATGAGCTACTCATTCATTACAAGGCTTTTAACTCAAACTCCCAACCATTATCATGAGTGTGGCACAGGAAACTAAAACACTTAAAACAACAACAACAGCCACCAAACAAATAAAAAACAACCCCTTCCAATATAGCCTGCTTATTAAAAGTAAGCCAAGTCCAAACTATGAGCCCTGAATTTATTTAATCAACAACTGTAGAACGGAAGAGGTTTTTGGCACGTCTCTTGACACCCTAGAGGTGTGAGAACAATGCCTGGCACTGATAACCTTCACTAACTCCCTTTCATCCCCTGGCTGAAAAGCCTGCATTGGTTACATGGGCTTTGTGCCCATATATAGTACATAAGAGTCTTTTTCATTGCTGTAGTTGAATTATAGATAAACAGCAAAAGGGGAATAATAACCTTATTATAAGAGAATCTGTGACAGATGTACTACTGAGCATCATTCACACACTCTAGTGATAGTTCAAAGCTGATCTAGAATAGCCATACACTTTGCAAATAAATATTCAAAGAGGTTTTAATCTTCAAGGACATAATATTGAATACCTGACAGAAAATTCAGTATAAGCAGTTTTTATTACATTTCCATCAGAAGTGGGTTTCACAATGTTTTATAGCAAGCATTACCATTGCAGAAGACAGGGAACTTCCTTGGCAAAAGAAGACAGTAGTTAACTGCAAGCCTGACAAATATTTTTGCATATATTTGATATTTGAAACCTCTGCTCTCTTTCTATCTCCCCAACACTTCATATTAAAGTTTCAAAACAGAAATAAACATTTCCTGCAGGCATGAAGTATGAGGCAGCAGATCTCACCACTCCAAAGACATTTGCTTAATTAAAAGTAATGATAACTTGCTGTGACAGAAGATAATTAAAGGTGTATAAATTGTATAGTAACTTCATTTCATCTAATACTCTCTTTTTAAATACACATTTATTCATAAGTAGTATGTCACTAAGGCTCCTTAGCTTTCATTAGTTGACACTTCAGTACTGATGACCAAGTATTAAAGCAACACAGTAAAAGACTAGGCCCAATAATGTTGCAAAATCCAATAGAAATCAATAGGAGTTCTTCCACTGATTTTTCATTGTGTATTGGAGAGACCTTTTACCGAATGCATAAGCTTGAATAATTGGAACAGAGGCTAACTAATCAGCAACATAATGATAATCTTTCTGCGCAAAGATGGAATCATTCTGATCAGAGTTCATAATGAAGAATGAGTTGGCCTCACATTCTTCTCCAGTGACATCCACAATCAGCAAATGTACTGTACATTAAGTGCTGCACACCTTATCAAGCTGATGGAATCCACTGCAAGAAACTTGGTTAACTATGTTTGGTTTTGCCTTCGGGCTAGTAGAAATGACAGTCAGTGTCACCACCAAACCTGAAACGTCATTACTAAATCTCACGCTCACCCTTTCAGAATCATTACGTATATTCAGATCCATTTCAAAGGTCTGTATCATCATTTTAAGATCGACAATTACAGCTTCTTTGCACACGTTTCTTTTTTCTTTTTATCCCTCTTACATAGTGAAAGGTCTCTTAATTTTAAAGATGATCTGGTCTTAGAAAAAATTAAAGAACAAATGAATTTTGTCACTGATAACTCTGTTGATAAAACATGCCACTAATTTCTCTGTCTTAAGCTGCTGGGTTGCATGTAGTGCTCAATATTTCAGCATTTCTGAATATTTCATCTTGCTACTCAATCACTTTTTTTCCCCCTTTTCTTCTAATATTTATATCTTTTCCTGCAAATAATTTGTGAAAATAGTAGGTGTGATCCTGTCCATTCTCTCCTACTTTCTCAGATTAAGGCACTCTGTGGTGATGAGAAAATGGACATTCGCTCTGGGCTTCACAGTTGTAAAGAATATTTATTTCCTAGGGCTTTGCTTCTTAGACTGCAGAGTTTAAAAATTATAATATGCTGCTTTTGGAAAAAGTGCTACTGCTATTATCATTCATCAGACAAATATTTAGGGTCCATATTTTGAATTACAAAACAAAGTAAATATGCAATGAAAATGCAGAAAGAAACAACTGACATACTGTCTATGTATGCTTCTTGATTTTCCTGCCTCCTTCATTCAAGGATACTCCTCTGAAATTCACAGGTGTATCATCTGCCATAATTAGCCTCTAACATAAAGAATATGGCTATTTCAGCATTAGGATGATAGGGTTAGTCATTGATTTGATACCTTACCTCCCTCCCCCCCAAAAAAAGTATTTTCAGTTTGCACCTCTTCAATAAAATTCATGGAATTTTCACTTTAAATAACCAGGCGGGATAAACATTGTGTGAACATGCAAGCCAAATATCACTTGAGAGCATGTTTAAAGGCACGTTAACACAGAAGGACAGCCATTGGGTTCTGTGACAGCAGCTACTGAAACAGATAACCCCCTGAAAGGGCTCAATACCATAGAATCTCCCACAATTATATTAGTCTTAATGTCAAAAGCAAACTTTAGGCCTCTATATAGTCTAGGTGCACTGTTTTCAATCTTTGGAGTGTTTCTGGAAAAGTAGTTCACAATATAACGATGATTAGGGCTTCTGGATCTCGTGGGCTTCTAGGATCAAAAGCCCACATGAACCCACAGGGTTTGAACAACTGAAACACAGAAATCTGTCTATAAAATACAAGCTAAAGCCTAAAGCTGTTCATAAAAGTAGGATATAGGCATGTTCATGCATTACAGAAATGTATGCATTCCTTTGTACCATGAACACCATAGAGACCTGTTCTAGCTATCAAGGTATGCACTGCTAAATAAATAGAGCAGCCTGCTCTCCCTCCAAAGCAGAGGTTAGTGAGGTTTCTGTGGAACGCAAAAAATCTACAGGGAGATGTGAGCAAGAACTTCTGAAGCACCCCTGCCTCATTCCCTATTTTAGCTGATAACCACAATTACGTTCCTTCAGCCTGGAGGACACCAAACAGATGAATCTACACCTAAGAACCAAGGACACCCTTTGGCAGCCCGACAGAGAAAAAAAATTAAAAACAGATCTGTCAAAACCTTGACCAAGAGTCAGACTCCACGTTTTCCAGTGAAATAGAGTACTTCTTCCAGACAGCATGCATGCCTCTGCCAGACAAACAAAATGGCAAGCAGTAGCTGCTGCAAATCCACTGAGCTGATGCTACAAAGCTGTCCCTGTCAGAACAAAACATCAGGATGACCAAAAGGGGAAGTGTTCCTCAATGGACACTTTGTGGAGACACAGCTCCATGTCCAGCCTGTACAGTCTATCTATCTGTAAAGGCCTAGATGGACGTGCTCTGAATTCTACAGTCTGAGCCATAACAATATAACATGGCAACGATGCATACAGAAATCAGGAAAGCCAAAGTAATCTCATTTGTCACATGAATACTATCTATATAAAACAAACATCCCATAAATGTATTCACATTTTAACAAAGAGATCTATCTAAGGACCAACATTAAGTTATAGGAGTCAAACTTATAAAGGAGCAGAAGCCTTTCAATTAATAGTCCACACACAATGCTACTGAGATCTGGGAAAGGCTGTGGATGTTGTTTACCTCAATTTTAGTTAAAAAACGCTATCTCCCACAGTATTCTCCTGAAGAAGGTTTCAGCTCATGGCTTGGACAGACGTATGGTTCATGGGGTGCAAAACTGGCTGGACACATGGACACAAAATGATACAGCAATACTATGATAGTAATAATATATTTGAGGAGAAAACACCCTGAAACTGCATATGCATTGCTTGAGCATTAAAAACAGTGGAGTTATGACTCATTATTTAGATTCAAGACAACAGCCTCTTCTTTTTGCTGAGCATAAAGCCTTTTCATTGTAAGAAAGTTACGAGAAAGCAATATGAACGTGGAAGATATTTTTTTGTCCTGGTGAATAAGATCCTGAAAAGGCTGTACTCCCAGCTACCCCTCTGATTTGTTATCCTGTACTCTGGGGAGATGACTCATCATTTACATCTTATAGCTTTACTGTTTCTGAAACAGTTAAAATTGTATTCAGCTACTTAAAAGGAACACTGAAATCTATTAGTATTTATAGAAATCTGTGCAAACACTAAGAATAACTCAGCGTTCCCATACATCTTATTAAAACAATTAAAATCCCAACTCATACCTTTAAACAAATTTTAACAGGTCTGTATTTTGTTTGTGCTTTCAAAAGCCTTTTTATTTTTCCTTGGTGTTGTTTCCTGTGTAGTGAAATATTAGGAAGTCCTGAATCTGCAAATGCGTACAGATGGGGACTCCCACACCTATGATTTGTCCCACTGGAACACAACAGAGCTGCTTGGGCAAGCAATTAGGATGTGTACAAATATTTGTGGAACAAAATTCTATATTTTCTTGTAGGGTATTCTGTCTCAGGGGTCACTAACATGGAATTCAAAGTGCTGAAGAACATGGCCTGGGCTTCATCCACCATGGCAGCAATATACTGCAAATAGGAGATTTATAGCTCCTGGGATTCAGATACAGTGGGCATTTTTTAAAACCAGCCAATTCAACCTAGAGAGAGTTGTTGTTCTGTTGGGGGAATTTCTTGTTCTGCTGTCATTTTCTTACACAATCTGCACTTCTTTTACGACTCTCCACTTGACAAAACAGAAAAAGAAAAGCAAAGATTTCCACAGTATCTTTGGTTGGCCAAAGGAAACTTCAGGGATGAGGCAAGTTTTTCAGCATCAAACCTATGCTTCCTAACAGTGCTGGGGCTGCAACGTGAGGAAATTTACAGACTCTCTGCTTACACCTTGCTTGCTCAGTAATTTCTGTATATCCATAAATATTCCAGCTGTGAGACCAGACTCCAAGAAGAGTTTAGCACTGATTATTTCCCAGTAGTTAGCAAGGAAAAAAAGGATTAGGCTGATTAGTGCTCATTTTCTGCAGCTGCAAGGATGGAAATGCCAGAGAGTGCAGCATGGGCAGTAACTTCCACCCCTGGAGTTAAGTTTACTTTCTTGCACAGATGAGTGTCTGCGGCTCTCTTAGGTTTCTGTGTCTTTTGACATGGGCTCTGTCCTTCAACATGCTTACTGGGCTATGAAATGCAACAGCACAATGTATTTGAAGCATGCAATTGCATAGGTGAAAAAAGAAATCAAAGTGAATCAAAGCACAGAAATCCATAGTTCTCAAAGCCAAAGTAAGCAAGAAAGTTATACCAGGGATCATTTCTAAGTGGTATAATCATTTCTAAGATATAGCATAGAATACAAAACCAATAAAAGGCTTTCCAGTTTGATACAGAAGACTGCTGAATTCCCTAATCTACTTGTGTGACAATCCCCTTTAATGAAGAAAATCAAGCCAAAGAAATACATATCACTTTCTCTACTCTTTTCCTCTTCTTGTCTTCACAGACTAACTCCATATCTTCATTAAACATTACTATTTCAAATCCGAAAGTGTTTGCTGAGCATCACTTTAACATACGTGCTCTCCTTATTCCACTCAAACAAATGATAAATCAAACACCCCATACTTCCCCACCCCATATTTATGTACATAGAGTTTTTTAGAAAACCACTGAAGATTCACAGATTGAATATGAATAAATATTTGCAAATCAGTTCTTATTAATTGTATTTGAGCAAACCATCACATCAGAAATCACATCATTGTATGTGCTATAGGGAAACTTCAAGTCAGTATGAAAGTTACCAAGACAGTCTTGCTTAGGCTTTCACAGAACAGGAATTCTAGGCAAAATATGTGAACGTGCTGACTAGCAACGGCATTCTTGTGCAGATAAGATGGTGTACAGAGTGGAAAGCTTCAGCTCACAGTTCACCCAGCAACCGCATGTTCAAAGTCCAGGCTGCCCTGACCTTATCAAATTTTGAATGTGCTACAGCCAAAGATAGAGTATTATTTAGCCAGTCCAAGCAAAAACATGAGTTCAGAAAGCTTGAATTTATTATATATATTTATCCATAGAATATTTATGGAAATATTCTAATGAAAAACAAAGACTAGTTTGTGCATGGTTATATTGAAGGCAGTTTTCATTTCATGTAGACACATATCTCCCTTTGCATGTAATAAAACCGTAAATTCTTTTCTGGCTACTCAGGAACAAATGCATCAAAGTGGCCTGATAAGGTAATGGAAGATAAGAAGCATCCATATATTTCAGACAGAACTCCCAAAGAGCATGAGAACGTTTGGAAGAAAATATAAAATAAAGAGAACAAATCACAAGCTTTCCTGACCCTAGATGCTTAAAATCAAAGGAGCTGCAGCAGAAGGAAGACAGGAGTTGGGCTTCTTATTATGAGTTATGCAAGACAATTAGAAGAAATAATTTTCTGCACTTTTTTATGAAATCCAGGCTTGACTCTGACCTATAATTTGCAATAAGCTTCATTTTAAGGATTTGAATTTCACTGCTAATAAGAGCAGTCTAATCAAACCATAGGTAGATGCTGAGAAATAATTTGCAGGCTCTGTCTGGAAAGGTCAGTATCTCAAACAAAGAAAAGTGACTTTTCTTACCACAGTTTTGCCTCCTGCAGTGTAAAACTAATACACCATTATGAAAAACAATACCTGTATTTTGTGCCCAAAGAATCTTGTTTAACAAATGCACACACCAATAGATTGCCAATCCACTGCCACCGAAACAAACACATTGCTGGCAGAGGTCCCCGCTGCCATACAGTGAAAATGAACTAAGCTCTTTCCACTGAAGTTAATGAAGCTATGACAATTTAAATTAGCTGTGAACCTATCCCAATTATCTTTTAGCTTGCTTGTGCAAGGACACTCAGGAAAGTTAAGAGAACTAAATAAAAAGCTGTCAAGCTAGAGGAGACTGTCTAAAGCACAGGGAACTTTGCATGTGTTTCTTCCATTCCTCGGTTAGGTGACTGAGTTTGTTTTCCTTTGCTACGCCAGATAATCTGGTTCAGTGTCACTGGAGCCCTTCCTATATATAAACTGCAGGCACTTAGAGCAGTTATTCACTTCAGGACAGCGTATTCACTGGAGATCTTCTTTGATATGACCATACTGTCTGTTGTTTTAGCATTCTTCATCTACTCTTTTTTTTTTTCCCTCCTTGTTAACCTAAGCTCTTCACGTACCTAAATGTTTCAGTTTTGTTCCCAGCTCAGTGAGACCCTCCTTGGCACCTGGGAAGAAAACTCTCAAGCTGCACAGCAGACTTTCACCTGCAGACTTATCAGGTGACACATTTTGTGTGTGAATAATTGCATAATTAAGCAAGGAACTTTTGGAATCATCTTCCACTAGAAATCTTCAGCATATGTCATGGAATACTGCTGGTAAAGTTTTAAGAGACATTGCCAGGGTTTTGGGGGAGTTAATAAGGTTTACTCTTCAGTACTGTAGTGCTGCTACGACTTTGCTGAAGGCCAGATCCAGAACATGATTAACTGAAATTCCCCAAACGTCGTTTATAAACCAGGGCGAGGAGCTGAAAGTGTAGTGCGTGCACAAAGACAGAAAGAGAGGAAACTGAGGAGCTGTTGTGGTTTCATGATGCTGACAGGGCACCTGCTTATACCCTGCTGAGTTTAGTGAGATGCCATTCAGAGCAAAGGAAAGCTGGCTGCTACAGGATACTGGTGAATTCAGAATTTCTCATGTCTGCTTTTTTATCCCTATTTTTATCAGAGGGATAGAAGATTGATCCATATCCCTCCATTGATTGTTATGTCCCCTAAACTTAACAACTTCTCTCTTTTAACCACATTTTAGTTTGAGAGATCCCTGTTTCTGATCTTACCAGAACTTTCCTCTTTTGCTCAACCTTGGTATCAAGAAAGTTCGCCAAGCTCTGTCAGCTCACATTTCATAAATAATATCATAGCCAAACTCTTCTAGCTATAATCAAGTGAGACAAAATTTGAATGGGGACACACCCAAGATGAAGACATTCCGTTTGAGATGAAAGAAGGAAGCTCAACAGCTACAAATGACAAGTTTAATCTTCCAAATACTTTAGGAAAAGAAAAAGAAAACACCACAAAAACCTGATATTAATTGCATTCAATAAACAAACTACCATTTTTATATGTAGATGTAAAACAGATCATATCTAAAATATCAAACTAATCAAACTAGGAGACCTTATTTTGAGACATAATGCTGAGAAGACTCAGGAATCCCATTCATCTGTTAGCAGTAATAGGAAGTGACATGAGCCTGGATCTTTTTGTGCTTAGGACAGTGTTTCAGATAATGTAAAAGTAAACACGTGCTTCACTATCGATCTTTACACAAATCTACTGTGTAGTAATACTGTAAGTATTTTTCTAATCCACACTAAGTCAAGCAGAAAAAATAGGAAACTTCCTCATCGATGAAGTCCCTACTCAATATTTCTCTCCTTGGTTCTGTTCCTAAGAATTACTTGCCTTTTTACAAATCATGGATTTCAGAGATCACATACCAGTGCTTCTCTAAGTTTTGTTTTCTAAACTGGAATATTTTTAAACCTCCTATAATGAGTGCTTCCATCTGACAGTCAAACTGCATGACTTAAATACTTCAGAATAATGCCTAAGACATTCAGTTGGTGAACAATAGGAACACCTTCTGTTCTAGAGATACCTGTTTGCATAAGCAGAGGGTCTCCAAAAATGCAATGGGAGTAGAGCTGCTCCAGACAGAGCTGGACGCCAATTGTATGCCTCACATGAAACCCCTCTGTTATCTGTGCCCACATGCAGGACAGAAGCTTCTGGAAAAGTCAAGAATCAAGCATGAGACCCTGTAGCTGACCCCAGTGGCTAACACTGGAACCTTCATAAAGTCTCAATGTCATATGCAAATAAAAAAAGCAAGTCTTTTCTTTCACTGTTTCCCTGGAAAAACTTAGTGATTTTAAAAGTCATATACTGTCACTTCATTTTAAGTGAATGTATTTTCATTTCAAAGATGCACTAGATACAGATTTACACACCTATGCATCTTCAGACTAGTGCATGCATTTCAGTTATTACAAGTCAGGAGGAAATCAAGCACATGTATTCATTGCCACAGTACCACAAACAGGCCAGCAAAGCGTGGTGCAGCTTGAAGCCCCTCATACTGCACACAGTGCACTTCCTCACCTTGAAATGCTTCTCAGTCTGCAGAAACTGGGTGTTTCCATAGAGATACATACTTGGCAATTTATACTAGCTGAGGATCTGCCCTACAGAGTTTATTATCCTTCTTTAGTGTCACTTCCTTCCTTGGGCACTTCCTTTATTGTATTCTTATGCTTAGCTTATTTCTTTCTATCCTCCCAATGAAAATGTCAAATACAGAATCCAACATATGCATTGGACCTCTCCAACACTGTACAACTGGTGATTGCACACCAAGCTCTAGTGCGTTCAGCTTCAAAGCGTGAACTGGTCATAAACTTGAAAAGAGAAGAACATAACTGTAACCACAGACTTTTTCTACACTAACAGAAGCAACACTGGTTAAAAAGGAAAAGTTTTTAAGAAATTTGGATTCAGATAGCATACAGTACAACATGAGTATGCTCTGCTGTGCAAATATTATCACCCCTTTCTTATAACATGTAGATTTATCGTTTCACTACATAATGTACTTGAAACCTCCATGGGTCTCACAGTTTTGTTAGCTTGGTTTCTTCCCTCCACACCCTGTATCAAGGTCGGCCCACCGGTATAAACACCTGAATAAGAGCTGTGATTACTTGAAAATTTCAACCTTATCTGTGAAAGAATAAGAAAAAATCTAATTGTAGCTGTCACTGGGAGTGCTGCAGCTCCTGTTCACATCGTTCAAAGCCTGTGTCTCATGGAACCAATGGAAACACATCTGACTCATTTGGTCTATATCGCAGAATTTGCTATTTCAAGGCAGCCACTGTTCTCGTGGGCAGACATCTACTTAGCCTTGACTTGATAGTCTAAAATAAATATCCTTGAGCAGTGGTACAAAAACACCTATGCAGAGAGCAAAAAAAACCAAAACCACTGTTTATAGTTTGCGGATACTTGGGAGAAAAGTTTCAACGTATGTTTAAACTGCTCTGCCAATGGCTAAATTGGTTAGTGAAGATTGAGAAGATATTTTCAAGTACAAAACACTGCGTGATCAAGGCTCACTCTTATTAATTTTGCCTGCAATTTCCCTCTCTTTCAGGCAACACTGTGACAGATGGGTGAAAAATGACAGGCCATCTATGGTGTCAATTATTTCAGTCATCTTAGCTGCTCCTTTCTAGAACTGGCAGCATTCTCCTGTTGGAGCCTCTGGCTTACTAACACATCAAACAGCTCCTCACAGGGGAACTTTTAATTGGCTGACTGACACATTTGCAAGGTTTCTTTAAGTAGCCTTCATTCTCCAGAGATGCTTCTTATAACATCTTCATGGCTCAGAAAGAGGCAAGCAGAAGGTGCCTGCTGGTCCACGTCTCCCTGCTACTATGGGCTAAGGAGAACTAATCATCATGAGTGATGTTTAGAAGCAGCTGAAAATCAGGAAATTAACCAAGTTGGAAACAGTTTTTCCTTACAATGAATACAGTATGAACAAATTTGATTTCATAATACCTTTTTAAAAGAACAACAATTAGAAGATACAGATAAAACAGTGATAATAAATTTGTCACATAACCCTGTGGGAATGCAAGTGGAATTGGACCAGACAACCTTTCTCCATTTTCCTTACAAAGCTGCCGGGTACTGTTGCTTTATATCATTGGAGATATATTTGACTGCCCAAATGGGTACACCTAAATACTGGGCTACTGCCCTCTACTTCCCCGGGGTATTATAAATGTGATTTAAGGCACTTCTCAGATGAGAAGCTCAAAAGCATGGAAGGGTACAGTAAGAGATGAGTAAGCTTTCCCTGCATCTCTAGTTGTATTCCCATTTGCTTTGCATACAGTTTTGCTTAAAGTAGTTTGATAAATTCCTGGACGGATCCCTTCTATTTGAGAACAAGCTATTTTTGTTTGCATAACTTTCTCAAAGCAAGATTTCTAAGGACTAAACAAAATCTTAGTAAATAGTAAGGATGGACTACAAAGCTTGACACAGCATCTTAAAACTGCTTTAAGTCTTCAAGGAGTGAACTATCACAGGTGACTGATCAGTCGTTTCCCTCCCTCTGAGGGGAGCTGAATAATACTTAATACTCTGACACAAATGAACCTAAATTACCATCTGAACTTCCTGTCTCTCTTTTCTCGTGGATTGCCTTCAATACAGTAAGTCACAGCCTAATGTATTTCTCACAAGCATTTCACCACCTATGTGTGTGTGTATATATATATATATATATATATATATATATATACATATTCCTACACAACTCCTCTTCCAAACAAAGGTTGTAAAATAAAACAGCTAATAACCACTATCTGCTCCTGCAAACGCATGGGGGAGGCCAGCTGCAGAGGAATCTCAAATGAACAAGCAGCAGCACACATGCAGAGGTGCCGCAATCTTCTCCAGAGCTTTTGCAAAAAGTTGGCATTGCAGAACTGGAAACCTGTGTTTTCCAATCCCTGCTCTGTATGCCATTGCATGGCAATGGTTTACTCCAAGAGGCTGCAAACCTTCTCTCTCTGCTGCCCTTGCTAAAGCAGGTGCTGAGTCAGGAGCAGAGCCTCTGCTCTCAAACCATGCAGCAAAGCTCACACTCCCTGCTGAGCGTAAGCTCTCACTGTCAGGAAATAACTGAGAAAACATTGCAACAGCATGTATCAGTGGCCAATAGGTCAAAAACCTCATAAATCTTTCACCATCACAAAAAAAAAAAAAAAAAAAAAAAACCAACCCAAAGCAATTAGACAAAAATCAGACGCAGTAAAGATCAGTATAAGAGCCAGTTGATCTGTGAGGACACTATTTTTTATTTTCATCCTGAGGTGTCATTTTTTTACCACATAATGTATCTGCTTGCCTCTGTCCCAACTCAAGAAACAGCTGTCGTGAAACAAAAACACGCAGAAGCAGAAGTGCTTGAATTTTACTGAGCTTCTGTTCTCTCTCCAGTGCTTTCATGTGTATGTTTTTCAATATCTAAAACTAGGAAAGACACCAAGATAGATGAAGAAAGCCATCAAGAACACATAAGAGAAGGTGAAGGACCAAAATATACTGAAGAAGACCCTTCCTTCATGTTAAACCATAAACCACATCCAGCACTTTCAGAATGAATTCTTAAAAGAAACAAAGCACCTTGAAGGATCTGTACTTGACAAGGAGAAGTCTGTGCTCATGTCCTGCAGAGGACACTGTTGCCAACTATGCTTCAGATGCCATGCTGGTCCAAGAGCCCTTTTGAATCCTAGAAGTGTTTTGAAGAAATATGAAGACACCATCTTCTCTGTTACCAGCAGTGCATTTGCAACAGCACCTGGAGTGGTGAGGTCTATTCCAGTTGGCTGAAACAGCCCCACTGGGTACTTAGCATCTCTAGAGTTCCTGTCTCACTTTGAACGAAGATCTAAGGCTTCCCTGTGACTTAACTCCTCAGCTAATGCATCTGGTTTTAGTTGCATGAGCACCATACGTTACAGAGTATTCGTGTACAAATTCTTAAACTATGCTGAAATTATCCCGGGCTACACTGATTTAAAAGGAGCAGAATTACCTCCTGAGGAAACAAAAGTTGGTGTAAGTGGAAAGAGTCAACTCAAGAGATTCCAAGTACAGTATTTACACAACACTGCAAGAAGAGAGGACCCAGCTGATGCTTGCAGTCACACTGATGTTGCAGTCAGCCCATCTCAGGGAACACGGTTGTGCTGGGACACCAGCAATTAACAACCTTAACTAACCCTAGAGAAGTTAACAAGGATTTGCTGGAAATGAATCCAATTTTGCAAGCAGGTGCTCTTTGGCAATACAAAATTCTATTTATTTGCAGAAATAATTATAAACTGCTTTTTTTTTTAATCCCTAGAAGGCAGACCTTAACTGTGTAATCTAAAGAAACAATCAAAGCAAAATTAAACAAAATTAGCAGTGTACGCCTGGAGCACAGTTCACTCAGATTCTAGATGACCTAATTCACAGATGGATTATTTTTCCCTCTAGTTGTGAGAATGATTTAAACTTTTACTGACCTGTGGTTAATTCAGGCATTTTCTCCCAATTTTCAATAGAGTCCAGTGATTCACTGAGCATAACAACTGTTCCTTCTGAATAAAACAAAACTTCCAGACTAGAAAATCTGTGGGACAGTAAGTGGGGGTATAGTGTGGTCTGTAAGGTCAAGATAGGGATGTATTTTTCAACTCACAGTGTATCATTCTTCTTTGTATCCTCCCACTAAACTTACCGCTCCAGTTATTAATAGAAGGGTTTATCCAGGATCACTCCTTTCACTTTTGCTTTAGAAACTAATGATGCCAGGCAGCTGTGGGTGCAGCAAGGGGCAATATAATCTGCTTTAAAATAAATTAAAAGGGAAACAATTGCTTGTGCAGGTGCTTGACATTGCATGACTTCTTTTGCTTTCCTGTGCTAGTGACACAGAAAACAGCTGCCTTACAGTATTGGTCATGAAAATAAGAAGCTTTAAGATAAATAAAAACTCTTCCTCAAGTAATGCAATACTGTATCTTTACACAGTCAGCTCCCTCCAAGTCAGTCACGCTGCTTCTCTGATATGGGAGAATCACTCTCCAAAGCTTATCTCAGTCCTTTCTTTACTGCCTTTGTGATTTCAAAACAGAAAACAATAAGCTGCTTCTTGGCAAATAAGCCTGAACCTTTGGGAAGGCCCTGCAGCACAGACAGAACAACTCACTAGGTAGCTGTAGTACAAGAGCAAGCTGTAAAGAAACCTTACAAAGCATCAAGTTGCTGTCACAGCACCAAGGAATCCCGTTTAAAATCTAGTCTGTACTATGTATTACACCATACTACGGCTTCTCTATAACAGAGACTTGAAAGGAAGCATTATAAGAGTAAGGGAGAGGAGCTTCCCACTGTAACCAAGTGCCAAAGGATGCACTGTGCTTTTCCACAGCTGGGCGTGAAGTTCCCCAGTGACCCCTTACATATGCAGCCCTTGGCATACCAAGCAACAGCTATGTTGAAAGACAGTAAGAAGGCTGCTAGCACCCTTCCCTCTCCCTACTTACAGTTCTGTGGCATTGGTAGGAATGTCCCGGGGCAGCTGGACCACCTTGCTCTCCTGGCAGATGAATATCCTGCCTGCACAGTGACATGTGTGGTGCTGGCAGCCAGAGCAGCTGACCAGGAGAACCAGCAAGCAGGTGAGACCCAAGCACATCTCTCTCTGCACATTTGTCTCCTTCTCCTCCATCTAGAAGGAAGGAGTGCGAAGACCTTACGGTGCAACTCAGGGACGCCCTTCCTTGAAGGTCCGCCCTAAAAGCTGAGATGGAACACGTGACTCCTGGGAGATGCTTTCTCAGCAAGTTTCAGTTCATGGTCAAAAATCCTTTGTGGGCTTTCAGTAGGATGGAGGGAAGCAGTCCTGATTTTTCATGACATAAGTGTTTTATAGTGTTTATGATTTTCATTTTTAAGTGTCTCTGAAATCACAGGCCCCAATTGAACAAACCAGAATGCTTTTGATGCAGTGTGTACCTACAATGGAAAGGGAGCCTTCCATCTCAGCTATAATATTTTGCACATTTTGTTTGATAAGACTAAGGGACAAGTAAGCATTTTTATGTCCTACAGCCCAGGCATTTTTGCCACTGAAGGAAAGGTACTATTTATGTTCCCCTTCACAGACCCAAGAATCCCTGCTTTTATGTTGCTCCTAGGCAAAATATATATATATATATATATATATATATATATATATATATATATATATATATATATATATATATGTGTGTGTGTTTGGGTATATAGTATTTTATAGGGTATATAATCTATTTCATGTGTTAAAGGCTAAGGCTATACAACCCTGAAGCCAAAGCTGAATAACACACCTTTATTTTTAACCGTTATTTTTCCTTATGCACTTACTCATTTATCTCCCTTCCTCCCTGACACCTTTAAAGGAACCCAAAGGAGAAAATGCCACAACCCAAATGATATCTGAAGACTTGTAAGCTAATTTTATCATTGGAAAATAAACAGAATAATATTTGTCACACAACAAAGGGAATAGCTTCAAGAAAGCTACCATGATCATAAGGTCTCCACACTGAAACCCATCTTTGAGTCCTTTCTTATTCACTCTCTGGCTGAGCAAGATTATCTTCCTTGTTGCCAATATTAAATCTTGTGGAAGGAAACTTGCTAACACATTCTTGTCACTGAGTCATTTTGCACCAGGCTATCATCAGGGATCACGGTTTGACTACAAGACTCTTGAAATGATGCTTTAGTGATACACGGCTGTTTTTGTTTGTTTTGTTTTGTTGTAATTGGTAAATGGTTGTTTCAGATATTCAGATCTTGTAAGTCATTTGCACAGTATGAGAGCTCACTAGTTTGAATAACTGAAGAATAACCTTGGTAAAAGCAGCTATCAGGTAGCTGGGTTTTCTGTTGTTTATTTGTTTTTGTTCTTGTTTGTTGTTTTTTTTTTTTTTTTATTTAATTCCCCCATAATAACAACTACAAGCTAAGTTAATGAGACAAAAAAAAACATCTTTTCTCTGAAAAGATTCCACCACTCACACCTTTAAAATAAGTACTGATCTGTAGATGTTTGAGAGGAAATGATTAAGGTTTTTTAAATTATTCAATTAAATCTTTGATAAGCCTCACAGTAACCCTCATATCACCAAATATTTATTATTTTTCCCAGTCATTTAAAACACTCTCCAGATGAGAAAAGTAATATTTACATAGAAAATGTAAAAAAATAAAAAATAAAAATCATGACATCTCTTTCTAACGTGGAAGGTTTGTTGCTAATTTAATCCTTTTACAATTCGTTATGTTGATAGAATGCAAAGTCCATTTTGTTAAGGCTTCTTTATGAGCATCGTAAGAACAGGAGTGACTGCTAGAGGAAAGAGTGACTCATTCTTTCAATATATATGTATATGAAAAATGGAATATTTTGAATAAACAAAAGAAGACCAGGAAGGGATCAATCACCCCCTCTGCTCTGCTTTGTGTGGCCTCACCTCCAGCGCTGGCTGTGGGTCCCACAGCACATAAAGGACATAAATGTGTTAGAGAGCATCAAAAGAAAGGCTACAAAGATAGAGAAGGGCCCAGAGGATTGGATGCATGAGGAGCACTGAGGCCTCTGTGTTTGTTCAGCCCAGAGCAGAGCAGACTGAAGGGAGACCTCATGGCAGCCAAGAGCTCCTCGCAGGGAGCATACAAGTGCAAGCCTTACCTTCAACCTGAAGTACATCAGTATAAACAGTCATGGGGTACTGATGAAATGGATAGTAGTTTTTATGGCAAAGTTGAAGAAGTGATAACATTCACTGAATGTCAAAACAAATAACACCGAGATGAAGACATAGCAATTTGATTAACTCTGCATTTCATATACTGAACTACAAAATTTGTTTCTGGTCTTAGAAACAATTCCATATGCAGAAGTTGGAAGATTAAAAAGTGTCACTGGAGACAGAAGGAATATTTTCAATTATTAATAACTTTCAAAACTATGCCAAGCGTGCTTCATTTCAACAAAACTGGTGAAACAGACATTTTAAAACATTGGGTCAGGGCCAACAACAAATTATGAGTTTAATAAAGAAGTGGAAGGAGGTTGGCTCCTTCCTGATTTTGTTTAGTGAGGCATTTTTATCAGAATGGTACACACTGCTCCACTTTCATTTACAGTGGTTGAGAGTGAGATGTTGTTAAACAATACAAAAATGCCCAAACACAAGATTCTCTTGAACCACCACTGGGATAAAACTGAGGAAAGTATCCAGGTATCACTGAATCCAATAAAATCATACTAGCATGCAAAATAGAAATGTGATTTCATGCCTATTAGTGAAAGGATGTAGGGTCATGCTCAAAATACCCAGGGATAAATGAAGGCTTAGAATAATTTCAGACTTGTTATACATATACAATCCAAGGTCTTGAAGAACGGACTCAAGTGTCAATTTTGTGAACCAGTTATCTTTCCTGACTTCTGTCCATCATTACTATTATCATACAGCCTCAGTACTATAGCTCCCTGGATGAATTAATCAGATGATGATCATCCCTTAACAGCTGTGTTACCAGTTCACAAACACCACTGTCTTCCCTACAGGATAAAAATTCTGAAAGAACAAGAAGAAAAATAAAAAGCCAAAATACATCCAGGTCTTTTCCTGGAGGGTCTGGATTCACAGGCAGCTTCCAGATCACCAAGATCTGCCAACATGCTTGAAAACCAGTTGCAGGAGATCCATGACAGCCCCTTAAGGCTAGTCCTGAACACATCCAGCATCTTCATGCCACCACAGGGTTTCATACCTTCTTCTCAGCAGGTTGTTCAAAGCAACACAATGGGCAAACTAATGCTTCCATAGGCATGTCCCAGCTAGATAGATACTCTGCTACCCCCTGAGGATTAGGTGCAAGGAGCAAGGTTTCTCTTACGGAGATGACTGTCTGTGATGCACCATCACTGACATTCCTACTAGTGAAAGTATCACTGCAGAGATGATGATGCTTTCATATATTTATAAGAGCCTTATCTTTGCATTCCTTTGTAGGAAATCTGTGCTCCAGCTGGCAAATTGGTCTTGAGAGCATAAACTGTTTTCTTGAGTAAGAAAACAAAAATTTCCTCAAATTGATGCACTGTAGCAACAGACATGCAATTAAGTGAATCGTGACAGAAACAACATTATGGATTATGTAATTAAATGACTTCTGGGATAGACAGCTAGTTCAATGTTACATGGTCACAGAGAACTCTTTAAACACTGAAGTAAATAAGACTAATTAATAGGATTGGCCTCAAATTAGCATTGGTCTTAGTCTGCAAGCTCTGAGCAAGAGGAAATGTGATGTTTTGTAGATCCCATCATCTGACCAAAGTGTCTGTCACCCAAGTTGTTAGAGATACAGAGAGATATACAAAGGAATAATCCCAGATCTTTTTCTTTTGTCCTAACCAAACTTGCCCCAAATACATTGAATTGACTCAAAATCTTCTCGCTGCAGTACATAGACATGGTCAGCTCAGAACTTCAACCCTTCAAGAATAGTTCCTTGTAAGATTAAGTTCACCATGTATTGGAGTGTCTCAGTCTGCAAGCAAGTTTGAGGTTTGCAGCAGTTCTGGATTGTGCTTCTGTTTTGAAACACAATATGACACCTGATTAAGTTAGCAAACTTTCTACTGACGTTTCCCAGTCTCAGAATAGAGTTTAATTACCAAATACCACTGTAAGATTGGATTTTCTTAACCAGAATTGTTTTATAAATAAACAAACAGGTAAATAAATTGCCTGTATGAACAGATGACAAATAAACCATATCCAAAAGAAGTTTATCCTTTTGAGGGGAGATTTCTCACGCTTGATGATTTCCAGCTCATAGGTTCTTCCTGTGGGCTTACAAACAATAGCATTTATTTTCCTATCAAGCTATGATCAGAAAAATGTGCCTTCTGTGCTGAAAAACTTACAGTGTGAGACATAACAGATGGACACCTAAGAGGAAATTGTTAAGAGAGTTTGGCATAACATTTGCTTACTTTTTCTAAATGATCAACTTGGGTTTTTTAACCTGATAAAAAAGATAACATTCTCTCCTCAGAAACAATCTTGTAAGCAGTTTCTTTCCTTTCTCTTTTTCTTCTAAGCTTTATTTTTTTCATGAATGGAGATTATTTTAAAACACATCTGAATAGCTAGACTTTATCTTCGCCTACACTGCTAAGAACATAAAACATTAAGCTAGCCTAATAAAAGCAGTACCTTATTGTTTTCCCAATTTTCAGGCAGCTGCTTGCATGCAGCCTTAACTGAAAAAGGGATGAAACTGAGATAGTAAACGAGCCACCAGAGGGAGTACATTCACTCAAGAAAAAACACTGAGGAAAGGATTAAAAATTTGATGAAATTACTCTTGCACAGCTTTCCTGTGACTGAATGCCCTTTGACTTCAAAATTTGACTGTGATTAGTTCTCTTATTAAATAGCACCTCTGCAGACCACAGAGCTGCTTGCTGTACAGTATTACATTTAATGCAGCTATAACTGCATTTTGCCTCCTGCTTCTCTCCTGTTATTCCCCACGTCCCAGCTCTGAAACTTAATTAGCATCTGATGCAAACAGCCCTGCCTACCAGCTTAAACTAGGGGCAGGTGCTGCTCATCACGAAAGGACATCAATCCCTTCTAACATTCTCTGCTGAAAACTTGCTTCTATTATTATCTAGGGGGGCAGGGGAATTATGACTTTATTTTAATCTGACCATTACTTCTGTGGCATTGGTGGAGAATTTCCCACCCAGCTCTTTATGTACAAGATTTTTCAGAGGCAGCCTAAAGTTATAAGTACCCTCATGTATCTCCGAACTACAGAAGACTTTTGTAAGAAACAAGACAGTCCTTGCCACCTTCACCTGTAACTGCTCTCTTCAGTCTGTTCATCCCCAGTCAGTAATAAGAGACACAGCCCACTGGCTAGGTTTTATTGCATGTCTACAGAATAACAGTTACGAAGTAATTTTCCTCTGCATAGGTTTGGCTGGATCAAAATGTCACAAGTGCCAAAACCTGCTCAGAATCTCACTTTGCATCACATATTCTTCTCTTATGCCTTTCTCTGTCAGCAAGTGGAGGGCAGAGGCATGATGCAAGAAAAGCCTTGCCTAAACATAGTGTAAGGTAAACCTGCCCATAATAACAACCATCCACGTTCATGTTCACATCCATAGTGAAATCATTAAAACGGAAGACACCAGAACACCTGTATACCTAATCCCCTTTAAGAACTCTCTAGAATTAAGGAACTAGTTTCCAGTTCCCAAAGCACTTAGAAACATTAGATAAAAAGCCCAACAAGAAGCTGCAGTGAAATTCAGTGGGAATGAATGGAAAATCCTACATCTGGGACACACAAACCACTTCCTGCAGGGATACAGACCCAACGCTGCCTGACACCTGAGCAACCTGGTCTGACCACATAGCTGACCTTGCTTTGAGCAGAAGGTAGGAGTAAACTCTTCCTGAAGCGCCTTTCTATCCACATTCTTTTGCAATCCTACTTACGACTCAGAAAACAATCTTCCTAGGATGTTTAAAGTACAGATGGATTACTCACGTTTCCTGTAATCTACATTGTCAGTTATTTTTGAGCATGGTTATGATCTAATACTCAGTTATTTGTCTTTAATTCCTAAGTTTTCATTAACTCCTATTTTTTTAATTACCCTGAAAAAAAATAGGCTGACAATGCCTCTTACCTACTGTTTCCAAGTTCGTGAGCCTGCCATCCAGAAAACCATGCATTTTAACAGCAAACCTGAATGTCTTAATCATCAGAAGTCAATAGGCCATTAATACTTTCAAGTGCAAAACATCATGAAATAAAATAAAGAAACTTTAACCTAATGATGCCTCCACAGTTACTTGTCACACAGCTAGCATCCCCTATGAAGGAAAGAGAGCCGCCTTGTGGAGCACATGCGAGGGACTTTGGAAACTGACGCACTGAACCACGCATAAAGAGAAAACTTGTTTAATCCCATAATATCTGCAGTCTGCCCAAAGACAGCACTGACAGCCTCTTGTTTGGCTAGGACAACAAAATATGCTGAAGTTCTTCCAACCTGGATGAGCATCTCAGGCACCAAAATATATTAAAGAAGTCTGAAATAGAAATTTCTTGACAGTATACCACAGGTCACTTAACTTTCTATTGATGTCTTTGTTTCCAAGCCATGCCACAATGTATAAAAATTACCTTCTCTGTTGCTGACCTCATAAATCTTAGGAGAAACTAACTCTGCATGAGAAAAGGAAGAGCTCAGCCCTGATTGATACATGAAAGAGACTAGATTTCCTAGGAAATACATTTTACTCTGACACTTGATACAGTAGAAAAAAAAAAACATAGTCAAGAATACAAATTAACATCTGTTAAGGCCTCTGAAGAAGATGCAAATTACTAATCCCCATCGCCGGTTTGGAAAAAGAGGGAAAAAAAAAAAAAAAAAAAAGAAAGCATTGTGCAATTAGTGTAGGTTATTAATATTGATAGCGGAAGGCAAAAATGTGACACAATTATGCTGCAAGTGTTACAGTGCAGTGGGTACTTCTTACCTTCACAACAGGTATGCTAAATAAGCTGCCTGAGGTGATAATTAGGAGCCAAAGAATCACAGGGTTTTTTTGTTTGTTTTGTTTTTTGTTTTTTTCTTTTTTAAACACTACATAGTGAGAATGAATATTGCACTTTTGCTTTAAGCCTCTCTAGAAAGGCAAACAAGGGTTTTACTACTCTGACTGAGCCTTTTACAGTGGGATCCCCTCCCAAAACTTCCTCCAGTCACTGACTGATGTAGAGCTCTCAACATTGTTTGGACCCCTTGCAGCCATTTTTCTTTTTCACTCTTCCTGCAGGGATTCCTCAGCTGCTGTTGAGCAGTACTCTTTTTTTTTTTCTTCTTTCCCCTCACCCACAAACAGGCTTACTGATGTTAATAGGTTGATTTTTGGAGTGAGGGTTTGCCAGTCATCGCTAAAATATCAAGTGTAAGCAAATTGAAAAGAAAGCTGAGCATGTTTAAATGAGGAGCAGCTTGGATTAGTACTATAAGGATAACCAGTGCAGCATGCTTCATTGGAATAGTTTCTTCCTTTATTAAAATGAAAAAAAAAAAAAATAAAAAAAAAATCCAAGACTTCTGCCACAGAGCAGATTATTGTATTGAAGGTGGCAGAGAGGAGCCCCTCATTCTTCATCTGCCTGCAAGTGCTCTCAGCACATGCCAAGGAGGTCAGGCACAGCTCTGTGAAAGGAGGAGGAGAATACGGTCCTGCTGCTGCTCTTAATGAAAAGAATGAAGGTAGACTAATGAGATTTTACAAGTGACAGAAAAATCCATCTAGCTCAGGTACTTTTATAGCCTTCACTACCATGTTTTCAAAGCATCTCACTGTTCTAATATGCATTTTTGTTCACACTTCTGTGCATAGAAAGACCTCTAGTACTTGGCTAGTTTAGGGTCCAGAAAGCTTTTGAGACGCGCTCTGTGCTTTCCTGCACATCCAGCTGAAACTTGGCTACCTGTGTATGTGGGAACTCACTGGTATCTGTTGGGAAGCCTGGGGAAGGTCAGAGATCTGCTAAGGTTCCTACTCACATCCCAGGTAACTCCTCAACTTCTCTTTGTTTGTTTTTTTTTACACCTGATGTTTACATAGCACGTGATACTACCCAGTTTAAACCTGGCCAATGCACCAGAACATCCTCACCTGTATGGAAAAAATAAAAATTGCTAATAGATTTGTAATACACTTCTTAATGGATTGCATGTTTTCAACTCAAAAAGAATCTCCAGGCTTCTGCCACCCTTGTGATAACACTGAAGGGTCAAAGGAGACTCACTGGTGGGCTGAAGGAGAAAAGCATTACATATTTCCACTAAAGTTAAAATCCATTGAACACTGTAAATTCAAAGCAGAAACTAAAGCTATGCTCCATCAACACATTCCATTTTTCATACCTCTGCTGCAATTTTCCTTATCCTTTTGACTCACACAAAATTGTTTAGTATGATATAATTTATCAACTAATGACATATCCTATTGTGTTACATCTGGCCAAGAGGAAAAAAATAGCACCTTTTGGACTAAACTGACAACAGGTTGGGCACAACAGTCCAGTGAACCAATCTTAGTATGGCTTAGGTTGCAAGGGACCCTAAAGATCAACTTGCTCGCATAACTTAGCCTGGTATGTGGGCAAAGTGACTTTGCGTCTGTTTGCAAAACAAAGTGTGGTGTGCCCTTGAAGAGAAAGCACTGTGTTCACAGCCTCAGGAAGACTTTTATTGCTTGTTTGAAAACAAAACAGGAGAAAATTGTTTTGCACCCTCCCAGACCACAACAGCTTTGGGAGTTAGAAAGTTAGAAAATACTCCTGGCAATGTATGAATGCCCTCTTACCAAGAGCAAGACAGCTGAAAATAATAATTGTTTAATTGTTAGAAACACCCCACCCCACTCCAGCATAACACATTAAACCAGGGCTTGCAGTTCTGCCCTTGGAAGCCAACTATGCTTGTTTTCTACCCTGTGTGACCAAAGCAGTTTCCACCTGCTCAGCTATGGGGCTACTGTTGGAGACTGTTTTATGCCATCCACCCTTCTATGCACAGCAGTGAAGCCATATGGGACAGTGAAGATTTCTTCTCAAAATGTACTGACATTCACCAGACTTGCAGGGTTTTCTATTTCTGTGCTATCCTCCACAGTCCTATGAACATTTCATTCTCTGTGCAAAAACCATGAAGCAGACCTGATTCTAATAACAGATCCATTGAGTTCATGATGACACATTATTTATACCAGTTGAAGATGAATGTGACAATACAAGAAATTGAAAAATACAGATGAGATATAACTAATGTTATAGGGTGTGAAGGAATAAAAGTAAGAAGGAGCCAAGTTGTGTTTTCCCTGACCACAGTGCCAATGTTCCAGAGCACAAGTACTGAAGGTTTGGACTGCAGTAGACTGGATAAACAGCTTGTCTCTGGATCAGATAAGCAACAGGGACGTTAAAAGGCAACATATCTAGGAGTGTGCTGTATGGATATGCTGCTGAGTTCTAAGATCTCAGCTTTTATAGAGAGCTTTCAGCTGAACAATAGAATTGCCAAGGTAGGAAAAGAACTACAAGATCATCCAGTCCAACCATCCAGCTACCACCAATAGTTCTCTCATTGCTTACTGTTAAGGCCTAATTGCATGGCATTACCTGGCAATGATGTATAGAAGTAAATTTCAATAATAACTGCCAGCAGGGACGTCAGGTTCTACAGCAGACAGGGAGAAATTCTTAACTTGTGTGTTACCCAAGAGCTGATTAGGGTACTTGTAGTTGAACCATTAAGCCACCAATCACGCTGATATATCTTAATTCAAGTGAATTATAGAAGTGATTTTACCGTTTTAAAAAAATGCTCATAGTGACACTGAAGTGTGGGAACAGGACTGATTTTTGAGTAAGACAGAAAATGACTGAATAAAGACACTCTAGGGAAAAAACAACTCAAAGAAAATAAAACCTTTAGCCTCTGCACAGTGGTTATGCAACTCTGCCACACTAGCATAACACTAAACACACCTGTGACTAAGGAAAATGGATGAGCAACAATCATTCTACATGAGCCACCACGTTTTACAAGATGATGGTTTGGGAAGAAAAAGAAACCCAGCTCAAATTTACCGTTCAAACAAGAGATTTGGCCAAATCTAGAGCTGGCATCAGCTGACAAAGCACTGTGAAGTCATACAGCCTATGGACAGGAAGTATGCCAGCTCCAGTCCCCAGGTCCGATCGTGGCCAAGATTCACACTTTCACATCCTACTGCAAACTCTGACTTTCCTCACTGACAAACCACAGCTGTTGTGGGGTGTGTTCTCCACTGTGTGTGTAGGAGGTGACATTTCTGCCATACAAGAAGGTGACAGCACCAAAGTTAAGCCTCACATCTGTAAATAGCTTCTGGTTTATCCTTTTTCTTCTTTGCCTCCAAGTGATTCAACAGAGGGCAACGTAGCATATTCCCAGCAGTAGGACAAAGAAGAGGACAGGGGAGAAGCTTGTAGAATATGCCTGGCTCAAGAAACATAATTAGAAGTTCTGTGCATATCTGATAATTAGATGTTCACAGATTGGGAACTGGCCAGACCGGGCTATATTCATGACCCATCTAGCAATAAGGATCTCTATTAGGTTGCATCTCTATCTAGTTTTCCAATGGACCCAGTGACTGCTCTGTGGTTAACTAGGCAGGCTGAAAGAACAGAAAATTGCACTGGTTATCCTAAGCTCCAGGTGAGTGGTAACTGACTGGAAGAACTAAACAGCAGTCACAGGCTAAGTGTACCCCAGAATCAAATAGCTGAATTACTAATAGCTATATAGAATTATCCACTTAAAGCATTCTCCAATCTGAAAAGTGGGTCTAATGTCAATTATAAAGAAAAGGCCCCAGAGAGACCTTGTGGAAATCAATCACAAGCCTTTGATCATGACGGCATCACTGAGCAAATTACAGGAAACCAAACTGAAGACTGCAGGTACAGAATATGGAAAAATGCCTTTCAGAGTCTCTGGAATGCTCTAAAATGGTCAACAGTTGTGCAGAAAATATCTAGATGACATAGCCTCTTTGGATTTCCAAAAGGCTCTTGACTGAGTTGCCCATCAAAGCCTTTTAAGGAAACCAAAAGGTTATGGGAAAAACAAGATAATGCTGACCTGGAAAAAAAACTAGCTGAGACACAGGAGCCAAAGTAAAGAGGCTATAACAATAAAAAAAAAAAAAAAACAAATACAGAAAAATTTAGTCCAAATCTAAAAAATAAGGCTTAATTCAGAAATGGTGGATGCAAGCCAACTTTGTTTTAACCACCTTTTCCACTCAAAGAGCTAAGTGGCACCTTAGTGCCAAAAACAGTTAAACCAAGCAGTTTTGGTTTTTTTTTGTTGTTGTTTCATTTTTTAAATCAAATTGCAAGACTGACATAATTCCTCCTTAAATTTCACAGCAGATACAAGGGTGGATACCAACTCAAGGAAGGATTGAACAACTACTTGAAAGACTGAAGATTTGAGGTTGCTAAGCAGACAAGTAAGAAGAAATAGAATAAGCTTTTCTCAGTAGCTGAGGGCCTTCTGCTATGTAGATTGGATGCTATTTTACACTCATCTCCAAAGATTTCTTTCTCATACGTACACCATCATGTATAGAAGCTGGGTAGAAGGATACTGAAACATGCCAATACTGATAATTCAAGAAACTGGAGAAACTTTCTAGTAGTTAGATCTGGAGTCAGGTATTTCCACTGCCTCCAGAATCACACAAGGACAGTGGTTCATTAAGAACTGAAATTTCTGCTTGCCATGTATTTATCTCAGTTTATGCATCTGAATCGTTTCAAGCAATGAAAACTCATGCTTAAAGTTGGATACTTGATTGAGAATAGCCCTTAGTTAGGGTTGGGCTTCAACCAGCAAAGGATGGCACCTCTGGTTTTGAAGAAAGTCCTACAAAGTACTTCCTTTTAGCTTGAATAAAGGATGAGAAAATTTAATTTCAAACATCTGTAATTTAAGGTCAGCTTTCAATCCCTTGGTTTATGGAGTAAACAAGGGAAGAAATATGTTTCTCCGTTGCCTCAAGTCTACTCACTGAAGAAGAAAGCAGAATTGAGACTTGACCCACCAACGCCTTATGCTACATTACTGGCAGATTATAACAAGTGAACAAAGACTCAGCAAACTTCAGCAATGAAACATCATTGTGTATGTCCCCTGCCCTACATCCTCTTACACGAAGATTTGTTTTTTTTCCCCTCTCCAGGCTGGAAGAGGAATTAATCTGAAAATTGTCTTTGCTCTGAAGTAGTTAACAAAATTACTGTATTTAGTGAAATAACCAGATAACAATGCAAAAAAAAAAAAAAAAAAAAAAAAAAAAGAGTGTTCTTATTTGGAAGAATTAGTTTGTCTTAAAAGCTGTAGGTGGTCAGGAAAAGAAACGTTTTTAGGAACAGCAGAATTCCCTGAAAGAATAAAGCTTAGCAAGTAAAATGTTCAGTGGCAAAATACATCCCAATTACTGGGTATGAGACCCTTAACTTTACTCTTTCTATTGTTAGATAAAGATTTCACTGAATTTCAGTGGCTCCGTAAAATAACATACTGATAGCAGTCCATACAGTATACGAACCTCCAAATTTTCCTACAGGGCTCTGCAATCACCTCTGCATCCTTCCTAATATCCAAGTTACTTGACAAACTTCCACAAGGGCCAACTGCTGTGCTAGACCATAGGATTTATTCATAAACACTGGCTTTGTTTTTTGTTTATTTTTAGCCTAATTTATACTTAGCTCATTGAGCCTATGAAGCATTTTGTCAATAAACCATAATGGTATTTTGCATATGTCACACCTACTTGTCCTTGTATGTCTAACAACTGTATTAGCATAATACTGACTGTCTGCAGCTTCTGGGAACTTCTGTTAAATGCTATTTGAATATAAAAACCACTCCTTTTAAAGCTGCTTCAGCTTTTCAGAGAATCCCTTGACTTGGATACATAACATTACCATCAACATGATTTCACACCCTGAAACCCAAGTGCTTAAAACTTTCCACAGAGAATAATTTCAAGTTCAGTGCATTTGTACACACCTTCCTCCAAAGTGAATATAAAATGTTTTGCATAGGATTATATATATTTTCCTAGTACTGTAATGCCCTGTGCCACTCACTGGCTTACTTATGCTCCAGAAAGTGCAAGAGACGTTCCACTGCTGGTGGGAGGGATCAGAAAAACACGTGTGCAGACCATACAGTGCATTAGATGGTGAGCATTCGTCTTGGTGTTTTCACTTAGGTTCTGTACTTGTGTAAGGAGACTTAAGAAAACCTTTTGAAAGGAGAAGAGTTGGTGTGCTCCTTGGGAAAGATCTAGATACACTCTGGAAGATGTGTCTTTGACCACACAGGGTACGGCAGCAGCAGCAAAGACACTCTGCCCAAAGTGGAAAGGCTGCAGCACATGTAGACACATGGTGCCCCACTAGAGCTGCCTCGGCTGGTGCCTTGATGTCTGCCACCTTATGGAGCTGGTTTAAGCATGAATCAAAATGCAGCTCCTGTATGCTAGAGGAAGGGCTTGACAGATAATATAATGAGGGAATGTGATGAAAAAAATAAGAGCACATTTGACAGAGAGGCAGAAAGAAAAGGAAGTCAGGTGACAAACAGTTAATACTCATTCTCCTCAAAATAAATACATCAGGGTTAGCAGTTTCTAATGAATTCAGTGATTCTATTTAGCAGTGGAAATGCTGTTCGCAGCTTGGCATTTTAGTGCTTACATAATTCATAGTCTATTATTTGGTAATGTATTGAAGCAGGTTGTTGTCTTTGGCACCATCAAAGCTGTTTGCTAATTCACTGCTTGACCTTCTCTGCATGAATATAGAACGGAAAAAGAACCGGTACAGGACACACTGGGGTGTCTCCAAAAATGGCTTAGTGTTCAGACAGTTTCATTTGTATGGATCTTAAACTATGTTTTCAAATACATTTTTTGGAAAGTAGCAAGTGTTTAACCAGTAATTTAAGACAGATACACTTATCTTCTGTTTAGTTTTCCCAGACAAGCAGAATTGTATAACCCTAGACTGTGAAAATGTCCTTGCACTAATGTGTAAGTGAACACGGCATGTTTCCATACTGTACCTATGAAGCATCTCTCAAGCCAAGAGATGTCCCATTCAGCCCCAGGAGTGAGAAGAGATATGCTGGTATCCAGCACACATACATAAAGGAAGACTTTGCTTCTGTGTAGGAACATCTGCAGAAGTATAGCAGCTTCCGCACATTGAACACAAAGAATTTGCACGAAACCGCCAGGGGAATGAAAAATACCAGATGAAATGTTGTTGCAGATGGCTGAAAAGTGACCAAAGTGCCACAAAAACAAAAAAAATATTAAGTTCTGGAGAACACTTTTCTTCATGCACTCTCCAAAGAGAGAAGAGCAAATATTACTAGAATAACACAACTAGAAAGCTGCCCACTGACTTAAGCTTCTCTTTGGTAATGACAAGCTGCTCAGCATTTGCCACAGTACCTACACTGGTGACATTGGCTCATGTCACAGAGTCACAGCTCTTCCAACAAGAAGAGCTTTAAGCACAAGTAGATTTTAATTGCTTTCAGTGTGGACTGCAAGAATAATCATTCCATTTGCAGATACAGCAATTTTTTATTACTAACTTTACCCTCTCAATGCAGACTCACAGGAGGAAGTGTAAAAGGGAGTACATGAAAGTTAGAATATGGTGACAGAGCTGCCACCTCTCCCTCTTAAGGCTTCACCTGACAGTCTGCACTGTGGCTACTGCTGTTCAACTAACCAAGTCAAATCAAAAGCACGCTTCAATAAGTCTTTCCCCATTTTATTTAAATTTTATGCCTAATATGGCAGAAAAGTACTGAGATAGGCAGTGATAACTTGTTGCGTTGAAGTTGTTGAAAGGGTTATCTCAGATGAGCCTGGCAGGGGCAATAAGATGGAGAAGGTGACATCATGGCAGGATTTTCTTGATGCTCTTTCCCCAAGCGTGACATTTTTTCCCTGTGAATTGCTTTTATGTTTTAGAGAAATCATTCTGAGCCACAAATACATGTTAACTGGAATTGATCAAGGACAAAATGAATAATTTAATTTCTGAAGAAGAGATCAACTATATCACTACAGACATTTTAGCAAAGACTTTTTCCCTGATGTTACAGATACCCTGCTTCAGCTGCATTTACATGTAGCAGCAGTATTGCTTTGTTTCTCAACAGGCACCTCCCAGCAGAATTCCCCACCTTTTTTTTTTTTTTTTTTTTGTTTCAGCACTTCTGATCTTAAAGAGCATGAATAATTCACAAAGAATTCCATACCTCTTCAAAGCATTCTGTTTAATAAAACCGCATACTTAATTCTTCTCTTCTCTGATTATCCGAAATAAAAAAAAAATGATTTGTTCAGGGTGATAATTCCCAAGCACTTCTCTACATGTGACTACAGTCACCTCCATGTTTCCAAGTCTGACAAAGAACAAGTCTGACTGTGCTACTTAGATACAGCAGCTTACATTTCTATACACTGCTGTATTACATCTGTTTCTATTTCGGCATCCTCAAAACACCTTTACTAGTCAAATCAACAACAAAACAGTAAAAGGTTGAATAGGGGTTAAGAAGTTCACAGGCAAACAAAAAGTTGCCAATATTTAGTTACATTTGCAACTTCTCATAAAACGTACAAAAATATAGTAAAAAAAAAGTTATGTCTACTCTGCCCTTTTGGTAGACTCTCTTTCAAAAGGGCACATTGTATGATAGATATAAACTCTACAACAACCAAGAAAAAACACAGACACAGTATTGCCAAATTTGCATTTAGTCAATAAAAAAAATTCATAAGTATTCAATTTCTATTATAGTACTCCAGCCACTACACCGTGTTTGTTTCTCCTTTCCAATCCCATTTGGCTTCTGTTTCTGATAAATAATAGCAGAATATCACATTATCACAGATCTTCTGCATAACTTCTATATTCGCATGCCTTTTAACTTTTAAGCCTTAACATGGGGAGAAAACTTCTCATTTACAGGATTAGTGTAAAAAACATTTTTTTGTTTGCCTGGTGCTCATTTACTGAGGCTCCAAGATTAGTAAATTCCACACTGCATGGCTAATGTAAATACTGCAGTTAGGTGTATCAGCTGCTTCCTTGAAACTTGTGACATAAAAGGTCATTGCATTAAAGTTCTTCAAACATTGGCTTTTTAAACTCACTAGGTTGGTTATGTTCACTGATATATCACAACTACATTTTAAAAATACGATTTCAGACTCCCAGCATTTAGCTTTGAAACTAAGGACAACCACACTGATGTGCATAAAAGAAGCACGGTCAAATGAGCAGTCATTTTTGCAGAATGAAATCTCTCCTTGGGACAAGTTCAGTCCCAAGAGTTCTATTAAGCTCCAATTCCATCTGAAAAAAAAAAAAAAGTAAATCTATGTCCTCTTTAATCTGGCTGGTAATTTTTAGTCTGACACAGTTTATGTACAGCTAGATCAGGCAATATTGAAACTTCCCTATGCCAGGCTAGAAGACAACCACTTTTTTTTTTTTTTTTTAGGTGCCTGTCAAAAATTAACAGTACCTATTCCAACTAACCTGTAATAGGTTAGATCAGTCAAGGGTGCCCAGGAGTCACTTCAAAGATCAAATATGCACCAAGTACAAAATATTTCTGCAGCAGACTCAGGAACTGAACTTATTTGCTTGCTACATCCCAGTCCAGCATGAAATCATAGAATCATTAAGGTTGGAAGAGACCTCTAAAATCATCCTGTTCAACCACCCACCCACTACCACCACCTTTCATTTTGTTTATCATTTTTCCATCATCCCCCTACCAAACCCCTGCCCAATCCAGCCCAAGGCATTGTTCTCATGCTGCAGAGCTCAGCCAGCACTTCAGGCATCCCAGATCCCCTACCACCATACATTTTTAGAAGCCTGTTCCTGTTAAAAAGTTATCGTTCACTAAAATGGGAAGAATCACTTGAGAACACTTGGTGCTGCAAAGAAGCGGATGAATGGGAAAAGAGAGAGGAAACTTCCCCAGAATAGAAAGATAGACATCAGAAAATGAGACATGACAGTCATACAGCTTTTGGAACACTTTTGAACTGATGTGGTATCAAGCAGGATGTTTCTCTAGCAAAGGCTGCAACTACTGTTCACGTACATAGTGAACAGCCTTAAAAATGAGTAAGCATGCTGTTTCAAGAAGTACTAAATACTAAAAGAAATAGAGGTAAAACTACTGCTTCTGTTCCAGAGGCATTGTCCCTGTTGAAATCTGAAACACATAAAATGCAAAAGGGAGTGTTTGAAGGAAGAATCATGACTTCATATTATAGAAGCAGTCTACAGTACATTTGCAGCGTTTCTAAAGTAATCCTCTAAATAAAGAGCAACTTACATTTACCAGCATGAAGCCCTCTTTCTTTATGAGCCAACGTGTGGTATGTGAAATGCAGCGGAGGCCTTCTAGTGAGACTCACATCAAGGAAGAAAATATGATTAGCACAGAGTGACTCAGACCATTGGCCACACTGGATTTCTAACAAAGAATCTGGCACAAACAAATTCAGGGAGAACAAAGTCTGTACAAAGAACTAGAGATGGCTGCTAAAAGATAAAGAACTGTAAAGGGGTTAGGGGAAGGTCAGCTATCTCATTGGGAAAGAAAAAAAAAAAGGCAAAGTGAGTGTTCTTGGCAGTGGTGTTTATCTATCTAAAACAACAGGCATCCAAGAAAAGCACTGAGTAACTATTGCCATCCCAAACAAACTAAATCACACTAGGTAGCAAGAAGTTTAAGCTTCAGAACTGAAACCTTTCTCATCTGCCTGTAGTGACGGAGACTCATGGACTCCCTACCAACCTATGATTCTAGACACAACGGAGTGAGAGGCTCTTCCTCCAGGGAGGCACCTCCAGATATTGCCACCCCACTGGAACCACCCAAGGGATTAGAGAAAACAGCATCAGTACAGTTTAGGAAAAAAGAAAAAAAAAAAAAGAGGCTTAAGCTAAAGATTTCCATGAAGAGGTAGTCAGGGACAGCTGCAAGGAAAATGTGAAACAGAGCCACCTGTAATCCCCAGCTCTGCAGGTAGTTCAGAAGGAAAGCAGTGAGTAACGCATACACACATGAAAATACAGAGGGCTTCAGTTTTGGAGGAAGATGTCTGCAATGCAATTTCAGTGAAAGTCAGGATTCCTAAAGTGTATGCACGGCAGAAGTCCTATCATTCAGCTGCCATATTTGCAGCTATACCATTCAGTGAATGGCTGCTTTCATTCCAGCTGGTCTGTGCAACCAGACAGTATCATTAGAACAGTGATAAGCAGCAATCTTAGGCTGGGCAAGCGTTACCAGCTGCAGGTGATGGAAAATGAGTTTTCCTGGGACAGCTGGCAAGAACAGGCTGCTGCTTAAAACCTCACAAAATAAAATAGGGTCCTCTTTAGAGTTCTCATTAGCTTATAGAAGTATCCTGTAAAAGCAACAGGATGCTACAGAGGTGTCAGTGAGTGGGAGACACTGTGCATAGATTTCAGGTCTGCGTCCAAACAGCAGCTCACAGCAATGGCTAGAGGTAAACTGCAATAGGAGTTGTCTATACCAGGCAGCTACAGGCTCAGCAGCAGTGGAAACTTGGAGATTCAAGCCTCTGTTAGCTAGGCACATAAGCAAGCATCACCAGTGGCAGAAAATACAGAAGAACACTGGCTTGGATATAGTACTTACTAAAAAAGGATATGAACAAACTGGGACATTGCCGAGGGACTTTGCAAGAGATTTACTTACAGACATCACATGCCTAAGAAATACTGCAGTGTGGTCATATGCCAAGAAAATCTGTGTCCATAGTGAGGCCTAGGAACTAGCAAACTCAGTCTCAGCAATTTGGAAAAAGACAGGGAATAACCTCCCAGAATGCCTAAGGTTTTTCACAAGCAAAGAAGTAGCACAGTAAAGAGGGAGCTGCAACCATTTGCTGCACAAGTTACTTGAGAAACCAGCAAAGGCATCACAGCAGTTCCTAGGCTGACTTATTACAATTGTGGCACCTGTACAGATTTCTTCCCAAACAACTGATTTAGTTTTACAAGCCTACAGACCATTTGACACCTAAATAGTGTGGGAGTGCTCACTGCTGATATCACACATCCATCTTGCATAAAGCCAGCATCATTTTGTGGTACATCTTTCGCTGGTACTAAATTCCCTTTATAACAGAAGAGGATGCAATCTTAAAATTGCAGAGATTTAAAAGTGTTACTGTTATAGTTAGTAACAATACACAATAAAACATCTTGTAGCACTCACTGGCTTCTTGACCGCACCACTTCCATACTGTAATTGCAGATTAATTATTTCTTTCATTTATTCTTTTTGTATTTATTTCTTAATAACTCCAGGGAATGCACATGCTAGAAAAACACCCATAGAGTGTTTCATAGAGTGATTAAAGGAAACAAATCACAAATAGCTGTGGGATCTGGTATGGTGTTTTAGATGGATGATGAGAGTACTTTACCAATTTACTTCAATTACAGAGGCCGCAAAACTTTATAATATATATAACATATATGGGCAGTGTGTATAACCATAACCTAGTAAGTAAAAGTATAAATGACCATGCCAATTTACTATACCATTCTTACAATTTCTGAAGCAGAATTAACCTCATTCTGGTCTCATTGCTAGGATAGTTCATAAACTTGCAGTTATCCTTCAAGACAGCCAGAAAAACACTAAATCAAAATACCCAGTATTTCTTCCTGAATATGTTGGAATTAAATTGCTTTAAACTTCTGTTTCAGATTTCATTTTGTTTGCACACTCCAGGTTTGCTTTTAACGAGTTTACCAAATTGCATCCTCTTGTACGTAATCAGTACAGCATCACAACAAAGCACTGCTGGATGGGCAACATCCCAGCTCTTTGGTATGACACGAGAGGTTTCAGAGAACATGTGGAGCTGGGTGTCACACAAATCTGCTTCTCTCTGCACTGACTTTGAACTCCTCCTCCTGAAGTAATACACAATTCTATTTACCACACAATAACTTGTTTCCAGCAATTACAAAAACGTCTCAAACACAGTTCCCAAGAGCTATCCTTTCCAGTTAACAATGTAACCCAAATAACTGAGCATTTGCAGAATGCAAAGTTCAAATACACATGAAACAGCAATAGGAAATAATACACACAAAGCAACAATGTTCTGTTACCTGTTGAGAAGTTCCACGTGGAAATCTGGAGAGATGGAGTCCCCTTTACACTTGTGCTGTTTCTTGGAGCTCAGTACGCCTCATTTAACACCCAAAGCAAAGCAGGTAAAGAATAATCCATGCTATCTAGTTTAAAGAAAAAAAAAAAAATCAAACACTTTGTTTATCTTCAACCATCATGTTTCTTCTCTGCTACAAGTGCATTCAATTAGTTATTTGAATTTTATCCCTATTACACTAGTACTAACAGGGGAGGATATTTGCCCAATGAGGTCATAGGTGCTCCATTCCTGGAGGTTGAATGAGACCCTGGGTAACCTGGTCTAGCTCCAGATCTGGAGGTACCTGACTCTACCTGTGGCACAGGGGGTTGGAACTTGATGATCATTAGGGTACCTTTCAACCCAAGCCACTCTACATAGTGAAAGGGGGGTACAATTAGCTATCCATTGTGCTGATTCAATTCATGATCATTAAAAAGTACAAGATGCTTGGATCACCACAGAAGCCTCATGGCTATCTCATCCCCATCTGTATTCAATTTTCTCTAGCCACTGCATATCAGTTTGGACATGACAGGTTTTCCTAACCAAGCCTAATTTTCCTTGAGAGCATTTACAAACACCTTGAAGAAAGTATATTAGAATCACAGAGTCATAGAATCACAAAGGGTGGAAAAGATCTCTAAGATCATCACATCCAACCACCAAGCCACCCCCCACCAATCACATCCCTCAGTGCCACATCTCCAAGTTTCTTGAGCATCTACAGGGATGAAAACTCCATCACCTCCCTGGGCAGCCTGTGCCAATGCATCACCACTCTTCTGGAGCAGAAATTCTTCCTAATTAATTAAACTGGAAGAAAGTCTGTGATTGTTCTGGTAGCCTTTTGCTTTGACTGTTTGATTCTTGTGGCTACAGGTGCGGTATGAGAGAATGATCACCATGGAAAAAGAAAACTACCTGGGTGAACTGAGTCAGACAGTGTGGCTGCCAGTGTAAATCAACATCTGGAGCAAGATCCCCTGTGTTCCATAAAATGTTTGAAAATGAATTCAGACTATGCAAGAAATAACATAAATATCACATATCTCACCAATTATTTAGGAAAAAAAACACACTGAAGAATGTCAAGAAAAAAAACCCAAATATTTTTGTTTGCTGGTTAATGGGAGGATAGGGAATACATTGATGCATTTCTTTAAGTGGCAATAACATTCTACTGATCACAACCTGTTTTCCTACAAAAGAAATCAGATCCTTTTTCTGGGGACAACAAAATAGGAGATAAAAAAAATTAAAGTCATATCTCAGGAACAAAATATTTTATTCCCTTTCACTTTGGGAACACTAACAATATATTCAATTTGAGACTTTGTTCCCCAAGTGCTGGGGGAACGCGTTGTGAAGGAGTTTGTTCATTAGGCTGCAGAAAGCAGTGTTCTTTCAACTGAGGGGGCACTGTCTCCCACGGAGCTACATAACAAGGCAACACAGAGCCACAGGACTATTATCTATCCCATGGATTGAAAGCTTTGCTGTACGAAATTCTTCCCCCAGGTAAAATAAAAAGATGGGGCTATTTTTTCAGTCTGTTTCTTCTGGCAATTCATTTAATGTCAGTGAAATGCTTTCTCGTTGTAAGCAGAGCCTCGTGGTGTGCCCACTCTGATAACAGCTGTTCATCGGGCTCTGTCACAGATATCATTGTTCCAAGGAACAAAACAAAGGGAAGATGGGCTCCAGGCTCTGACAAATGAATACCAGTAGTCCAAGATGTCACATGAGTACCCTCCTACTGGAAGTTACTGGACTAGCTCAGCAGGACATTGTGCCTATGCCTCAGCTGCTCTGGTTTGCAGACTTTGATGTCAATTAACTTCCATCCACTGCCAGTGTTCTCCACTGGCACAAGAAGTGCTAGTCTGAGGTGTTCAGGTCACAGTGCTCTAGCAGCACAGCTGCAAGCAACAGGTGATGTCAGGATCAACTGACACAGATACAGCTTGATTTACTGGAGATTGTTTTTCAGATACCTTACTCTGTATTCTGAAACTACTCTTCTCCTTCCTTGTTCTCCACTTACAGTAAATAGTGTCTGGCTCCCAGGACTATTACAGGTAACGTGGATGTGATGCACTTTGCAGAGTATGGGTAATCAACTGGCTATTTCTGTGGGAAAAGGTAAGCACGGTCCTAAAGTACACTGACAGACACTCCAACACTGATCTAATAGAAAAGCTGTGCTGGGGAATATTTGGAAAGGTTGTACATACACACATGCATGTGTATATATTTCACTGGTTATCCCTGTATTTTCCTTTTCATTAATTTGTTCTGAGCCTCGACAATATTTTGTTGAATCTTTCCATCTTATCAAGATTTGATCATGAATTTTCCTGTGGGATTTCCAATATATACCAAATTCCCAGCCCTAAATACATTCTCGTAGGAGAAATGAAGGCATGAATTAAAATTACTGCCAAGTGAGGGAGCCTCACAAAGAATTAAAGTGAACAACTTTTGCCTTTTAATCAAAAAAGTGAACTGATGAAGTGTAAATTTTACTTTTTTCTTGTCCAGCAAATCATGAGAAGAATGCTATTAATAGCAACAGCCCCAGCCTCTATAAAGATAAATAAACATCAGTTTTCAAACACCATACGCTGAGCTGACAAAAAAAAGACAATTTGTGATAAGCTGCTGTGAGCAGGAACAAAGAGGGCATTCCTAACAAAGAGAAAGCCTTTTATTTGCTTAAAAATCACAGTATTACTATATGACCACAGTACAACGCTCTAATGGTGGCTTATTTTTTTTTAATATCTTGCCGTTGAAAAGACAGTTTAAAGAACCTCTCATTCTCTTCCTGCAAAATCATTCTTGCCTGTACCTTAATAGACAACCGTGAAATAAAATTGCCTTACTAACCTCATCATAGTGTAATCATCGCTTTGGTCTCTGTGACAAGATGTTATTTAGCAGTGCGCTGCATTTACTCTAGGGCAGGTGTCAAAGACAAAGGAAAACTCTTCTGAGAGCTATTAAAATTAGACGCGCTTGTTCTCCTTTCCCACCTTCTTTTCCCCTCTCCTTTCCCCACAGTATTCTCAGTATTGGAGCATACCTTCAAATTACACATAACAAAAAACAAAGTTTTCTCTGAGCCACGTGCAGGAGCACATCAAGCATTGGAGGAATCAACCAGGGTTTGTTAAACCTTTTGAGCTAGATGACAGGAACTACGCAGTCTCAGCATTTCATTTTCCATTTCCCACACCACAGAGAAGACCAGATGTACTCAGGGAAGCTACATTAGGACTCCTAATTCAAACAAACTCAGCCAGCATACAAAAGGAGTGTATTTGGTGGGAACTTCCAATATTTGTAAATCAGGACTTCTTCTAAAACTCTACAGCAGCTTTGGAAGAAAGCCAACAGTTGTTAAGGTTTCTACAGAAGTGTTTATAGAGATGGCAACGAGAGGCTGCAGAGCCAGCTTTACAAATAAATCACCATTGACTGGGATGGAGCACGTCTACTTAAGTAGTTAATGGCAAGGATACTACAAAAGATGTTTTAAAAAGGTTAATATAATCATCTTTTCCTTAGCAAAGGAAAACCCAAAAGTATCATTTAAACAGGGTTTCCTCACATATTCAGAATGAAAGCCATT
The DNA here is from genome assembly GCA_023055505.1 of Callipepla californica brunnescens. NCBI lineage: Eukaryota > Metazoa > Chordata > Aves > Galliformes > Odontophoridae > Callipepla > Callipepla californica. Next base: position 58,456,872 of record JALIRH010000003.1, on the reverse strand, counting down.
CAGATAGACAACCTTTAAACAGCTCTAAATGCTAATGTCTAAGTAGAAATATACATTCAAATCAACGCATGTAGTATTTCTAACACTAGGATAACAACAGAAATATTGAAAAGTGATCTCTAAAAACATTAAAAGAAATATCATAACAATTGGCCTCTTTGCATCATTCAAGCAGCACTTTCAAACAGATTCTCAGACACTCATAGTACACAGTGATAAATGTTTTCCAAAGATACAGTGTATAAGTACCACTATAGCACACCTACCTCAGAATTTAGCAATCAAAAGTACAGAAAGCTGTTGCTTCACTTAAAAAAAACAAACAAAAACAAAAAACACTACATAACTTTTCAGACAGGGGAACATATAAGGAATTATCAGCTGAATGTTAAAGTTTATCAACTACACATCTCCCATTTACTTATTGGGCTCCACGGTTTTAACAAGGTACAGAGAGCACTTGCTCAAAAAGCCCTCCACAGATGCTCTCTATGGGAAGACTGCCTATTAATGAGGCTGTATACCACCTGAAATACTGCATAGCCTAGTAAAACTATGAGATGGCATAAGGACAAGAGGCAGCAGGCAATGCTTCTTTAAACCACTTTCAGGTCAGCCAAGAAAGGTAGCAGTTGCAATTAGGCAATAAAGAAGAAAAGTCTTACCCCTTTCTGAGGATCGTAGCTCACCAAACACTTCAAAATCAACGACCTCCAAGTACAGAACCTTCCCTTGTGGCTACCAGCCCTTAAATGAGGTTAGGGAGGGGTGGATGCAGGGAATTGCTTGCACCTGTGCTCCCAAGGCTGGTTACGCCCTTTCACCAGGTGCTCAATCACTGGTTCAGACTGTGACCTAACACTTCTCATACAAATGGCCACACGGATTCAGATTAAAAAGAAATTCCAGCTTATCTTTGATCTGGAGCTGAGGAAATCAAATTGGTTTTGACAGTATGAAACCTCCCTAGTGTGACTCTAAAACACTGTGTTCACATCTATGCATTGCTTTGATTCCAGGCAATGCTACCTCGCTGGAGGCCAACGGCCTTGCAGATTAGGTGCAGCTGGAATGAAGGAACACCTGAGCCTGCCTTCCCACAGCTTTTTGTCCAGGCTTTCAGCAGCAGTATAGAGGGTTACTGGAGAACCTGTTTCCCTTCTCTACATTCAGGAGCAGGAGTGACAGCAGTGTGATAAGTGGGCACTGACTGCTTCATAATGTGAACTCTACAAGGCACAGCAAACCAGGCTGAAGTCAGAGAAGCCTAGTGGGTGCATACTACAAACCAGACAAATTGTAAAAATACCTCCCTTGTCTTCTCCCCCATCTGATGTGTAATTTCCTCCTTTTGAAAATGGTAACTCCTTGTGGCATTGGCAACGAAGGAATCTCAAAGCAGTCCTCTGAACCCTATCCTGGTAGTTCTGAAGCTCACTTGAGGAAATGTGACAAAATACAAGCCAGCTCCAAGGGCTCAAAGAAGCGAGCTTCTAGGTGAGAACATATGTGGCCAAAAAAGCCGCATCTAAACACTCTGCTTTGTCAGGAAAGACACCAGTGCACTAAGTAGATCACAGAAAAGATCAAGAGGTTTAACATACATGCATCTGCTGAGTTGGGAGGCCAGGACATCTGGAAAAAAAGGCTTTTTATTTCCCAACAAAAATCCCTATTTCTACCTTTATTTCTCTCCTATGGAGCCTCTTTAACTGTTTTCCAGATCTCACAGACAGGCAGTTCAATACAGGACAGCAGTCTGCTTTACTGCCTGTTTTCTGAGCAATTGCTGAGACTTTCCAGAACCAAATTGAAGATGGTTATCTCAAATGATCTTTTAATAAAACTTACACAGAAAATACCCCGTGGTGTTCTGAAAGTTGTAATTTCAGAACAGTTTGCTAAAGATAATACTTCTGGAATAAGTACCAACAACTTATTTCTTCTCCAAAGTCAATGCAGGGTCTCCACTATGTTCATTCTCATCAAAAAATGGAACGTTTCATGACACGTTCTGGCATCTGCTACATAACTCATATCAAGTACTTGCATTTTCTATACTCAAATCTAAATATGACATAAAAATAATTTATAGTCAAACAGTTCATTTTTACTATCCCTTAGTGACATTCAGCTTCTCTTGTTCTAAATGCCCATATGTCCAGTGAGACCAATCATTCTCTACTGACAGATCCATTTTTAGAAAGAAATGAGAAAATCTTTCATATGCTATATTGCCGCATTGAAAAAGTTTCATCTCTGCGATGATCTTTCTGTTTTCTGCAGGCAAGTGCTAAAAGAAATGGATCCCACATAAAATCATTACCTTGAACTGAGTCAGGACCAGAAACAAATGAAAACTGAACCTTATTTTCAGCTATTTGATGGGCTGCACAGGATCTGATAGTGGGAACATGTAATCATTTGGGTGAACTTTCCAGGTTAGCAGCACAGAAAGGCATATTAGCCACAGCTTTCATACTTTAATCAGTAAAAGAGAGGTTAGCAGTCTAAGATTTGATGTGTATTTTGAGATCTTCCTCATTTACTTTATATAACCACTAAGGTCAGGGCCCAGCATGCTAAGAAAATTTTGGTGTACTTCTAACCATTAGTCAATACAGATGCAATATGTTACCTACTTCCTCAGATTGTGTTCTTCCTTTCAAGCTCTGCTACTGTCCAAGGAAAAGATAGAACTGTTCCTCTTTATCTTTACACATGTGTGAAAGAGATCGGTTTCTGCTGGCACAATGCAAGCATAACACAAAAAGTTAAGTCTGACCAAGCAGGGACTCAAGGCACATAAATGATAAGAAGACTCAGGATCGAAGATCCATAGCCACTTTGTTTTTTGTCTTATTATTATCCTCCTAGCATTGCTTTTAATTACAATAAAAACGTATATCCTCTCAGTTCCTTGCGTGTGTCTGTGTATATGGGCAGGGCAGAGGAAGGAATTCAGAAATAGTCATTTTAGTACTCCAAACTTTTTCTTTATCTGAAACAAATAAATAAGGATTTTAGCCTTCTCAATATTTAGTTAAAATGCACAAGGCTTTCTAACAAAAGTACTTCATAATTTCAGTCTTCAGAAGATGTCTTGCCCTTCATAATTTCCAAGGAGCATACCACAGAATCACAGAATTATAGGGGTTGGAAGGGACCTCTAGAGATCATTTTTCCAGGGAAATTTGTACTCTGATCAAAATTCAGCATATCCAAAACTTTAATATCATGCACACAAACATATCTGTGAAGTGACAGAGAAATAGGTAGATACTGACATACACTTCTAAAATAAAATCCAGCAATCCCAATACTCTTTGCCTACTTGCCGTCCTTGCAAGACCTGGATTGGCATTGCCCCAGTGATGACAGAACAGTGAAGACTTTGGCTGCCACCTAAGTTAGGTTTTATAGTTTCATCAACAAGCAACACATAAGATTCACTTCTGGGTGACCAAATGCATTTCAAGTTCAATTTTCACCTAATCTATAAACCAAATTATGGACTTTATTTGCCTGGAGGCTTTACTAGCAAGAAGAAAAATGAAGAACATCACTATTATCCTTCAGGTTTTGAAAAAAAGTTCTGTATCTCTACAGCTTTCTTTAGAAGATGAAACTTCTTTGGATACAGTAAAAAGAATAGAAGTTCTGCCTTCTAGACCTGAGAAAATCAAGCTGTGTAAAGTAAGTGGTGTATCACATCAGGAGACGTAGCAGAAAAAAACAGTTAGGGAAAAAGATGATTGGACAAAACAAGATTTCAGCAACTGTGCATATTAGTTACTGGTGGATGCTGAATCCTGCCATATCACTGAGTGTTTAAGAATAAGTCCATATACACACTCTGTAATTGAATGTCAAGAAAAATGAAAATATATTGTTTTATTGCTACTGTTCATTGATTTATCGAAATGATTTATTGTCATTGGACATGAAGACCAACAAATCATTTTGCTGACACCATCAGCTGCCTTAACTAGGTTGTCAGTTCACGACATTAAAGGTAATGGATGGTGATTATTTTACTGTAATGGGTTTAATCAGTGCTTTGAATGACTTAGCAGTCATGTCATAGTACAGCCAACTCATCATTCATCAAGGCAGCATTTTGTTTACCAACATCATCTATAATTCATTTGATTGTTGACAATCATCAGCAAATACCTCTCAGGCTAAGTTTTATCAGAAATGAAAATCTGCACAGCTGCAGCATACTAACTAACCCCACAGACTACAGCCAGAGCAGAAATGTTGAAAGTTGCTTACTGTTTCTCTCCAAGAAGAGGTGCTGCCAACCAAGTCTGCATTCACATGGGCTGCTCATCAGACCAGCATAAGGATTTACAGCATTCTGAAATACACAGTGCTTGTTCTGTTTTGTGGAAATCCTCCAGGCAGGTCTTGAATTCAATCAAAAACAGAAATCTTGGTGTATTTTAGAAAACAAAAGTATAATCAACCTGTTCTGTATTCCCATAAGAGGAACCTGTCTCATTTTTTTCTGAATCCCTATTCTGCACTTACTTGCATTATGATGAAAGTAAGCATGAAGAACTCCCAACTCACAAAAGTTCCTAATGTCTTTATGGAAAAGAGTATGTAGTACTAGAAACATTGTGGTGGTACCATCTTAATAAAGGCCCTTAACTGAGTTACTCGTATTATATCTTTTACAAGGAAAGGACAGGACTCAAATTGCTGAAAATGCTTTATATAAAGCTGATGGGTGAACAGCTTAATTCCCCACAGTGTTATCTTATTAATACAAATTGATGGAAACTTTCTACGGCTCTGGTAGCTTTTTACTAACTTTTGCATCTTTTTCTCTGACTTTTGCATTCAGATCTCAACATTGATATTCTGCCACTGATGCATGAACAGAGAGATACTCCAGATGTAGCAAAAGAAGAGTATCAAAGTTCTGCCTTTCAGAGCTGAGAAAGACACTGGCTGAATCAGACACAAGCGATGGCTGTTCCACATACCTTAATGTTGAAGGAAACCATTTCAAAGTTTTGTGAGATTCCTTTACATTTCAAAAAAATTTTGATTTTTGTATTAAATATGCAAGAGACACACAGAAAAAGAGTTTAAATGAATGAAATTAAAAAAAAATAGCCAACCAAAGTAAGAATTATTCCCACTCTTTAATTCATACTTAATATTTGGCCTCAAAATCCTTAACTACCGAAAATGAATGCATTTTGGAAGTAGGTGAAACAAACATTGAAGAATCAAAGAGGAAAATTAGTTTATAAAGGAAAAAATGTTATCTTGAAGTTCCATTTCAACCACAAACCAGTATTCTAGTTGGAAGTCTAGAGTGGAAATGACTGATGTAGGACAGAAATAGTGTTTAAAACTATAGAAAAAAGGCAATATTCTTCTTCCTGCTAAGGAGCAAATGTACTTCTAGACCTATAAACATCCATACAATTTTTTTCATCAAATCTCAGAAAAGATACAGAGAAATAATGGCAGCCATATACAGTACTAGGAATAAGGTATTGAGCACATTAGTAATATCCAGGCAATATCCTTGATGGGGCTGTCCATGGATTAGAGATCATCTACAGTAGAGAAATTACTTTTATTGCAGTTAAAAGGAGGCTAAATAATATATTAGAGATTTCTTCCAACCCTAATAGTCTTTTGCTCGTAAAGGTGAAACTGAAATGAACAGACAGAAGTAATAAAGACTGATACATAGCCTAACAAATGTCATTACTATAAAATAGAAAGACATCAATGCCAAGCAAAACCAAGACCACAGAAACCATACTTAAGCAGTAAAGATTGTTAAAAGAGTTAAAAAGCAATTGATATGAGTGTTAGATGGAGCTTCTCCTAATTACCTACATCAATATTGCAATATTATAATGCCAGATATCATTTTATTTCCACAATGTAGTTTTCAAGAACAACTTTCTATATCTGTGTGTTTCTACACAAATTAAATAAGGCCTATGGTTATTGACCCTGAACACTGTCTACCTATGTGGATATGTTACCTGTGTTTAGTAGAAAATGGAGATTAAATGCTTTGAGTGTCTAAAACAGTGTAAGATCAGAACCTGTGTCAGATGGTCCAGGCTTGCACAGACTTAGCAGGCACCAGGGTACCTCATCAGAACAGTGTTCGGACACCCTGCAGAGCATCCTATCTAAAAGGCAGTTGCTAGCACCAATGCTGAACAAAGCAAACCTTAAATACATGCACTGAGAGTATCCCATTCAAAGAAGCTTAATATTTACCCTATCTTTAAGTATTTTGTTACTGAAACCTGGTTTGGTGTGGGTTTTTTATTTTAATTTCTTTTAATTATCTAGCTGTTGGTCCAATCCCAAGATTGCCTCCTGCCAGGCAAACCTTCCATTATAAAAACATTGCCTTTCCCCCCTTCAGCCATCAATCATTACACTTGTAATCCCTGAAAAAAGACTTTAAGATTAAAGTTTCACCTTCTCAAAATTTAAGAAGCCACGTATGCAGTCAGACAGCATGTGCCCTACAACTCTCCTTCCCATTATTTCCAAGCTACTGAACAAGCATGCAAAGTCAACTTTGGAACAGATATTTCGTTTAGAAGATGTTTTACTGATGTCAGTAGCAGCACTGGGCATATTAATAGCAAAATAAATGAAGCACATTAATAACAAGTGTTTTCGTGAACATGCTTTTATGTCACACTGATTTCAGAACATCCAGGAGCATTTCAAAGGAAATGTGAAGGCACCAATACATACACAAAATAAACTATGAGTACCATGTTTGGCTTGGAAATGAATGCCCATCTGACACAGAATCTCTTGGACACCTGGTAGAAGAGGAGACTGCAAAATACACTGTACTGAGGTTCAACCCACCCAGCTCAAGTAGTACTAGCTCTGAAGATACAGCAGTGCTGACTTCTGGCTGCAATGCATTAGAAACATACTGAGTGCTGTGCTGGTAGGCTTCATTGAGTTTCCACAGACAGAGGAGAGTCAAAATCCCTCAGCACAGGATTGATTTGAGTGCCTTGCAGAGATAATTCACTCATCAATATTGTTAACCATTTCATTTTACTTGTGAAGGGAAAGCAGACAACAAATCACACTGGAAACTACATTCACACTTCCAACAAACCCAAGATATCAAGAATGGGAAACTGCACCCAGCAGAAGAAAATGGAAAAACACACATTAGGAAATCAAATCTAAAAATCATTGTATATACAGACAAAAGAGAATTTTAAGGATCAAATTACAAAAAGGAAAGACAGTTTTCCAAAAGAATGCATCAGTAGTAGCATATCTGCCAAACAGTTTCTAGAAGCTGCAAATGGTCACTATTTATCAGAGCTCTGAAACCCATTATTTCAGTGTTTGATAGGAAGCAAGAGAAATGGCACACTGGATCATTTCTTTCCAGGAGAAAAGTCAGAGTGACTGCCTCAAACTAAAGTGTAACATAGGAAGGTTTAAGATTAGGAAAGAATAGATACTACTATTCCTGTAAGAGCCTGAAAACAAATCACATATGAAAGCACTCCTTGCTTAAACAAGCTTCAGTAGAGATACATAGATTTGTGAGCCAAGCTTTTCTTTAAAAGATTAATGGAAAGCTCAGTAAAGTTCAGATCAGTAAATCTGAATTTTATATCAAGTGAATTGATACAAACTATAATAAAGGAAGAAGTAGCAGGCACACAAATAAATACAACACAGAAGAACCAAGACACAAAGTCATGTCTCGTAAGGGTATTCAGGTTCACTGAAAGAGTTGATAAATGGGAATGAGACCATTTCGATTGATCTGCTCTACTTAGATTTCCAATAAGATTTTGACAGGGCTTCTCACCAAGGGCTCTTAAAAAAATTGAATTGTATAGAACTACAAGCACTGTCCTTTACAGGATTAATGACTTATTAAAAGGTAGAATGTGAAGCATAAGAATAGTCATTTTTCATAGCACGTCAAAACAGTGGGCCTGTATGAGTCTTCTTCAACGTATTTAAAGCTCATGAAAGGAATGAATAGTAAGATGGCAAAGTTTCTTCATGATTCAAAATTATTCAGAGTACTAAAAATGAAAACTGTGACAAGTAGCAGAATGATCTCACAATACTGTGTGACGAGACAATCAATCAATGTCAGATGAATTTTAAAGTAAAGCATTTGGGGAAAAACTAGTCTAAACATGTATGTATTAATGTACTCTAAATTATCTCTCAAGATTCAGGGAAGATCTTGGAGTCATTAAGGATAGTTCTTTGAAAATGTCAGCTTATGGCTTAGAGGCATCAAGGAGGGAAAATAGACTGGTAGGAATCATTAAGAAGAGATGAAAAACAAAAGTAAAATCAGCATTATGCCACCTTATAAACTCATGGTGTTCCCACAGCTTGAATGCTGCATGCCTTTTCAAGCAGCCCACCTCTAAATGGATACAGCAGCAGATGAAAGTTTATAAAGGCAACCAAGTGCTTATTCATTATGCCTGAATTTGATTTGATACTTCTCCATTTCTGTATTATCAGGCAGCAGTTTTAAGACGAGGAAAAGTAAGGACATTTCTCTCTCTGACCACAGTTTATAACTAAAATGGCAAAATCTGTGGAAAAACAACCAATAAATGCCAGAAAAATGTGGCCAATACAACAAACTTGGTCAGTGTGTCAATAGCCACAGACTACCAGAATTTGGTGAAGTGCTGGGAAAAGTCTAACTGTGTACTTGCTCCAATTATACATTATTTTCATAGGTATCTGCTCAGAAGTCTACATGAATCACTGGCCACACTTACAAGGGACATCCTTGTATTTCTAATCTGTGAAGTGGTTTACAAGGAGAAACACAAAGAGAATAGAGGTGGACATCAAAAAAAAGAACAGATCTGAAGTGTCTCATACTCCCATTCTATCACGTCACCATATTCTACCTGCTTTTTCAAACCTAAATCAATGACTCTCAACTAGACCTTTACTTTCTCAATTATTGAAGATTACATTAAAAGTTAGATTTAATATGTTTGCACAGTGTCATATGTATAGGGATTGAAGCTCAAAATGGATTCTCTAAAATGTAACTAAAATATTAATTCAGGTCTGGTAAAAAGAAAACTTAGAAGTGATATTCATTTATAGGATTATCGGCATGTTACTGTGTTTACCTGGAGCTACCTATAAATATCTACATAAATTATGAAAAGAATAGGAATAAATACTTGTTAAAATACTTGCACACACTAGAAAAAAGACCTTACCCTATAGTGTAGATGCACTTGAAAATTCAGTCATAAGACTTTGTTCCTCTGTATCAATACCTGACATCTTGCAGTTTTTAATTTGCTAAACTGAAGTAAGGAATCACACCAGACTCAAAAATTGAGGTCTGTTACAGTATAGTACATTAATGTATAGAGGGGTAGGGACTTTTGAGTTAGCCCAGCTTCTTTGGAAACTGCACTGCACTTCAGAATATTTTTTTTAAGCGCACAGTTTGAGAGAAGAGAATGATGGTATTTCTTTCTTCCCCAGAGAACTTCGTCCATTCAAGTTCAGTGAAGTCTCAAATGGAATGAAGACAGATTGAGTTGGAAAAGGACAGAATACCTGTAGAAGGTATTCTGCCAAAGGAAGCTCCAGCTTCAACCTTCATGGAATTTGTCTTGTTCCTCATTTACCTGAATTTGTCAACAGCAACTGCACCATGCTTGTAAGCAGCTCTGCTTGACTTTATAAGAACACGTTGACAAAAAAGAAACAAATTCTTCCAGTTTTTTATTACCTTCAGAATGTCATGAGAGTTTTAAATTCAAGCAATCAATGTGAACGAGAATAGACTATAAAAGCTAAGATTATTGCCTCAGAAATAGCTCTGCTTTCCTTGCCTTTCAATAATGAAGCAAGAACTTTGCAGAGTGATCAGCATGATATAAAGGACAAAGAAATGCAGGCATGATTTGATATCAGAAAAAAAAAATGTTAGATTTTACATATTGCTCAAGAAAGAACTAGAAAGAGGGCCATCCTGTTATTTTTCCAAATATCACCCTTAAGTCTACACTGCAAAGAATGTAGGATCTACCTTTTAAAACCTGAACTTAAAACTTCTATGCTGCACTGAGAAAATGAAATGCTACTACCAGAAGAAAAAGTGCAAAAAACATCAGATGTATTCCTACAAAAATGCAGTGTGTAAATTGCATGCAGATGAGTTGTCATTTTCAAAGAGCTCATCTTCTCCCATTGGAAAAGGAAAATGTAACTCTAAAGCATGCTGTTCACAAGCTGTTTATGGGCTATTAAGACAAACCAGAAGACATGCTCTGTAAATTCTATTTTCACCTGTTCCTTGCTGATGAAATACAGCTGAAGACCTACTTTTAAAACACAAACCTAATTTATTCCTTGGTATGAGCCAGAGAGAAATTCTTGAGTGTCTTTGATCATGAAGACATATCCTATTGTGAAATATTTGTCAGTTGCTTAGATTAAGAGAGACTGGGTTTTTTTGTATTTTTTTTTGGTCAAACTCTGTCCTGAAATAAGTTTTCTTTATTTTGAACATTTTAAAATGCTTAGTCAATTTTTGAGGGAAATTATTTAAAATGTACTGCTGTTAGTTTAGCTATTTGCTTTTTATTTTTACATTATTATGCATATGTCAAAATTATATGGAACTCACCTAGACTGCTAAAATGAATTTCCTATTGTAGCCAGTTTAGATATGCTCAAATAACCGCTATTAAAATTTCAAACTTACAGCACAAGCACTGACTGCTTAAAATAAAAATAACCCTACCTCCAGTCCTGCAAGCCAAAATCACAGCTAATCTTCAGTGATAGCTGAAACTCCAACAACCTTAATGGTAATAGAATAAAACAAAACAACAAAAAAAAACAAACAACAAACCTGTTACTCTCTGCCTGTTCATGTAATCAGTGTGGTTAATACTTGAGAATGTTATGCCATGACCTGATGTGATAAACTTTCCCTTTCAAGGACTTTCACTAATCTTTCTCAAAACTACACACATTTTTACATTAATTTCATGGAAAGCTTTTCAGATTTGCTTGTTCACTTGAAATAGAATGAAAATAGTCATTGACATTTCAACATTCACTAAGATGAGGAAAAAAAAAATATTGAAAACAACTTTGCCTACCAATGCAAGTCCCATTGTAGGCTCCTCGTGGTCCAGCACAGTTTTTAGAAGAGATTCACCATTCTGACTCATTTAGATCCAGCAACAGTGAGAGGTGTGAGGCTTTAATGGTTTGAAAAATCTGGGATGCACAGAGGATGGTCCACTATTCTCCATCTGCACAAACAGAACAATAGGAGGGGAATATTATGAAAAGCTGTACATCTGTGTGAGTAAACTCAGGCTATACATTAAACAGTCACCTGACAGCTATTCTCGCAGGATATTAATTAGAGACCAAACTAGAAACAAATATGATAAATGTGCAATTCCAATTCCTTCTCCTTTCAAATGTGGCTTTTATGCTCTATTTGTGGGCACAAACATAATAGCACTCTCAAAATATCATTTTACTCCTTTTAATGTAACATTTATTCTGTTATGTTGATTTCGTTCATCTCTGAGCTGGAATTTAACAGTAGATTAGATCACTTTAGAGCTTTTGTTACTATGGTAACACTGCACTGCAGTTATATTTCTTCACCTCCAATCTCAATTTTGAGGTGACTGGTTATATTTATTCCCCACCTTTTCAGAATCTCGGTGTGATGGAAAAGTACTTGGTAGAAGAAAAATGTTAGCCTAAGTTCCCACTGTACGATGGACAATCCATACTAGACAGTTTGTGTTAAAGGTTAAGTATGCTTTGGGTTAAATGCAGTCACTTAACTTTTCGGGGCTTTAAGTTTTAAATGAAATTAAATTACAGGTGACTAAAATTTCCACAAGTCACCCCTGGATCTCTTCTCTGAATGCCTAGAAACAGTATGATACTGTGGAGATACTCTAAAATCAGATCAGCTCAAGATCCTCTCTTCAAAGAGGGATGAATTATCCACTACAAAGATACAGGAAAACCAAATGAAAGACATTAAGATGTTGCTATATGCTCTGCAAAATCTTCTGCCTCGTGAAAGATGTGCTCCATGCTGCAGAGAACGTCTACAGTATCTGCCCTTAAGAGCTGCAAGATATGGAGAAAGTACTTGGTCTCGGACAGCCCAACTATCCCAGAAGGAACTCTGCAACCTGTGCAGAAAACAAAGCACTGCTCTGCTGGGGAGGGACCTGTGTGTTTGGTCACCTTTCACAAGCACTAAGCACTCACAAAAAATAAAGATAGTATTAGCACCAGGCTTCTTAAAAACATCATCTTGCGCTGGTAGTTTTAAGCTAAGAAGATGCTCACATAGAATGACTTAATCTTCCCAGTCTTCCCTGGAAAAGGACAATGACTTCTCAGCCAAGGCAGCCTACATACAGATAGACTTAATAATGAAAATTGTCCTCAGGAGTCAGGACTTTCCCTCAGAAAAATGCTAAGGAGTGTAAGCCTATTTTCTTACTGAACTAGGACTGATGTCATAGATAGAATACGGCAGTTCCATCTGAACGTGAGAAAAATCTTCTTCCCTGTAGACATGATGGAGCATTGGAACAAGTTGCCCAGAGAGGTTGTGGAGTCCCCTTTTTATGAAGATATTGAAAAATTGCCTGGACTCCTACCTGCACAACCTGTTGTAGGAATGACTGTAGCAGAGGCTTAGAGGCAATTATCTCCAGCAGTCCCTTCCAACCCCTAAAATTCTATGATTCAGAAATTCTGCAATGTCATCAGTAGTCCCCTCCAGGCATTCTTTTCTGTGGCCTCCTTTCTTAATGGGAAATTTCAAGAAAAATGTTTGGACTAATTATTGCACAGAGTGTTTCTTGCACATCACTTTTGTCTGGAATTTATCTTTCATCATCCTGTGAAAACCAAGTCAACTTCAGACAACTCAGGAATCTGTAAAATACAGCTTACACGTGGAGATAAGTGTTTCATTTCTGGAAGCTAAATGTCTCCCAAATAAATCCTCTTTCCCTGATCATACTGGAGCCTCAGCCCCCAGTCCTACCTCCTCCATTCCCAAGTATTTATACATCCTCTATGAACTCCCCAGCTGCATCCAAAAAGCACAACCAAGAACCTTTACTGAAGACAGCAGGAAGGATTAATTACTTTTTAATTAGTGACATTACATTAGCCTAATTCTACCCGCAACCACAGGGTGGCGATCACGTTCTTTACTATCAAATTAATGGCTGATGGATTGCAAGGTCACTTTGAACAAATAACAGTTGGTGCATTTTTCTCAAAGGAGACTTTCTTTTTCTAATTCCTTCTAGTGCTGAAGAATTGCAGAATACATCTCATCCCACCTGCACCTGATCATCTTCACTGTAAATCTAAATTCCCATTCTGAGATTACGCCATCAGTTGATCTTGTTTCCTCTTTCCACCCGTTTATCAATGAACCCAATGAAAATCATCAGATGATATCATATTAGTGTTCATTTTAATCCAGCAATCATTTTAAGGTTTGCGGGATATTTCTCATAAATATCTCTGATTGAATAATAATTGTTAATCACTAAACTGCTTACAATAAAAGTGATATATATGTAGCCACTGCAGTGGCTCACTAGAGCTCTACTAGGTTTATCCTTGAGTCAATGAAAGAATATTGCACCACCTCCTTGATCATTTTTATAATATCATTTTACAGAAGAATAGTACCTAAAAATGTGAAACGTGCTTATAAAAAAAATGTACAGATTTTTTGTTGGGTCTTTGTTTTTTGAGCTACTTCTTCCAAAGACAGGAGAGACAAAGATGACTGGAATTAGCAAATAAACCAGGGGCAACTGCGTGGGACCCAGTTAATTTTCACAAGTACAAACAACCAAAAAGTAAGTACATATATATATACACATGATGCAGAGCACAATCATACCTGCACTTGCCATTAAGAGAGTGGATTTGCTAAGCACTGGTCACACTTGGGGGAAAAGGGAACACTTTGGGAATTAAAGCACAGTGGTAATTTCTTTGTAAAAAGACAGCTTGAATCGCCTACAGTTGTGTGATCAATTGCATTTCTGGCTGTTAATCTGCTCATTGTGTGTGCTTCATACAGCATCAAGTAAGCACATAGAATAGAAGAGGAGAATCAGACTCTGCTATATGCACTCTGCCTAGACATTCACAGTTTTCCAATTTTATTTCAAAATAAAAATATATTTGCAACTAGATAGACAAATGAAAGTTTACATATAAAGTAGGCCAGGTTGATCCTGATGGAGTGAGAGAACCTGTCGGGCATGAAGATTATGCCCTAAAGGAAAAAATTAAAATGGGCAACTTATTTTGGATGCAAATATTTTCACATTTATTCAGTGCTTTGCTTGGTAGGAGAAACAGTGCATATCTGATCTGTACCACTTGATAGAGACCTCAGCAGAAAAAGCCAAAACTTTTGAAAACATATTGGGCTGATGTAGTACGACTGTGCGGGAGCCTTTGGCCATAGAACACAGGTGCATAGGAATCAATACTCATATTGGTTCAAGGCATCAGAGAATAGTATAATGTATAGAAAATTCACTTGGTGGACATAGTGTGGTATTGTCACAAAACCCAGCAGAAGAAGCATCCTGCCCTGGACTTTGTTTTGAGGGATCAGATTCACCTTTTGGATGAGCACTAATGTGCTTTTGAGGAGACCTGTTGTAGAAAACGTATTACTGCCTTCTATCCACATGTGAAACATTTCAACAATATTGGTGGAAATTGTCTCCCTAACTGTACTAAAGCATACACATATCTGTACACTCAGAGTACAGACCCATCCTCCTATATCAGGTGTCACCATTCCTGAGTTTTAGCAAGCGCAGTGAGAGAAGGCTGCCAGTCAAAAGAACAAAGGAAACCTGTCCCCTTGCTATATCTTCAGAAGAGTTCTGGCTCTCTGGAGGGCCCAGCAGGTGGAAGTGGCTGGAAGTTGGTAGCTTGCTTAATGTTGTGGCTGAATAAGCCAGCATGTTGGCGGGGCTAGAGGATGTTTCAAAAAATGCCAGCACAGCAAGGAACTGAGGAAATATCAGAAAAGGGTAGGCTGAATTGCTTAAAAAGAATTATAGATATTTCAAAAGATATTCGGACATGCACAGACCACAAGTAGTGTGCTAGTCCTGAAAGGAAATACAGTGAAGTAGCTGAGAAACAGAAGAAACAGGAACAAACTTGATCCATGGGCTACTCTTCTCTACTGCAAATTCAGTCCAACCTGTTCTCAGAATGAGTCAGATGCTCTTGAAGAGAAAGATGAACAACTCCAGACCTCTGTCTGTAATCATTTCAATAACTCTGTCTTGCTCCTACAGGGCAACATGCATGACAGTTTAAGTTGCAACCAGTGTATTAGACATATCTTTCCTCTGAGTCTCAGCTTGCTGTCAGAGGCAGAGTGGGACTCAAACACTACAAAGGTGAAGAACCTGAGAACTGAGAGACCATGGGGAAGTACGAGCACTGTGCTGCTTCTCCTTACCCTTGAGAGTGTAGCAGCAGCTTCACATCCCTTCATGATGGCATTTCAGGCCAGCAGCACTACCTTACTTGGAAAAAGGGAGCAGCTCTTGGTTATGAGAGACCAGGTCTGAGGGGCAGGGCTAAGCTGCGTGTAATCCTTCCTCAGCAAAGAGGCACAGTGATGTTTTAGGTTTCACTTGAAGAGAGAGAGCTTGCTCTTCCCAGCACAAGCACTTCTTAGCTCAACCTCTGTGAAGTCTCGGTGGTAATGGAATACCTTGTAGGTCATATCTGGAGGCTGGAAGATGAAGTGTACGAGGTGTCTCATCTTACCAAGATGTTTTCTAGTAAACACAGCAGTGTCTAGTTCTCTCCAGGATTTAGCAGCAGATAAGGAAAGATACTGACTACATCACTTTTCCCACATCCCAAAATAAACAGTCAAGGCAGTAAAGATGACCTGAAGAGAGGTGTTAGCATGGATCTGTACTAGAAAAGTTTTGCTTTCACTAAGGAAAATGTATAATTTTACCACGCAAAAGAGTTGGTTGACGATGACTGTATTGTCCTTACAAGGCTTTAAATCACGTAGTTTGACATGTACTCAAAGGCACATGCCGTGTCTCAATTAGGCTTTTAGGAAGTGCTAATTAGACTGAACTAGTTGGTAAGAACTTTGTACTGAAGCTTCAAATTAGGCAAAGCAGCCTGGCTGGCGGCCAGAGCCCACAGCCAAAAGTGAACAGAATCCAATTTGACTTAGACAAACTCTAGTCACAAGTGAACACTTCGAAGTCCACTAAGAGGTCAACGAGGATTTCCTATCATGCGCAAAAAAAAAGGACAGAATATTAAGACTAACAGAGGTGCCCAAGTTCCTAAATATTTACCTTGCTAAGCATTTCTCAGTAATGCAGCTGTTTCCTGATCTTCAAAACAGGCAATTTTTCTCCACCATAACATTTCTTCAGTATAAAACAACAAGAACAAATTATTTTCCATGTTTCTTGTCACTGCTGAGTTTGAGTCCCTCATTTTGGTGAGATGAATTTGGCTGATTTCACACATTTTCCTCATGATGTTTTTTGCATTTTAATTTTATAGAAAATTAATTTCTTCAAGAAATTCACAGAGAATTATGTATAACATGCCAGATCCTCACTTGATGGAATGTGATGGAAGTCAGGACGACTCTGATTTGGTCAAGTGATAAACAAGACAATTCAGAGAAGAAGTGGAATAGAAGCCATCTAATATACCTTTCACTTTAATCTTGTGCTTTTCTGTAGATAAGTAAAATTTTTCTACAGATATATGATCACATAGGCCATAAACATCCCGTATGTTTGGTGAGTTATGCTTTATTAAGGTATGGATGGCAACTTGCTTTCTGATATTTATCCTGTTAAAGTTTTGTACTGCATGTTCCCTAAACGAGGACACTAAATTTCTATTCATGTGTTATTCTTCTGTTTTTGTGTCCTTGCAGCTGATTCAAAACCAAGATGATGAAGAAAGAATAAGAGAACTTTTTTAGTAGTGTTTTGCTGACAACAGTATTTAAAGTGGCAGATGATATGATAACAGAAGTATTCAAAAATAATCTCAACATCAAATAAAATCAAAATGCTATATATTTGTATTAATCTGTAAGTGTAGTCTGCTGTTTTGATACTTGCTCAAATCTGTACGTAGTCTTCAGCTGAGGATCAAATTCAATAAATTGGGACCCTAGATTCAGATTAGAGTCCTATTTATAGGGGAATTAGGTTTACCAAAATAGTGAGAGTTGTTTAAGACTGTTCCTCTCCAGTGTTTCAGAAGTGAAGAGGTTAAGACAATTTCATGCTTCTTTGTTTTTGACAGTTTAAGTCCAGAGGCTATGAAGTCCATCTGCAGCAAAGTGCTTAGCCACAGGCAATGTGGTCTTCTTGCTTTTTACATTGCTTAGATGCTCCATGAGAGTGATAATATTAGAGGCAAGAAACTAAACACTTGACCTGACACTTGTGTTGCAATGTATTACACAACAGAGAAGTGTTAATTATATGTAGAGTTCTACTAGATTTGAGGGCTGATAATTCAGACAAAGATGTTCTGTCTCAAGACCAACTTTTGTCCTTTGATAAGTAAACACAGCTGTACCATTGAAAAGAATGAGATTGACTTTTAAGAGAAATATTTTGAGCTCTATAAACTCATGTATGGATTTGCCCTAAGAGGATGTTTAATTATCCTCTTCTACCGATTTGTAGGTAAAATTTAATTTTTATGTTCCCTTTGCATAAAATTATCATGTGCTGAGTCTAATTATTATTGGTTTACTTTCACAGTTTTCAAACTCATAACAAATTGAATCTCATTATGGCTTCAAAAGAAAACTTTTCTTGTCAAAATTTACTGTTACAATCGGTGACTCCCTCTTATTAGTGACTCCAGTGATAAACTCTCCCCTCTCCAGCCATGTTCACCTCCCTCCTTCCTCTCAAAGACTGTGTGTTCAAACAACTTTTGTTGTTTGAAGCACTGGTCTCTTGAATCAGTCAAATCAATACATGCAGTTTTCTCCTATAGAAATATCTTTCACCTTGACCCACACGCTTATTTAACCACTCACCTGTCTTAACAGCCAAGAGTAAACAAATAGGCATGTTACACTGAGCACTGACTAACTTTTTCAGTATCTTCTATCATGTATCATTACATATGTCTCTTTAAGTCATTTAATCTGAGATGAAGACCTTTCAAAAAGAGTATCTAGGGTGTTAAAACCTGTCCTTGTGGTGCCTGGTTTGTTAAGATGTTTTCAACACTATCCTGCATTTATACTGAGATGTTGGAAGTATAGCTGAAATAAACCTGGCTTTCTTTCTAAAAGTGCCAGATTTTGTTGTCATAGTCTGTTCATGTTTGCTTGACATGGGAAAGTTTTTATCTGTCTGAAGTGTGCATGAATGCAAACCTCAAATTAAATCTGCATCTACAGCTCGGGTTTCAGTGAAGCTACTCAGAAACAATTGGTGAATTTTCAAGATATTTGACAGGCTTTGTCTGAAACTGATGATGCTCAGAGGTCTGCATATAGTCTTCAGAACCATGCCTTCTTCTTTTTTTTTTTGTCATCTCTCCTAGGCCGGTTTCTTTATTACTAAAAATGCAAGAACATCACTCAAACAACACTTATTTACATTGCTGCTTTCATATCAAGCAATATAACTGTCTCCTGAATTATCCACTTCAGAGGATATTTTAGTAACAGAGAGTAAACACTGGTTTGCTAAAAATCTGATGTTCTCTTTGCAAAGATGTTCTTGTGAAAGGAAGGAGACTTCTGTGGCTCTGGAAACTTCAAAGTTCAGTAAATTCAATGACTGTTGGTGGACTAGTGCAACAGAAAATGGAGGAGCTATTTGGTCCAGGGATCATCTTTTTTATATTCACTGAAGTCTCAACTGGTTTAGATCTAGTACCATCAGCTTCTGTATAGGTGCAAAAAATGTCAACATTAGTTCACTTCATCTACTCAGTACAACTATGTTTCATCAATAACAGCTTCTAATTTTGATCTGCTAACTTAGTGATTCTGCAGCAAGTATATTTATTTTACTCTCTTCTCAAAATCATGACTTTTCAAGCTCAACATCTTCACCCAGAAAACATCAAGAAGTTGCTAAAGTGTCTGTTTCTTGAAGCACAACATACCTTGGAAGCCTGAGCAACAGAAAGGTAAGAATAGCATCTATGGTGGAAATGGCTGCCAATGGGGCTACACGTAGGCCCACTTACCAGTTGCTTATCTTGTGATGACTCAGTTCTACACCTTCACTGCAAAACTATGCTGCCTCCCACCTAATTCATCTTTTGCAGGATCCTTTTCCTTCTCTTCATTTCCTGTATTATTTTCCTCCTTGCAAGCTTCTTATTTTGCTCTAGAAGGAGCAGAGATGAGCCCAGATACAACCCTGAATGTGTACACAGTTCTCAAAAATTTATATCATTAGCTGAGACACTAACAGTGCCTCTGTTCCTCTATAAGATGTATTAAGGGCTAGCTAGAATTAATGGACACTTCTATGGCTCTTATTGAGGCAGAACTCCAACCGGACCAGTGGGATTTTTATCCAAATAATGAAAATATCACAGCAATTTCATGATATTCTATTTTACAAATGGGACTTTCAGAGGTCAGATGATTTCAGTTACAGTTATGTATGGATTGCTGGATCGAAGAGCATGCACCACAGGGAATAAGAGATTGACATCTATGAAAAAAAGAAAAAAAAAAAAGCACGTCTAGGATAATGAAAAGTTGCTTCACAGAGAGCAGACCTTAAAAAATGTTATGTTAATACTAAAAATATACACCGGGGGCTATGATGGCAGCATAGGTGCACAAATGGTTTTCTAGGATGACAGCTATTTCACTGTGTATCCCTTATCTTGGGGAGAGGACTACACTCACCTCTGTAAGGAGTGGCTTTCATTTTCAACTTCACTCTTACAAGCAAAGTGGCATTACACAAAGAAGTGACTGTGAGATACCTTTCTCAGGTTCATACATAGCACAGGGAGCCTCCGTGCAGATATTTAGGTATGAGCATTCCCATCCTATAGTCAGTGAAAGGTTCTACCACTGCAAGCTGGTTTTGAACCACTTGGTATCTATCTAATAGAGATGGACTGCAGTTGAAATCTGTACACGGCAGATGCAGAATGGAAAAAATGAAGAAGGCTGCACAAGTTACTGTAACATACACTCTGCATTTAAATACAGCAGTAACTGTTTGCAGCTGATAACAAATAGGGCACAGCTTACACTTCCATCACTGCACACAGGACAGGCTTTTTACCACTACTTTCCTTTACTTGCCACAGGAATGCTAGAATGTTTGGCATGTTGTAGCCTTTGTACCCCTACAAAAATTCAGTGAGTTCTGATATAATCCACTGAAGAACAGCAAAGCTGAAAGCCTGCCAAAGCTCTATAAGGGCAGCAAGTTATTAACAATACACTCATTACCATAAAGGTACAGCAGCTGTGGATGAGTCACTGCTGTGAACCTTCATAATGGCTTTTTCTTCTATCATCTCCTACCAATATTCATAGTTAGTATACATCAGAAAAAAAAAAAAAAAGAAAGATCTCAGTAAACTACCACTCACTAATGGGAAAAAATAACAATAAAAAAATAATAAGAAAAAAAGGAGAGGATAAAGGGAAAGAAAATATTTTGCATGCAACTACTTTAATGCCAACCAAAACAAATATAGTTGATAATTCTGCTGAACGGACAGTGACTTTTAGGAGCCACACAGAAACAGCATTTGTAGCCGAAGATACTGAAAATTAATTTCTCTGGTCCCACGATGCAAATATTCACTCTCAGCTAATTCCTCCATGGACTAATCCCTCTTGTCATTTCAGTAATCCTCATTTCTGCACCTTGTTAGCTTAAATCGTGTTTTCTGTGTAGTAGCGTGTTATGTCAAATGAAGATATTCAGAAGTCTCCTGAAGTCTGCTGAGAGGCCTTATCTTTACTCAGTTTCTTCAGTTGCATTTGATTTCTCAAGGGAATAGATGCAACCCAGTAAGCACTACATTTCAGCAACTGCCTGCTCAGCTGGGGATAAGAATGAAGTGTTGCCACTCCAGGTAAGGGGCACCATAAACGAAGACACTGAAATGTTTTAGTAAAAATTCTCTTTAGACTTGATCAATGAATTATATGCCTTGCATATATATAATGGAGCCATCTGAACTTCTGTTTCTTGTTTTACCTTGCCTACAGTTTTCTGATAGTGTTGACTTTCACCTTCCTCCTTCACTCACTCCCCAATGGTATGACATTTTTATGAGTTTTGGGATTAGCTGAGAAAAGCTAGAAAAAAACCTAAGGTTTTATCCCATACAAGAGGCTTGTGGACGGGGGAATTTACAAACTTAACCTTCATCTGTAACTAGAGTTGTCATAGCTTTTAAAATAGAATCATAGGGGATTCACATCTTATTTCTATAAAACAGAAGTTAAAATTCAGGGCTGCACCATGGGGTGTGGGATCTTCTGTGAAAAAAGGACCAGAAGAGATAAGTGGAGAGGGTGGTGAAATCCTACTGAAACTCTCTATTCCTCCCTGAAGCTCCCTGCCTATTTTTTTTAAATAAAATTGAAACTTTGCTGTTTCCTATGTGGAATATAAAAGTGCAGAGATCAGAAGCATAGAGATTTTTTTTTTTTTAATTTCTATGGAATAGGAAAGCCATTGCCTGGCCACTTTAACAGCTGCCAGACTTTGCTAGAAGCAATGGTGAGCACAGATGAGCTCTCTTTTCTGTTCCTGCCCCAGGACTGGAAAGGCAGAGCTCTTGCAGAGAGAGCATGCATGAGTGAGACAAGTTAATCTCTTAATAAGACTATGCCTCTTTAATCACCATCTCCCTTTGCAAACAAATAAAACTACAAATTATACCAAGCCTTCCAATCTTCATATTCAAGGTACAACAATCAGACCATCTATCTTAAAGAAAACAACCCTCTGCTGTCTATAGGTAGGTAGCAGTATCAAAATATCTATAACAGACAAGTAATATAGGATTGGATAGAAAATATGTTGTATTATCCTGCACTAAGGCAAAAAAAAAGAATAAAGAAAAAAGAAAAAACAAAAACAACAACAACAACCCCAAAAAACCCAACAGCGTTACAGCTCAAGATATATTTATTTCAGTAAACAAACTTAATATTCAGGAGATATGGGGATAAAATTATGTGGTCTATAGATACTGCTGAATTGGCAATGAATTTTAAATTTGTCAATGAACTGCTTGCTTTCAATAGTATGCTGATCTGTTGTCCCAATGTCACAGCAAATTCCTCTTGGAAAAGAAAATTTGCTTTACATCACTTTGCCTCTTTAAAGCGTTGTGATAAGAATCATTTTAGCCTCATTTCTGACACCCTGTGAAAGGCTATACCTATTCAACACAGAAGCCTTTATTACTCTCCTGAAAATAAACCACTGATAACCTCAGTTTGATCTGTCCACAATTTGCATTTAGAGTTCATATTTTTCCACTGTCAGACTAAGTGATTCATGTATGGATTAATGAACGTTAACAGAAGCAAGGCTTGAGAGTTAAAGTTACTACACTGAATACAAGGACGAGCTTCTCTTCTATTAGTAAGAGGTTTGTGCATGCATTTCCAAGTTCTGCTTTTTTGTTTTTCTCCCTCCCACAGTCCCTTGAAATACAAAAAGAAGATTCATACTTTAATTACTTCACAACAGGAGGATTTCCTCAGCAATGCCTAATATTTTGGTACAGAGGAAGGCTTTTTACCACTGGCATAAACACTGATACTTTGATTTTTCTTTCTTAAGATGAGCATCATTTCTATGGATATAAAGAGCTGCTCAGTATGAAGGAATGGCACAGAAACCCCTTTACTCCAGGGAAGCCATGTCAATGTGCATCACCAGTATAGCAGTCATGCTGTTCTCCCACCTCCTGAACATAGCAGCACCTGAGCCCTCCACCCTCAGTCCAATTCCTGTACGTCAAGGATACTGTAGCTACTACCCTGCTACAAAATAGCCAATAGAAGGAAAATTTGAATCATACACATCTTAATTCAAAGAGAATCAATGCATATAATTACTAGGTTTCATTTCTTACCACTTCTTGTTATGCTACAGATAGAATTGTAATTTCAGCCTTCTCATCAAACCAAATCTTGCCTTTAAGCCCTCGCCAGTCCTTAGCTAGAAAATGCAGAAGTGCTGTTGTATGAAAGATATCTCTTCTGTTCTTATCTGCTTGTTGCCCAGCAAACCATTCCTATCTTTGGTTTCACTCATAGTCTAGGGAAAATGTTTTATTTAACTGCCAGGAGGCTGGTGTCCCAGAAACAGCTTTCAAAAGTATTCCAGACAACAATGAATACTTCTTGAATTAAGCTCTTCTTGTTAACATTTTATTTAACTACTGAAATTCCAAGACAGTTCAATTTCAATTTCAAATATCTTTATGTCTCAAAAATATTTATTTCACTGCTCCTTGAACAAAATACAGCAGCACAGCCTTGGAGAGCATATCACGATCTTACTGTAGAAAGGTTTTCTTTGGCTGAAAGCTGACAAGCAGAACCCATGTAGCAACCTAGAGTCTCCTGCAAAACCCCAAAACCATTGGTGACACGCTGACAAAAAGGCCTCAGCCACTGATTTGAGTATACAGGTGTGACCTGTCTGAATTTGTCAGTCAGGAAGAACACAACTTACAAATGCCTCGTGGGTCAAAATGAACACATTCTTTGTCTTGTAGCTAGTCTGACTCTGATACTACCTTTTGTTAATGTGAGCTCACATTTAAACTATAAAATTATTTTATAATTCAAAGCTCAGTGCCTAGAGCTACTTTCTGTGCCATAGAAAGCTACGCTGTGATTCTCTTAGAGAATAATACCTGTATTGTTTTCAAAGTAGGGCTAGAGACAGCTCCGCTCACTACCACCTGCAGGCATCAAAAATTAGAACAAGTACATGCTTAATCATTTACCAGGAAAATAGAACAGCTACAGTAACAACCCAAAGAAAAAAGAAAATGTTTTACTAGATTAAAACAATGCTATGAATAATGCAGTGTGCTATGAGAGTGTTAAACTTCAGCTGTTTTTGACAAAACTCTCAGTGTGGCTTCTCAGAGAAAACCCCTCATTTGTTAGTAGAGACATTGGCTACTTGGGGGCAGCTGACAACATTTAGTGGGTAAATACAAAAACAAGTGAATCTCCACTTCTAGAATATAAATGAAAACAAATTCTGAATTAAGCACGGTGCCCAATTATAGCATTTTCTGAGTCTGACAGTCATAGGTAGGAAAGTAATTGGTAACTGGCTTTGATTTAGTACAGCAGGAGTTGATTTGGTCAAGGAATAAAGTGTGTGAGAACCATCAGCTGTGTGCCACTCATCGCAGGTGCCTTGCACACATAAGCTCTCCAGCTCTTCTCTCCCTGATTGGAAGTAACTACAGCAAAGGAACATTTTAGTCTACTCCTAAAAGAAGCTGCTTCACCATGGACTAAACTGATAAAGCTCGAGGATAGCATTTGGCTGGAGCTTTCTTATGAGGGTTTTGGGTGAAAGGAGGTAGGCCTCAGCATAGCACCCAAAGGAATCTGAGAAAGTTGGAGAAAACCAGGTAGAAAAAGTACGTAATTATTTTTCATTGTTTAACTTGTCTGAATCCTTATTACTTCAATTTTAATTAAAAGCAAAATAAATCTAATATGAATTAAAATTGAGAGCACAAATATACTAAATTTATTGGTACTGTGTTCTGAAATAAAAAGAACCTGATGTTCTTGTTCCATCTTTATAAGAGAAATGAACTGTCACGATTACTGTGAAGTAGTTAGTAATATAATCTAGAATTTCCTATCTTTTCATTTAACCCTCATATTAAGGACAAGATTTTTCTCAGCAGATCTGCACCCTTGAGGACCATCTGTACAGTTCTTGTCCAACACTTATTTGCCAGATGCAGGAGGTGACTAACATCTCACCTAAAGACTTAAGTGTCCCACATATAAAAGGCTACAGGTGGACAAGCAGATCATTTCTATTAGTGGTGCACTTTTAGTTTTAAAAGCTGTTCTTCACACTTTGAGTATCAACCCACAGCACCTGCCAAAGGGCAACCAACCACCTTATCTGCATTTGCTAATCTGTGCTTCTCATAGCTGCTCATAAGTGCGTTTCAGAGTCAGACAATCAGTGACATTATTGTTTTGAAATGTTTGGGGTGATTTTTGCCTAGTACTACTGAGAGTTTCTGTTAAAGCATACTCCACAAATACAGCAAAGCTGGGAGTGCTGCTGCAAGCGGGTGAAGAAGGAGTCCCACTGGGTGGGTTATAAACTCCAGTGATCAATGATGTATTGATCAACAGCCTTCTTGAAAGAAAACATTACAGTGAAAAATTCAACCATGAATTTGTCTCATTCATGTTTCCATGTTGCTCCTAATTACCACAGGCAGGTTGCCTTTTAATTTCCAAGAATACAATAAAACACAATCTGAAGTCTCTAACTAAAGCCTGGATGCTCCTGCAAATGTGAGGATGCTGCTGCTTATACCATTCCTGCCCTAACTAATGCTGATAAAGCCATTGGCACAACCCTGACCACACTCACACCAGCCTGCTCACAGCAACAAACCCAGCCAATGCAAACAGTGTAGTGACAGATGCAAGTACATGTGGAGACAATAAGCACCTTCCCCCCCCCTCTTTTAAAGATAGGCCTTTGTACCTTGCGGGTGTCCAGATACTGGGCTTCCCTAGAACATCTTGTGGTTTGTATTCATGAAATATTTTGCATATTTTGCTCTTAGCATTCTCTGAGCTACACACATTTTGCCATTGGGCAGCAAGTTTATGATAGGAGGTGCCCACAGCAGTTAGCCTAGTTGAGAGAGTTAAGGCCGCAATTGTAAAAGGGAAAAATTGCTCAGAAGAGACCAGATTTTCATTTCCCTTTGATCAGATAGTTCACTGGAGAAAAGATTTTGTCCACTTGATTTCACCCTTAAAAAATAAAAATAAAATAAAAAAAAAAAACAACAATAATATCTATTATCCGTGCGTGTATCGCACAAAATGTGCTGGAGATCTGGGTGAATTCATACAGATGTGTCATCCTGAGCAAAGCAGAGTCAGGATCTGTGCTCAGTTCCTGTGGTGTCAGTTGTTCTGGGGAATAAAAAAGGAGGTACATATAATCCAGCCAAGTGAAGGCCACTAAGAGCCTTCCTAATTTCCTAAATTTCCTATGAGAAAGTAAGAGCCTGCAGGGGTAGAATTAAATTGGGTAAAAATTAATAGCTTTTTTAATTCTAGCTAGTAAGCACATCACCCAGAGCTAGACGAGTGGCTCATCGGGAAGAAAAGAAACAACTATGACTTTTGTTTTTCTGTAGCTGGGAATACTAATGCAAAAGCTTAAGGCAATACATTAATCCCCCCCCCCCCCCAGCTTTGCAGGAATAAAATACAATGTACAGCATTGCTTTCTTCAATGCCATTTTAACAAAACTGTTTTTTACCAGATTTCTCTCAACAATAAAAATTTATTTTATTTAAATAACAAAAGTAATACCCTAAACAAAACTCAAGAAATAAAGGCATCAGTTAGAAAGCATTCGAGTCTTAGTTTTGACACAGATTCCACCTTTCCTACAATTTAAAACAGAGACTATTTTTTCCTTGATGTTTGAGGTTGCCACTGTGCAATGTTGAAGAGGAGGGTCCATGCAAAATTACAGTACAGGCTTACGCACAGGTATAGAAAATGATCATCTTCTGGTAGTGCAATTGTAACTTTGACAACAAAGCAGAAATGCTCTGTAATCTCATGCATGTGTGCAGAAAAATCCATTGAATTGGCAGTCTGATAAATCTGATTATCAACTGAGAAGTCATAGGGAAAAGAGGAGCTTCTTTGAGGAAACAGGCAGCAGGAAGACAGGTGTTTGAGTTGGCAAGGCCAACATTCCCGTTTTCCAGTACTGCTGGGAGATGATAATATTTTCAGTATGGATACTGAAATTGATCTATAATACAAGAGGAAGTGGCCTTTGCAAATTATTTCCAAGCATTTCTCAGTCACTAGTGTCGAGCAGATGCTAACAGGGAGGTCTAATCAACCATCACTTCTCTATTTTTTGAGTTTGACTAGCACAATATTTTTATGTAGATGAAAAAACACACTGCAGCAATCTTGCCCAACAGATTTCTAAATTCAAGACAAACTTTTTTTTTGCGGCTTTCTTCACATTCAGTGCAAAAATGCAGTATTTATTCATACGTCATTGGACTTGGGTGGTTTCCACAAGACATAATAAATCTTACTTTTTTTCAGAGACTCAGAATAAAGACCAATGCTCTTTCTCTTTTTGAACCTTCTGCTGTCTGCAGGCCTTACTGGAAACACAAACTATTGGGAACCAAGAATGTTCCCAGCGTTGTACTTCATTCAATCCTCATCCTGTTACAACTACAAACCAACTCTAATCTCCCACAGAGCAATTACTAGAAACACATAGCATACCAATGAACCTCACGTTAGTGCAGCTTTTAAGAACACATTTATGCTTTCTGAAGTGCAGAGGGGACACAAGAGATCTTGAGAGGAATCTGAAGAAGGGCACTTATCAAAAACCCTCATTTAATGCACTTCTTGAAGATCAGCATAGGTAAAATATCTGACATCAAACAAGGTGATTGGGAAAGTAACGGGCTGAATACAGTTTAAAACTTACATGTGGTGAATTTGAGAATAATGTCTTCCTTTTTCCCTTTTGAAAGAAATCTTTGAGAAACTGGGAATCTCTGCTGAAGCAAAGCTTCCCCCAGGCTGAGAAGCAGGCATGAAGCAGAGAAGAAACCACCCTGGTGAGACTGATAGGAAAACTACTCAGAGGGCTTTGTGCTGCAGGTTCTCCCAGCCGAGGCCGTGTCTGTGTGGTGGCAGATAGGCAGTGGCTCCACTAGAACAGAATCTGCCTTTCAGAAATATGCTAGCAAAATTGCTAAGGCTGCCATCATTGGAAATAAGCTTGAAGACGGAACCCAGAAATGACTTGATCCTGTGCCTGCTGAGCCTTGTTCACAACCCACTCCTCCAACCCTAAAAACCCTCACCAGTGTATTGAACAGCTTATGAACAACTCAAAAGTAATGTCTGTGGTTAGAACAGGGAAATAGAAGACATAGGAGAACTGCTGGTATGGATGAGGGAGTTGAGAGGCCCTTCCTGCATCATCCCATGTCTTGCTTTCCTGGGACTCCTTCATTAAAACAAAGGAGTTAATTTGTCCAAGAAGATGCAACTCATGGAAATACAGCAGAGGTTTCAGTTCCCTTTTAAGTCATATAGGTCCACCTGACTGTTTGGTGGTAAAACCAGCCTGGTCTCCATCATCCAGTCCACAGGACAAAGCAGTATTTCCACATGCCTTCCTGACAAACTCCCTCTTTTCAATCCAGCTTGAGCAGAAACACCACAAGTACAGATAGCAGACAACCTGTACCACACTGAAGTCTCTTGCAGCCACTCAATCTCTGCTCTTTCCAGTCACATTCCTCTGCACTACGTTCCCCATTTCCCCATGCACTTATGATGACATTCATCACTGAGACAAGCCCCTCAGTGGAAGCTGTGAGTACTCTGGGCACTCACACCTTCCCGACTTGATGGTTGCCTCATATTACACTCCTCATCTCTTCTACAGGTTGTTACAATTGTTCCTCACACACCAATCACATTAAAACAATGCTATTTTGCCAGAATAATAAATAAATAAGAAGAATAATAAAAATAGGCTGCTATAGCCAATTGAGGCTGGTACTTCCTGTATCTTGAAATGGCCAGGTAGGATTTGACATTTTTAGGAGGAAGAGATGCATTGAGTTGTTAAGTCCAGTGTGGTTGTTGTAATAAAGCGGATCAAATATAGCCCT